>OZ020485.1:27857920-28386418 GCA_963971405.1 Psococerastis gibbosa
TGGCATTGGGCATTCAATTCAATTATATTAATACCAACAACAAAATACAATTTATGATACATCAGAACATTATTTTTAGGTTAAGATCAAAAGGTAAACGCATTGTATTAAAACTCTTTTCGTACTCATAAACTTACTGCACAGTGAAGAATCAGTAGAATCCGGGCTGATGGCCCGTGGTCGAAATGAAAGCGAACTTCCAAACGTTTCATCAACATCTGCGGTCGACATCTTCAGTGGAACTTCGTAGACTTCTAAGATACAATCTTGGAAGTTCGCTTTCATTTCGACCACGGCCCATCAGCCCGGATTCTACTGATTCTTCATTTGACTCCGGCCGTGAAAGCCTTTGCTGTTACTGCACAGTTTTAATTATACATATTAAGCTATCTTTTCTACTTGTTTTAAAACCTTTTCCTCCTGCAGGGAGCAAAATCGTTTGTGGAACTTCTTTAAAGCAGCGTTTTGTCCAAGTCTGCTGAATATATTTCGAGCCACGAAAGTTTGATTCTGGACGCAAACCTATAAGAATTATATGCTGTTAAACTTTATGTTATTTATTATCGATATATAGAACTCAGTAATGCAGCCACGTCCCGCGAAGGTTTTGATGAACTAGGCATATTTACAGCAACTTCTCTGTGCGTCTTTAAATTGTACGCTAAACTATTTGAAGAAGCTCCTTACACTGCAATAACCTGCTTTTTTCAACCATCACATAAAAACGTTAACTCGAAGAACATCTTTTGAAAAAATTGTACTGCACATGCGAAGAAGAAAGTAATGGTATCAGTTACCTAGATAATCCGTGAAAATTGTTCAATTAACTGTTTGGTTATTGTTTATTAATTTATTGATTAGGCTGGCACGAGACATGTGTTCTGTATTTATGATATTTTTTATGACTACATATAAGCCTACTGTACTGTATCGATAACGGCTTCACCTCTTACAGCAATTAGATCATACTGTTGTAAGAGGAAAATACACGATACTATTATTATCATTATGTACTTCATTATATTTGCTTCTGTTTAGGTCCACGGTCGTCAAGAACTCCTGCTGTGAAACGTCTTCATTCAGAGCTTGAAAAATCGCCACCAGACGATGCAACAAGACTTTGTGCTACGCAGCCTCTTCCTCAGGCAGCCAATGCGAATGAGGCCCAGGCTAGTTCAGTGGACTTGGATCCATGGAAGGGCTTTTGCTTTTCTCAGCCTGTCATGTTGGACAACATGCTACTCAGTTCGCAGCTCCATCCCACACAAATGTCCAGTCAGAACCCGTACCAAAAGCTCGTAAGGCGAATGACGAGATTCCTTGTTAATGTTACTCTTGAGACTGCGCGGGACCGACTGACATCCTGTCTCGAAAGTTTGGGTTGCATGTGCAGGCGTGGTCCTGCTGCCGTTTTGACAGCTTCTACGACGGACCGCAGAAAAACGCAACTTGTTTTTAAAATAAGTCTTATCGAAATGAACGGCACACTTTTACTCGACTTCCGCCTTTCCAGAGGGGACGGCTTGGAATTTAAAAAAATGTTCCTGAAAACTTCGCTGAAAATGAGCGATATCATTGTAAAAGGACCTGCTCAATGGCCTATTACTGGTAACTAGTAATCCTTTATTGTAAGGCGTGCCATATCTACTGTACCTACCGTGTTTTTACCTAAATATAGTCAATTTATTTTTTAAACCAATGTGTTTTTATCTTTATCGTCTTAGCCATTGGCCCTGATTACACAATATTTATTTATTATATGCAGTATAGGCCTATATATTTATTTGTTCAAATATATTTCTGCATTATTGTTTATATGTTACGGAGACTTTCGTTAGCCTTACTTGTAATGTAGAAAAGGCATATTCGTCGAATCCGGGATAAGAAACATTACATTAGTAGTATAATTGCGCGCTTGTGTATTATGCAATAATTAATTTTGAAGTGGGAGAGATATAAAAAACTAGACAAACGAAATGTCTTCGTAACGTGGTTTGGTATTACCATCTGAATCTGATTGTTATTTAATTAGTATTACACGTTCTAATTTTTTATAGGAACTATATTAGTGTGTAATCAGGGGCATTAGGCTACTTAAAGTAACTAGTCTTTAGGACACCAATATCAGCTATCCTGCTGACAGGTTTGTCCAGCGATTGGCAGGTCAGGGGGTTGTTGAAAAGTTGAATGCATGCATTTCACTCAGTCCGATTAATTGAATTGGAAGCAATGACGGGCAATGCAACCGCCTATGGAACGAAGCCCAGAAGGCTTCTGGCAGAAGCTAGCCCTAGGTAGCTTGAAAATGGCATGAATATAACTGATTTTAACTGAATACTAAGACGAATGAAATATTTATGAATTCCACAGATTACCTTAATGAGCCATGATACAGGATCCCGGCCGAAAAGACTTGACCTTTAATTTTTTATCTGTAAATTGAATGCGTTTGTACTCTCTGACATAAAATAGCCAAATTTATACAAAATGCCGACTCGTCCACTGTCACTTGCCTTGGTCAACATGTAATAATAAGGCGTGCAGCCGTGTACCAGTTTGTCAGCGTCCAAATTCCATACGGATAATAATGATAAAAAGTCGATGAGGTTGGCCGAGCATTGGAGCAATGTTATATGTTAATAAAAAGAAAAGAATATAGGCACAAATTATTCAATAATAAATTTAAAAAAGGCGCAATTTTTGGAAGTCCGGGGAAAATTATAAGTTAGGTTGGTAATAGCACTAAGTCATTGTGACGTCACACCCTAAACAAAATGGTCAGCTGTGATTGCATTGAGAAGTTGTTGACGTGATGTAAAAGTTTCTTGAATATTCTTATCCAACCCGTGCTCAGTGGGCTATATTTGGGATCAAAGTGCACTTGGGTTGTTAATATTGCCAGCCTGGCCTCTAGCAGTGAGTCCGAAGACGGTGGTCTGGCCCCTCCACCTAGGAAAAAACCTCGAAATTCTTTGGAAGGTGACAAAATGCAGCAACCAGCAAACGGCTGTTCACTGCAGAATGGCACTGTGGAAGGTCATACAAATCTTTCGAATGGGGCTGTAAATGGACAAGTTGCACACCAGGCACCTGTCACACTGGGAAAGTCAGATCAAGAAATTGTCAGACTAATTGGCCAGTATCTTAAAAATGTTGGACTCAAGTAAGTCAAGTAAACTAATCCTACAAAAAGCTTTTCAATTTTAGAATGGTTTTATATGCGCTTTAAATAGTATTAATTACAAGAAGGAATATACCATAAAATATATGGCAGTGTGACTACAATTAAGGCTGTAAATCTACAATCTATATCTGGTACGAACAAGGTCACTTTAGTGTTGCATTAAGTAGGTAGCCTGTTGGTAATGAGTGCCAATAGTTATCTAGGTTATTTCCAATTTATTTACATCGCCATAAGATGTCATTAGCATACATATTGTATTGTTTTTATTTGTACTGTGTAGACAATGGGCAGTTCAGGTAATATTAGCCTACTTCAGTGCTGTTTTCGCATATTTAAATTTAAAATTTACCTTCATGAACTGAAGTGTCTGAATTTAAAGGAATTTCTTTCCGGTGACGATTTATGTACGTAAATTAGTCTGTCTCTGTCATTGCAGTCTTTCTAGTAGCAAAATTTCTCCATGAATTTTGCTATTAGTGCTGTAGTTGGAACAACATTGTAGCTTACCGAGATTAGTGGTTCCCCCTAACTACATGCAGCCTATGTAGTAGGATTAGTTACATAAGTTTGCATTGTAACTCGGCTTACTATTGTTTAATTAAGTTACCAATTTACCAGTTAATGTACTTGCTAAGCAAAGTAGTGCAGTATTCAGACATGGCAGCTGGATGAATTAATAAGTAAGCTGCTCCACTATTCCCTCTCATCCAAACTTTCTTGTTCTTCTGGCGCGATGAAAAAGTACAGGGCAAAATAAATATATATATAATAAACACCTGCGAATGAAAACCCCTAAGGATCTACTCCCTTTAAGTAATTCTATTATTGTATTTTCAGCCGGACTGCCGATCTTCTAATGCAAGAATCGCATTGCCGTCTTGATCATCCGGCAGCAGCGAAGTTCAGGCAACATGTCATGGATGGGGAGTGGGGAAAGGCCGACAATGACTTATCAGAGCTTCGTGCTCTATTAGATCCTGCTGTACATGGGGAAGAGACCCCAAACCTTTACGAGGAAATGAAGTTTCTTCTTCTAGAACAAAAATACCTGGAATACTTGGAAGATGGTCGAGTAAGTTTAAAGTGCAATTTTATTCATTCCTTGTGGCGACAGAGGTGTTGACATCATTGTGTACTACTTCTACTTGATCTTCATTTACGACATCCGCAATGGCAGCCGAAATAAAAATTTCCAGATTGGTTAAGGGCCAACCGGAGTCGCCCATATTCCATTTTCTGCTCAAACTTCAATTTCTCATGAAATATGGAACGCAGAACAATGAAAAAATGCTGAATCTTCTTCTTCTTCCGGCTCTACAGCCCTTGGTGGGCTTTGGCCTGCTCGACAACACTCCTCCATTCTTCTCGGTTTTGCACAACGCTCCACCATCTGGAGACTCCCAACTCGCGAAGGTCATTCTCTAACTCGTCCTTCCAGCGGTTTCTTGGCCGTCCTGGCAGTCGTCTTCCCGTCATGCTTGCTTTGTACATTTTTCGTGGCATGCGTTCTTCAGACATCCTTACAACGTGTAAAAAAAAATGCTGAATGGCAAGAAGAATTTTTTCTCCTAATTTTGATTTAGTATGTGGCCTTAAACTAACCCCAATTCGCCACAGTTGATGAACCCCTTCAACTTGAACTTCTGAGTGTCCGTTATTTTTTGCGTATCAAGTTCACTAACTATAGCCGATCGGTATTGATGATTGCAACATACTATGTATCAAAATTAGGAGAAAAAATTCTTCTTGCCATTCAGCATTTTTTCATTGTTCTGCGTTCCATATTTCATGAGAAATTAAAGCTTGCACAGAAATGGAATATCGGCGACTCCGGTTTGCCCTTAAGAGACATAGGTGGGAGGAAATGTAAACATCAAATATCGCATTAAATATCAATCATAGAGCTGGCAAAAATATCAGGACATACGACTTCTTCTGAGAACTTTGAAAGATGATGTATACCTCTCTCTAACACAGATTGGGCACAATTATTGAATTTGAATTTTTTTATTTGTGTAAGTGGCAATAAGTTATTTATGAAAGAATTAACTGAACATTATGAACCCCCAAGCTTCAAGCCCAGTAGTGGAATAGTCGCCTCACTGGCGGACTTACCTTTGGTGCGGGTATAGGCAGATACCATTTTGCGGACTAAATCATAATGATATAGACACAGTCTTATTGCCTTTATCCCAAAGAGGTGAGTCCGGGAGTCTCCCCCTGCGTTACGTTTTGAAAAAATAGTCGCGATATAGTGGAGTTTTACGCATTTTAACAGCATTATACATCCTGAATTCGCATACAATGGGAGAGTTAATAATTTCAAAATGTCAGTTGGGCAGAAACCTTGTCATGGCGATTATTTTATTTTCCAAACAACCTCACCGCGTTTTTGAAATGCCACATGCTGAATTGAGTGTAGTGCCGTTTACTTCCAGCATTGCTCACCATGGGCTTGAAGTGTACAAATTACATGGCTTATGAAATGAATGTGTTTGGCTCCCAATTCTGTCATTTTTCGAATAACTATTGAATGTTGATTGAAAATTTCTCCTGTTTATATAAGGTTTTGGATGCTCTCCACGTCCTCCGGAATGAATTAACTCCATTGCAATTCAACACTAACCGTGTTCACGAACTAAGCGCCTACATGATGTGTTCAAACCGAGCCGAGCTTTGTTCAATGACGCAATGGCCTGGCAAAGGTGCCACTAGCCGGGCATTGCTCATGGACCGACTACAAGCCTTCCTTCCTCCAGCAATAATGCTTCCTCCTCGCAGGTAAGGAAATAATGGAGGCTTACCTACAATTGGACCATTAATTAGACACAATTAAACACTTTTTAACGCCAATCCTTTCGTATGCACAAAATCATGAAATTGAATAAACTCAATGTTTCGTTAACTATTATCCGACACTGTTTATAAAATTTCCACAGTTGCGATTTTGCCGAGCTTGCCATGTTCTGCAGAGATGAATTAAAACATTAATAAGTAGTACCGGGTTTCGTGCATTCTGGGTAATTCTAATTTTCTAAAAGATAACTGCCCCTACTTGACCCTAGGACTTACTATACTGTTATTCTATAAAATCGATGTAATAAATAAATAATGACTTTAGTTTTGGCAGAGACCACCTTAGCGGAGTTATGGCTATAAAACCCTGTCTTACACTCAACTAGGGGTCAGCAACAAACGTAGTACATTTGCACTATATTTACTACGGCAGCTTGTATTTTTATGCATTTTTCATAAGGCGGCCATTCCACCGGCGAATTTACTTGAAAAATTGTGTTTTTCATTGACGTTTGTTTTGTTTTAAAGAGACTATTATGTAGATACTTATCTATTATAAATTAAGTTATAATATGGTAGCCGACATCATTAATAAGTCTCGAACTCAACAAATTACAGTAATGAATTAGGTAGGCTGTAGTTAGGTAGTGAGTGCTACCCTCGCACGCCGCTGGCATGAGGGGGCACTTCAACTGTATTTTGTATTTGGTTAAAAATTGTTTCAGGTTATTTATTTTATTTATTTATTCTACTATATTATAACTTAATTTATAATAGATAAGTTAAGTATCTACATAATAGTCTCCTTAAAAGAAAACAAACGTCAATGACAAAGCCGCCTAAGAATATTCTAATAGGTTTGCGACTGTGAAACAAAATATTAATTAATTTTGTTAAAATAGGTCAGGTCATAGTTTGTGGACAAACAATTTGGAAAGTTGTTCCTTTACAGATTATTCGAAACCCATCACCTAAACCAACCCCCCCCCCCCCCCGCCCCTCAATTTTTTTGGTTTTACACTGCATAGAATTGAACTTTCCAGAGGTGCGATATTTCACTGCATAAGTAAAACTAGCATAACCTGCCTTTGAGCCCATTGCAAATAAGTCTATTATTATCGTCTGATTCTTGTGATTTCAGACTTTACCAACTACTTGTGCAATCGGTGGATGTTCAGAAAGCTAATTGTCCTTACCACAACAGTCGGTCCGAGCCTGGTGTTATTGACGTTTCGCTACTTGTGGACCACGTCTGTCCTAAAGATCAGTTTCCATGCGAGACGTCGCAAGTCCTCAACGATCACTGCGATGAAGTTTGGTTCTGCCGCTTTTCACCAGATGGCCTCAAATTAGCAACAGGCTCCAAAGACACCACTGTTATTATTTGGGATGTTGATCCAGTGTGTATTTCAGTGTTTCTACTTTATATATGGGCCCTTTTATAGCATGCGGGTGGTCAAATATAGGATAAGGTTGTCATTTTCGACAAAATTGTCGTGTTTATATTGGGCAAGGTGTTTCCTGTTTACTAGGGCTCTATATTAGGCAGGTATTGTCATCCGTCACGTTGTATCCATTATAAGTCTGGTATATAAGCCAAGCATTGGGTGTTTACCTATTAATTTTTAGAAATTTACCGTTGTTTATTTATTATTATTTAAAGACGTGCTACCAATTAGGGAAGTAGTTCATAAGAAAGTACTAAAACGTATATATTCGTTTTTTCAATATTTTTCAATCTTACTTTTCTTACAATACTTACCATATAGGAAATTTGGGATACAACATGGCGGATGACAATATCCGGGTATATAGTGCCTTACTGTTTACAAGCCCCGTCAAAGTTATCTTATAACGAGACTACGTTCTATGTAAATAAAGAAACTGCAGGTTTTTCTTATTTTTATATTATGCTTGGCCCGCTCCCGCACTCGCGTGCAATAAGAGGGTCCTGAGATAGGGCAGTGATACAGGTTCAAATCCCAATCTTGACACTTTTTCAATAGTAGAGGATTTTCTTGTATCGTCTAATTGAGGAATGAAGTTAAAAATTATACCAGCTAACAAAAATCCTAAGTGGGTAATCTTAATCTAAAGTCGTATTTTTTTTATTGTATGTGAATAAATTAGGATCCCGTCCCGTGCTGTTACACGAACGATAAAGCTTGACCAATTGCCGTCAAAATGTCGTTTGATAATGCTTTCATTATGCTTTTGATTCTTACTTAGGCGCATATTCCACCTACGTCAATAGTCAATAGTAAATGTGATATTGACGTGGTAGCAGACATTAAAGACAGTCTAAAAATGTCTGCTACCACGTCAATACCTCATTTACTATTGACTATTGTCGTAGGTGCAATATGCGCCTTAGTACTTCCACCAGTGCCCGTCCTTGGCTGATGGGCCATTGGACGCAGTGCCGCATAATTCAGCGGTGACCTTCCCATTTTTATCCTGGACTTATAATGCTTACTTTGATGCAGTGGCGTATTTATAAGACCAGATCACCTAATTCTACAAACCAAACCATTTACCGCTCACTGTGGACCCGAAAATGTATTAGATCTGGCAAATTGTGAATTACAAGAACTCCCTCCATATACTGTATATACGCCACTGTTGTGATAGTTTTACTTATTCCCTTTTCCTGTGCGAGTTTCTGTATAAAAATACGAAATTCTGTGTAAGATAGTACTACGGCCTTATCATCCACGCTTCTCAATGTTCCTATCTGACTAAGTTTTCTTACTTGAACCAGGATACCTTCCAAGTGCGACATCGGCGGACATTCGATGGAAATGGATATGGTGTTGCTTACTTGGCATGGTCTCCCGACAGCAGTCACCTGATTGCCTGTGGACCTGAAGACTGTCCTGAGCTGTGGATCTGGAATGTTGATGCGGACGAGCTCCGAGTCAAAGTCTCTCACTCGCAGGAGGACTCCCTCACCTCCTGTTCGTGGCACAAAGATGGTCGCAAATTTGTCACAGGTGGCATTCGCGGCCAGTTTTACCAGTTTGTGAGTTCATATTTTTCAGTTCTAGCTCCTATCAATTAAGAGGAAGCTCAGACATGCTTACCATTGACATTGTAACAGGTGTTAGCTCGACTAAATCCCAAGTATGGGAACGAGACAATTTAATAAGCGGCTATTCCACCGACGTGGATTTTCAATGTGAATGTGTCATGACGTGGTAGCAGACATCATTAATAAGTCTCTGCCATATTTTAAGGAGACTATTATGTAGATACTTAACTTATCTATTATAAATTAAGTTATAATATGGTAGAGACTTATTAATAATGTCTGCTACCACGTCATGACACATTCACATTGAAAATCCACGTCGGTGGAATAGCCGCCAATAGTTAAGTTAAATATCCTTCTTTAAATGCCTCTTCTATCGAAAATTGACGATCATCATGACTGCTGTTTGTAAGTATGTAAGGTGTGATCATGGAAATGGTGATCAGTGACAACGTTTTATAATATTTTGTCATAATAAAATACATAATTTTGCTTTGGGTTTTTAGGATCTGGAGGGCAATATTTTAGATTCCTGGGAAGGAGTCCGTGTGAACTGCCTTTGGTGTCGTAAAGATGGCAAGACTGTGTTGGCTGCAGACACACATCAGCGGATTAGAAGTTACAACTTCGATCTCATCGCAGACTGTAATATGTAAGTAATATTTAGTTTTAGGGGCTGGTTTTAGACTAAGGGGGTCATAAAATGAAAAGTTGTGAAGAAATTTTCCGGAAGTCGAACATTGGTCGCTCTCTCAGTGTGTAGATAAAATCTCCTTAAAATATATACGGCTTGAAATGCTTCTTCAACAAGTTGAGTTTTCTGTTTCTGTTCTGTTCGCCTTACGCCTCATAATCCAAGAACGGCCAATTTTAATGATCTAACGATTTTTTGGATTCATCACTGCTCAAATTAGTCCTTGAGCTACTACAAAGAATATCCGAAAAATAATGAAGTAACAAAAATAAATAAAACAACAGTCTGAAACTTACGCAATGTCAGCCAAATCACCCTTCTCAACATTTGGGAATTTTTTTTTCATCGTTTGATGTAATTAATAAATCTTACGTGGAGGCAACTGGAAATGGGGAAAATTGAAATTACAACACGACATACATTGACTGTTTGGCGATTTGAAGTTCGCCGGGACCGCTATTGTATAACTATACTTAGTTAAACCGTACGTCACAATAGAAAAATCATGGTATTTGGCTGAGGCATATTGTGCAAGTGTTACGCGAACAACAATCATCTTACAAATACTACTGTATCGCATATATACGTACGTAAGCTCTATCGTATGCTGCATATCATTTATTAGATGACTGTAGTTCGTGGAACACTTTCACAGTATGCCTCAGTCAACTTACCGGGATTTTTGTGCTGTGACATATCGTTCAAATCAGTATAGTTTATTATAAAAAGTAATAAATAATGACATTTGCAGTATTCAAGAAGACCATCCTGTTATGGCATTCACTGTAAACAACGACGACCGACTCGCATTGCTTAACGTTGCGACGCAGGGAGTGCATCTGTGGGATTTGGAGGATCGTTGCCTTGTGCGCAAATTTCAGGGTGTCACTCAGGGCCACTTTACTATTCACAGCTGCTTTGGAGGTAAATTATTTTATATAATATATATTGTAGCCACCTATTGTTACTTTCCTATTTAAACGTCAGTATAAGCTGTTTGATGTTCGAAATTTAAGATTTGGAGATTTCAGTGGATTACACGTTTTGAGGTCCCAGGAACACAAAAAGTGATTTTTACGAAATGTTTGTTTTACCCTTTAGGTGTTAATCAAGATTACGTGGCCAGTGGAAGCGAAGACAATAAAGTATATATATGGGATATCAAGCGAGAGCAGCCCATCGCCGTACTGACTGGTCACACGCGTACTGTGAACTGTGTCTCGTGGAACCCCGTGTTTCACCAACTCATCGCCTCGGTGTCTGACGACGGAACTGTCAGGATATGGGCACCCGCAGCCAAATATCGACCTAAGCCACCTGAAACCAGTGAGTTACCCTTTCTTATATTGTTTTATAGGCAGGGTTTTATATTAACCCCGGTCAAATCGCCATGTTCAGCCTGTTGGTGCCTGGGACAGGATCGATTTGGTCGTGTATATGGCCATAACACTGCAAAACAGTTCATTCTGCGCTGTTAAATTAATTCAGATCCATTCGCAAGTACAAAGAAGGCTATGCAATTCTAGTGTAAAATTTAATCCTAGCTGGCGCAAAGTTTATTTCGGATGACAAATAGTACCCTTTTGAGGCAAAAACGTACAGAGAATAATTTTTCTACCTATAACTCTATATGATTTCTCTCTTGTTATCTTATGACTTAACGTAGAGTAGGCCTTGGTATGCTCATAAATACAATAGTAAGCCTTTGCCGAAAGAATTTAATTTATGCTGCCACGTGTTTCCTATGCCAAAATATTTAAATGTACGTGTCGATAGATTTGAAATTTTCATTGACGGTCAATATATATATTTCATTAGAATAGATTATTTAAATACTTTGTGTTGACTTGCAGGCTCAAGCAATGCAGACACATCATCACCCGTGTCGTCAAATGGCAGCCAGTGGCAGGAGATGGTATCGTAGTGCCTTATGGTTTAATCGTAACGCCTGTAGCTCCAGTGATTGGCTCTCTTGTAGCACCGTCGGGCAATTGCACTCTTTCGAAAGGATCATATGGCACAATTTGGTGTATAGCAAGTCCTGGAAGTAGTTGAGAATAGATTTGAGCTTTTAAGAGTTTCGGAATATCCTGCTGAAAATTCTCGCAGTGCTGCTCTTATTTTCTCCATATAGGTGCCTTTTACTTATCAAAATATTATTTATGGTTGTTTATGAAATTGATTTATTAAAATAAACTATTAGCTAATTGACTACCTTCAGCAACTTTGAGAAGCCCATTATGGCTATGAAACAGTAATTCGCTTAAGTTTGATGCTTTTATGGGGAAAACAAATGAGAGTGATGTAAAATGGGCCTGTGAAATTTGGGGCAAAGATTGCAAAAAGACTTCACTGATTCCACTGGCTGACTTTTATACTGTATAAAATGTGGTGGCATGTGTTCCGCGAATATTGGTTCACTGCTTGCATAATACCTGAGAATGAATTTCATAAGCAGCCTTGAATAGCCTTGATATGTCTCCTAAATCCCTTTTATTTTGGCATGACTTCAATTGGAAATGTGTGATTTCGAAGTTACGATAGCTAAATTTTAAATATCAAAAGCTGACTTTTTCTAAAATTTCCTCGTTGTTTTTCTAGCGGTAGGTCCAAATTTTCTACTTCTATCATGAGGAAGCAACCAAATTTTCTTGATATAATGTTATTTTGTTCGTTTTTAATTTGCTGCAATGCGGATAGTGCGTCTTTTTTATTTTGTGATTTTACATAGGCTTAATTTGTGTTTAGAAAATATTAATGCGCCTTCTTATTTCTTTGTTGTGTTGCGTGTTTGTAAGCCTTGGAACACGGGAATGGATTATAAATATAGTTGGAAGTCAATCAGAAATATAGTTATTTATTAATTACGCGTTGTGTGTAAGTTATATCATTTGCATGAGTTTACGAAAATATGTTATTCAAGGGAATACGGAATTGAATCTTTCCCATGTTTGTCTCAATATTAAGGTCGATGTGGTTCTACAATTTTGTGCACCCCAATGGAGTGCTTTCTATTGTAAACTTAACACTGTTAAAATTGGTTTCAAGGGATATTTAAAACTTGGCTCATTAGATAATTTAGTTTATTAACATTTTTCTTTTCAACTAAGCATGATCTTTTACCATAGTATGTGATTGTATGGTTTAATTTTCGCATTTGAGTGGCTGTCTACCCACCCAAGTACATTGTAATGTAATTTTCAATTGGGAGTATCGAGGAATCGTGTTAAATTTTTCAACCCGAGATTCCAACGGATTTGCACGTTTTGAGGTTCTAGGAACCCCCAAAAATGTTTTTTCGAAATGTCCTGTGTCTGTCTATCGATTTAAGGGTAAACTACTCGATGGATTTCGATAATATTCAGCATGTACGATAGGTACACAAAAATCATGTGTCGGGGCGATTTTTAATATTTTGGGCTTACTTGATTTTTGGGTGGCGTTTACCCCCCAAAGCCTCCAAAAAACGGCTTAACAAAATAAAGCTTTCTCGAAAATGGCCACAACTAGTACGATTTTAAAACTTCATATGTTATGTTGTATTCGTTATCAATGTAAACTAAAGACCTTGTGGTTCTGGGGGGTGGGGGCGAAAAAACCTAATTCGTGAAAATAACTGAAACACATTTTTTTAACCTTTTTATCGATGATTTATAACTTTTATAACTTCAGGTATGTCGTAGATGCTAAATAGAGTAATAAAATCGGAAGGATTGCTTTTCCGATCAAGATTTTGGGTTTTAAGATAAAATTACTATTTAAAAAATTATGTATACAGGTATGCTGTAATCCGTACCCTATTGCATTGCATTCCTTGATATTATTATTATTATTATTTTGTTATGTATACGCCTGTAGGTCCATTATACACTTATTCAATTGTCCCATCGCATTGATCAATCCAGTGCTTTAAGTTAGGCAAATAAGAGGCAACCGAAATTTAACCGTAGGACAATTATTTACCGTGGATCTACAGTCCTCATAATTATCTACACGGTACCTGTAGTAATTGATAAATGGGAAAGCATGTACGGGTTACCTCGTATCGGTGGTCCTTCTGAATTGACTTCGTTCTATTTAAGACTCAGCACCTTGTGGGAACAGTATTTCTTTCTAATTATGGTTATACAAAGTGGTCCAAAATCTCATGGCTTAGCACGACGTAATTAACACCCGAGATCATTTCTTCTACAATTCATTGGGCGAACCAGTGTCGATGCTTGGTCTCCAGTCTTTCCCACTTTTCTACTGGCAGGTCTTGCCGTATGCGTTCATTTCTTATTCGGTCCCGCCTTGTTCGGTCCCGCCTTGTTCGGCACATCTTAGGCATTTCAATTGAACCTCGTTTATTTGGCTCAGCTCGCTTGTGGTTGGCATCCAGCTTTCACTCCCATAGATTAGTATTGATTCCAATATAGTCTCCTGGTACTAAATCCCCACCAATTTAGAGGAAAGTACTTACAAGTGGTTGATAGTAAAGGTTTAAATAGCGCTGCTCACTGCCCTAATAGCTTTTCTTTGATACACCTGTTAGCCGGCTATTCCACTTGTCAATATTCCGTCGTTTGTGCATCAATAATTGATGAGATGACACAAAGTAAATAAAAAATCTCATCAATTATTGAAGAAAACTTGACAAGTGGAAAACCGCCTTAGACATATAACAAAGAGTTGATTATTTCGTCAGCTTTTCAGAGTCTCCAATTTACTAAAACAATTGAAAACTCAATGATGAATTTCCATGGTTGAACGTGACATCGTTAATACCCCTGTTGTCTTGCCTGTCATTTCTGAGTGTTTATTATACAGAACGTGCAATAAAATTACCACATGTTTTTCAGCTACCGTGAAAATAACTAATCGTAAGTGGCCATAAAATTGCAAAATCTACTTCAATCGTAATTTTTTTAATCATTTTATGCCCAGTCACTTCCGACTTTAGTTATAATTTTGTAGCCGTGTTAGCATATTGGCATTGGGGTTTCATTTCAAAAGTCGGCTATTGGCGTATCTATTACTTAATTACATATTTTTGTTTATCATCTTTTCATAAAATGAAAAAAATCATTAATAATGAAAAGGAACTTTTAATTCTTTAATTGAAAACTTCGAGTTTCGTCTTGTAAATTGTTGTATTGTAATAATTTAACACGTTATTTGTAAACACCATAACCCTGAGATTTCAAATAGGGCGTAAGTGATTTTTAAGACTAATAATGGATGCCGACATTTGTTAACAGTTTTGGATTGTTCTGGTTATCGCGTTGTGTTAGTGACTTTTTTATACCAATAACACTGTGAACTGTAAATATTCTGTAAATGTAGAATAAAATCGCCTTGAAAAATGGCAAAAAAGCGAATTGAACACCTTGGCTCCACAAATTTGCGTACGATACCATCCTCTCAACGAACTTACCAATTTTCAGCCTTGCTGTCGTTAGGGGAAGCAGACCATAAACGGTTTCACTACTGACTTCATTTAATATATAACTTATCTGCTATTGTACCCCACGTCGACGACGTGGAAATGCCGTTAGAGATAGGCCAGCATATTAAAATTATTTAGCTACCAAAATGAGCTAAGATTGACTCCTCGCACTATTAGAAAATAATGTCATTAATTATGTTTTAAGTAGTCTATTCAATTTTGCACCTATCACCATTTTACAATTTGCTTATATACAGTTGACGCACCAAATGTTTGCAGATGTGGAATTAGAATCAGTTCCATATCACATTGGTAATAGCGCTCCTTAAAAATTCATTTTAAATAATAGTGCCGTAATTAATTTGATTTTATATTTTCTCAACTGAAGTAATGGTACAAGTCTTAGTAATCTGCATAGTCGTTAAGTAAATAATGTGTATTGGAGTGGAGACCACAGATGCTGACATAAAGCCTCCGTTCTAAGACTCACTGTATTGTGTTTACAGTGCATAAGTGGATAGAAGGTTTTTGGGGAAATGTTTCGTTCGGAATTGTTATTTACAAAACAATTCCTCCATCCTTTGGTCGGTGGAATGACAACTTGATCAATTTCAGTTGATTTCGCTTTATTGACTCAACCGCATTCACTGTGTATGGGTTTCAAAAATGTTGGAATGCTCAGCCTTAATGCTGCCATTACGGGGAATATCGGAAAGCCCTGTTCGTTTAAACGATTAATTGTTAATAATTTAATTAGATTTGTCATGTGAATATATCCTGTAGATAGGAAGTAATGTATCGTAAAAAGTTGACGTGTCTTGTAATAGATTCTAGTAAGGTACTAACTACAGAAGAGGACATTAGCATTTGATTATCAAAATTCAAAGAGGCCACTAAAAATTGGTGAGAGCGATTCTAGCTAGACCCCACGTCTTGGCCAAACCGAGGCATTATTATTAAACCATGATATTTTGGTACCTTCAGGCCTACCATGGCGTTTAAATAATTACTTGCCCCGGGAAAGAAGTACACCTTTTTAATAATACCGGTGTTAAAATTGCACTCTCTAGCAGCCTGATCGAGGCGATTATTATACCGGTATTTATTTAATCCCCTGGTAATAAAAATGTAAACAAGATAAATTTATAATAGAAAGTGCTATTCAAAATTTGTTTGTATACAGTTATAATCCTAGGGTATTTATTTAACCCCGGTATTATAATCGCCTCAATCAGGCTGCAGCAGACGAAACTCTATTTGTTTTGTCATGTTGGTACTGCTGTAAGTGATGCATAAGTTAAGCATTAATTAATCTCTGTTGAAAAAATAATCTGCAATATTGATTTATTCTACTAAAACTCCCGTAAGTACAGTTACATTCGTTGGGGTTAGTTTAGAATAATTTATTCTTATTCCCAGATGAGTTATTCTTTAAACACCATGATAGACCTGCTGATACTCTGTGACAACAGCAGGTTATAACAAGTGTCTACTGCCGAAGCAGCGCTATATTGTAATTGGTCATTGAACTTGCATAGAGCGTTGGATAGACTATAGGAGAGGAAAACACCTTGCAAGTGTACAAAAATAAATATCTCATGAAAGATCGATCGTTGTGGTGTCAAAAATATCGCGTCCCTTAAAATAAATACTCCTCCACCTTTTGATTCGTGATATGTACCAGTCTACAAGCCAGATTTCCCACAATTAACGAACACTTGAGTTGTGCAATAATAGTGAAGGTGTCCAGAGGGAGAAGTTCGAAAACTGTCCAATCGGTTTTGATGTGTTCATGTGACATGAGCACATATCATACTTATATCAAAATTTAGAAGAGTATTTTTGCTAAAGGATGCGACATTTTTTAAATAGCTGTACAGTTGATATTTCTTATGAAATTCGACTTAGTAAAAAAACGGGTAGTGAGGGTGTCCGATTTGATCTTTAAGTTACTCATAGATATGCAACATGCATAGCTGTTGCATTTAGTGCGGAACACTCATAGGAGGCGGTTGCGGGAGCGTGTCTGGTGTAAAAATAAACACAAGAAAAGCTACTGTTTTTTTTTAAACACAGAATTTAGTTTCTTTTAAAGATAAGTTTCACAAGGTTTATAAGAAGGAAACACTTTGCCCTATGTAAACACGGATTGACAAGCATATCCTAGGTTTATTTGACGTCAGACCCGGCCTCGCAACCACCTGCAATAAACAGGCCCCAATGAGTCTGTTCTTTACCCATAGCGTCAATTAGTGAGGATAGCGTTGCTCAACAGGGCAAAGATGTTCATGGATATGTTCAACTTCGCTTTAAAAAAAAAAAAAAAAATTGTTAATCCCTGTAGATGTTTTTCTATTTAGTTAATTTATAAGATTGCCCCCAATCCGCTAATTGCTTGTAATTACGGTATGCATACACCTCAAACACTCAATTTATATTTCTTACTTTGTCGCTATATCGCCAGATAATTAAGTAAATATTTACTCTATGTAATTACTCGATAATATTTTGTATGTAAAATCCCACTCGTAAAAATACACTAAACTCACTAAAGGCTCAATACATGTCGCCACTATATGTGATTGTATCCCAATTTCCTGGAAAATGCCCTAGTTTTGAGTCTTGAGAACATTTTACCAATCAATATGCCCTGTTGTAATATAAGTAATAATAATAAATAATAATAATAATAGGTTATTTTCAAGAATTCGGCACACGAATTTCCTAAATTTTGACCATAGCTTTTGAATCCGAGATAGCGGCCATATCCCTTGTTCGTAAGCTCTGAATTATGCCACTACTTTTTGAGTTTTTGGTGCAGCCCAACTCATAAAAAATTCCGGATTCCGAAATGGCCTCCGAAAAGACTATAGAAACTGTCGATTGTTGGCCTTCCTCCAGTTCTAAACGATTCTCGTTCGAGAAATTGGTCTTAATAAAACTAAGTAGGTAAATTAAATTTGGTGTATTTTGAGTATAAATGCATGTCGATATATACCTAACAGTTTTCCACACGCCTTTAAATTGTATGCATATATAATTTATGGGTTCTTTAAATGTGTTGCCAGCAGTAAGCCGTAGCCTAAATACCTATTTTTATAAGAAAATTTAGCGAGAAAAAGGATCATAATGCGCATGTCCTCTTTTTAACGTTGCTGTAAGATTGTATTGTATAGAATATATTACTAAATATCGGATATGTGAGTGGCTAAAAAATTGTAAGAGTAAGAAGACCTGCATGATTACAATGCTGAAAAATTCAGTCAATGTTTTTCGCATAGCCTACCTTACATTGTTTAAGACTAGTTTAGCCTATTTCACTGTGGCAAACACAGACACAAATTTCAGGAAGGTCTGAAAAATTTAGTTTAAAATTAAGGAACTTGCTGAAGTACCGTTTCTAAAAAATGCGGAACAACAGCTCAACAGATATCCAAGATGAAATTATAAAATCTAACTTTTGCCATGAGTCGAATTAGTTAAAAGATTTATCAACTTTTTAATTTTGTACTGTAGCTTACAAACCTTCAATTTACTGCATGAAAGTAAGTTAGTGAAATTTTAGTTCCATATTTTTTCAATAGCCTTTGAGGATACGAGTATGTTTCCCATATTGATGAAACCTTATGTAACGATTCTTCAAGTACCGACTTATAGAAAATTATGTACCTAGCCGCAATGGCTAATACGCGAGGACCGTGGTATATAGTACATGAAGTATTAAATATTTCTGTACCATCGTGAATTATGACACGCACATTTGAATTCCCCTGACTGTAAATCTTTTTTTTTTTAATCTTGTCATGCCCATGCCCTACCTTAATGAGGGAGGCCAGCGACTGTTGTATTAAAAGCAGTTATTTTCGCTGTAATTTTGTGTACCGTAATTTCAAGTGTTGTAAAACCTTAGATTTCAAACGAAATAGCATGAATAAAAGCCTATTCTGACATGGAATTGTACGTAGGTAGATTTTTTAAATGATTTATTATCAAATAATATACTTAAAATTATTGATCCAAACAATAAATTTCATTACCTTCTTGGAAGACTATTCTTGTAACCTGACTTCCCCTCTTTATTTAAGAGAAGTGTAAATATTGGCAACACCTTATAACCCCAAAGTCAGTCAGTTTTTATTATTTGTTTAATTAACTACAAGAGTTTTTAAATATTTAGTCTACTCAAGCTGTGACCGACTACTTCATACACAATATAGAGTATTTTGATTTTTTGGTGTTGCGATTTTTTCATGAATTTTTAATTGCGTGAAATTTTAGTCGCCAATAATTTTCATTAAAAAACCAAATCTCTCTCTTATATATGTTGTATATAGCCTGCGTATCAACAGAGGCGGCTCCTTCAGGCAGCTTCCCCAAAAATTATCCAAAGGGCAAAAATACCTTATAAAAACAACTAAATATTAATGCCTGCTTCGAAAACAACCTATTCGGTTTTGTAACTCTAGCCTATTTGGCACATAAAACATGTCTGAAGTTAGCTTCAAGCTTCAATTAAAAGGTTTCTCAGAATTTTTTTTTAGTCATTTGTCTTGAAAATTAAAGATTTTTTGTTTTTATATGCCCTGAACCAAACTGTCAAGTGAGATATGCAATGTAGAGGGTTTTGTTAACATTAATAAGTACCTACTACAATATACTGTATGTGATTTTAAAAGAAATCGTCAGAGCCGTTTTTGAGATTTTTTAAATAGTTATTGGTGTTTATTTTATCCACCCCCCCCCCCTACAAAGTTATCAAAAAAATGAGAAAATACCCGCTGGACAATATTTTTGTGAACCTACATACCAAATTTCACCAAGTTCTATCGAGTAGTTTGGCCCCAATTCGAGTTACAGTCTATTTCGTAAAAACACATTTTTTGGTTCCTGGTGTAAATCCGTTGAAATCTCGAAATCGAAAATTTTGACTGTCCTTATACAATACTAGCGTACAAATAAAAAAAGAACAAAAATAGGTACGTTTTTAGCACGGTGCCATCGATTGATTTGCAATTGTTATTGATGAGTGGCTAAGGTTCAATAAGTTTAGTTTTTTCTCGCCGGTCCTCTTGCGGCGTGACAGATCCAGCGAGAAAGGCCAAAAGCCCAAAATACCCAGCATATGGATTCCTGATACATACATTATGTTAAAACTTAAAAACCCATTCCAGATTTCTCTAACTGGTGTTTCATAAACAGTACCTATAGTCTCCATTTAGTCGTGTCCTCCGTAAACGAAACTGGGTATCTAGCCTAAGCCTGCTCTCAAGGCCGTATAGCCCGGATTTTTTTCAGAGGGGCTCGAACCAGCACCAAACTGATTTATCAATTTTGCCGCCCATATGTTACACCGGGGGAAAATATAGGCAAGAAATAGTGATTTCTACAATTCTGAAAAGTTAAGATTTTACAGACGCAGATTTATTGATATTAGGTACTGCAAAAAGGGGGTTTCGACTTTCGGGGCTCCCCGTTTTTATTTTTTTTATTTTTATTTTTTTATTTAGTGGGGAAATAGCAAAAGTGGGAATTTACGCATCGAGAATCGATTACTATACCGATTGATTCAATTCCAGCTATTTCAAATTTTGGCGCCATTGGCAAAAAATTTTAATGGTAGTGTAGTTAGATTCGGAACAGATTATTCTTCTAATGGCAATGGAAAAAATTATCATCCGCAAGCGTATATTGGATTGCATTAACTCTATGCGCATTTTTCGTGTTGACATTTCTTGCCTGCTATGTTTAGGCTACTCTTCTTTACTGTACGTTCTATTGTGTGGGCCTCCACCTGTACTACACGTATAATCATTGTTCTTTAATCCTTTCGCAGGACATTTTGTTAAGAGAATATGGTTTAGTGCATGCATAATTTGCAATCCTAATATTTACCTAATTAGGCCAGCATTCTTCCACCTGCCACTGGAACCTGGAGTGCTGGAAAAACATGTCTCACTTCTTCTGGACAACTCCTTGTCCAGGGCCGTAATCAACCTTGTGACTTCCTAATTAATTCAATTTAACCGAACGTTACCATCCGATTTCAAAGCCTATACGTGTATAGAAAATTGCTCTATATGGTCGACATATTTTCTTTCCTACCATTAGGCCCGGTACACACGGAAGATTTTCGCAGTCGCGACTTGTCGACGCTTTTTTCCATTGTAGACGTAGGGCTAGCAGAAGATTTCTTGTCGATTTCGTAAGCTGGCGTGAAGCTGACCGCACGAAAGTGGATGGTTTTCCCCTAAGGCCTAGGCATAGACTTAAAATTTTTTCTGAAGCAGACTCTGGTCCCTGGAACCCTAGTCCTATAATGTCAGTGGGAATCGTCCGTGTGTACGTGATAGTTGTCGGGAATGACAATTTATCAGCTGACTATTGTCTATAATCTAACAACTATAGTATTGAGCGTTGTTTTGCATAATACAATACTAATTAAAAAAATTGCAAGTACGTTTTGGCTAGCTGGATAAATAAATAAGCAAATAAATATTGACTTTTTGTTCTATTACTAAGCCAACCTAGCGGAGTTAGGGCTATAAAGCCCTCTCTTACACTCACTAGGAAAGCCCGGGACCGCCCGCTTTACATGCCCCCCGAGCATGGCCAAAAAATGTAGTACCTGAAGTGTGGAACTCAAACCAACAACCTTTCGGAAGTCGGAGCCTGTACGCACATATACTTTCAGGATAATTATGTACCTAGGTAGAATAGTGGTGCAGACTCCAACTTTCATCCGAAAGGTTTTTGGTTCGAGCCCCACACTTGCTACATGTTCTGGCCATGCTTCGGAGGGCATGCAAAGCGGGCGGTCCCAGGCTTTCCTATTGAGTGTAGGAGAGGACTTTGTAGCCCTAACTCCGCTAGGTTGGCTTAGTAATAGAACAAAAGGTCAATATTATTTTTTATTATTTTTTACGTCACATGCTATAAAACGTCAAAAAGTAGGTAGTTTTCTTATACAGTCTGAGCCGGTGGTTCACGCCAAAAGCCCAATAAAGTCGATTTTGATTGATTGAACATACTACGCCGGAGTTCTGTTGTCTGCCCTGTCTAGTCAATTTTTTATTTGCCACGTTTTTAGGGAGATTCAGCTACCTATTGAGATGGCAACCGATGTTCGACATTCGGAAAATTTCTTCACAACTTTTCATTTCATGACCCCCTGAGCCTAAATTAAACCACCCTCCGTTCAAAATGCAAAATGTTATATATATACAGTATATGCATGTATGTATGTATATATATATATATACTGTACGTATATCGATTTTAGGAAACACTCTAACTTCCGTAAATATTCTTTGATTTCGATGAAACCTGGCACAAAAATTGATCATACAAATGTCTTGATCGAGTTCGTTAACCAGCTAGATCCACTATTCAGTTACAAGATGGCGGCCGATTGAAACTTTATAATATAATCCATATCTCAGTTAATATTGGTCGCAGAGGAATGAATGCTGGAACAAGATCAAGAGAAGAGAGCTAGTTTTGTAGAGCGTGTTGAAGAGTGTTTCAGGGAGATGAACGACTCCTGGAACTGCTCCACAACAAACAATGTTTGGAACCATTTTCAAAACTGCGTGCTCAGTGCAGGGGATGAAGTGCTAGGAAAGACAAAAGGAGGAAAGAAGCCTGAAAAAGAAGCCTGGTGGTGGAACGAGAATGTACAGACTGCCCTAAGAGAAAAGAAGATATCCTTCAAAAAATGGCAAATGGATAGGCTAGACCAAGAAAAACACGAAGCATACAAAGATCTGAAAAGAGCTGCAAGGCGAGCGGTAAGAGTAGCCAGAGATACGGCAACTGAGAGATTCTACGAAGAGCTAAGCACGAAAGAGGGGGAGAGAAAAATCTTTAAAATCGCCAAAAATAGAGCAAGACAGCAGCAGGATATGGAGGCGGTAGTTTGCATCAAGGACGAACAAAATAGAGTTCTCACTAACGCGGCAGACATTACAGAAAGGTGGAAGAATTACTTCGATGAAATCATGAACCAAGGAGGAAACCGGGTCAGCCAAGACACAAATAAGAACTCAGGCCCAGTGCAGGAGTTCACAAAAGAAGAGGTAAAGAAAGCCGTGCAGAAGATGGCTAGAGGAAAGGCCGTAGGACCTGATATGATACCCATTGAAGCGATGTATGTACTAGGAGATGCTGGCGTACGGTTTATGACTAAACTAGCGAATAAAATAATGACAAGCAGCCAAATCCCTGACGCATGGAGGGAAAGTACCACTGTCCCGATATATAAAAGAAAGGGTGATGCTCAGCACTGTAACAACTACAGGCCGATTAAGCTGATGAGCCACTGCATGAAATGGTACGAACGGCTTATCGAAACTAGGCTGAGAACCCAACTGGAGGGCGATATAACTGAAAATCAGCTCGGGTTTATGAAAGGCCTCGGCACCTCAGACGGTATCTACACAGTAAGAACAATGCTTGAAAAGTATAGAGAATTCCAAACCCCACTGCATTTTACCTTCATCGACCTAGAAAAGGCATACGACAGAATACCAAGAGAACTTATATGGGAATGCCTTCGCAAGCGAGGAGTCGTAGAGGACTACATCCGCACTGTTCAGGACATGTATGAAAATTGCACCACGAAAGTGAGAAGTGCGGCGGGCCTCAGTGACAGCTTTACGGTAAAGTATGGCCTACACCAAGGATCAGCACTTAGCCCCTTCATATTCGTCATAATTATGGACACGCTGACCCGTGACATCCAGGGTGAAGCACCAACCAGCCTCCTATTTGCAGATGACATTGTCATAATAGCACAAAACCGAAATGAGGCTGAAGAAGAACTAGCGAAATGGGTTGAAGCACTAGAAAGAGAGGGACTGAAAGTGAATCGTGCTAAAACGGAGTACATGGAATGTGTACAACAAGAACCAGGTTCCATTAGTATTGGAAACCAACCCCTAAATAAAGCAGACAAATTTAAATACTTGGGAAGTGTGATAGAACAAAACGGCGGTTGCAAAGAAGATGTAAGAAATCGAATAAAATCTGGCTGGGCGAAGTTTCGAGACATGTCCGGGATTTTAACAGACCGAAAAATGCCAAAGAAGCTAAAAGGACGCATATACAAGCAAGTGGTGCGTCCCTGCATGGTGTATGGGTCTGAGTGCTGGGCCGTGCGAAAACGCGAAGAAGACATGATGCACGCAGCAGAAATGCGAATGCTCAGAAAATCCTGCGGTGTAACATTGAAAGACCGACGCAGAAACGATGAGGACATAAGGCAGGAGATGAGAACGTGTTGCGTGCAAGAAAAACTGAGGGAAAAGAGGCTGAACTGGTGGGGACACTTACTACGTAGAGACGAAGACCACCTAAACAGAAGAGTAATGGAACTGGAGATGCCAGGAAGAAGACTACCAGGGAGGCCGAAACTAACACTGGATAGAAAGATCGCCGAAGACATGAAAAGATTGGGGCTCTCAACTGAAGAAGCACAGGACAGGACCATGTGGAAACGACGCTGCCGTGCCGCCGACCCTCCATGAGGAAAAGGCGTAGTAAAAGTAAAAGTAAGTAGGAATGAATTAAAATTTGACTGAAAGCTCGTAGGCCTATTATTATATCTACGATAATAGCTATCAACACTTTTTACGACAAATCAACGATTTTAAGATGGCGTCCAGTCAAAGAAAAAATAATTTAATAAGGCGGGTATTCCACATACGTAGCCTACATCGTCAATGAAAATTATGAAATTGAAGGACATTTCAATTTTCCATTGATGGCAGCCATTCCACATGTTTTTTCAAAAATTGTCAATTTTCTATAGAAACGTATGCGCCAATTTTTTGAAATTTGTTTTCATTTGTTTCTTGAAATTGTATTTGTTTTCTTCGTCGCCTTATTATTTAAGCCTTATTATAATTTTTTTACAGAAATGCGTTCTTTTTAAAGAAATCAATTAAAATCGTTGTACCGTACTTGTCATATGCCATGACGCCATTTTTTAATTTTAGTTTGTTTCTTTCATTGTTTGTGATTTTACTCTATGATCAATTGATCATTGATCAATTTTAACAATGGCATAGAGTAAAATTGAAATGTCCTTCAATTTCATAATTTTCATTGACGATGTACGTATGTGGAATACCCGCCTAAGTAAAATTTCATAGTCGTCATTGTTTGGTACACAAGAGTGTTTTGTGTTTTGATGTTGTGGTCGGGAAAATAATGAAGTATTTTTTATTTTTTATTACATACATAGCGTAGGTAGCTTAGTGGAAATGCAGGGTCTGTGGAATCTCCCTACTGCACCTGATCGGCCTGAGCCGAAAGGGATTTTTTCTTTTTATGTTGGAATCCTATCTGGATACGATTTCTTTGCCATTTCCTCTCTACATTTCACCGTTATAAGCAATACTTAGCTTGTGGCTAGGCGCCATTATATTCTATTTTGCAACGCAATTTGCAATGATGCAATTTTACCCAAAAGCTGGCTACACTATGTTGTAACTGGTGCCGCGGAAAATTTTGAAGCCCTGGCTGGTAAAGGCCTAATGGACCTCGAGTTGATAGCTTGCAAGCATGCCAAGCATCCGACAAACCTCGGAGTCACTGCGGGTCACCTCTCACACCTGTTTGGCTATCCAGACACCCAGACTCCAAGCATGTAACGAGCCCAGAACACCTGGCGTGCCCCAAGCGCAGTTTGTCCAGGTACGACCCTGCTTATGACAGCCTGGGAAGGGTTTCCCGTGGCAACCGCTCATATTTTATTTTTATTAGATTGGACTTGTCCCGAAGCAATCGCCTTGTTTATAGGCTACGTCATCCCGCTATGGCCTATTATTTAAAGTCTTAATAAACTGTCAAATTAGACTCATTATATGAATGTAAGTTAGGCTTGCTTTGTTATTTTAGATCTACAACAATAACAGCGTGTAACTGATTGCTCTGGCCTATTATATCAGGCTTTTAAGTTTGAACTACATACACAATACTGTACAAAGTATTATATACCATTGGCCCATTTGCTCCCTTTAGTATTTTATATAGTAAGTAATATAGGTACTCATTTGTAACGTTGAACCTACTTGGACCTAAAAGGATATACCCATATGATTGGCTCAAAAAATAAGCGGGTAATGCTGTTGGTATAACTTTAGCATACTGCAGTTACTGAGGTCATGAGGAGGGGGGGGGGATAGTGATTCATGCGAGACAATTGAAGAAATAAGATTTTTTGTCTTGCAAACGTCTTCCTCACGTTGCACTAAGAGGGAAGAAGAAGCAAATGTCCTCATGGAGTTTATGAGATCGCCTCAGGGCAAAATATTTGGGCACAGTTGACGGTACCAGCAAATGGTGAGAATGTCGAAGCTAGATCCAGCACCAATATTCATAACTCAAAAAAATCTAAGCATCGCGACGTGTTGGGAAAAGGTTCTTTAATTTTTTCAAAAAATTATTAATTAATTTTCATGTATTTTCACTACACTTATCACAATAAAACCATTGCTTATGAGGATCATTGTAGCCTTTTCTATTTGTAATATAAATGCATAGGAACCCGGACTTCCAAAGGTTTTTAGGTACAGTGATCCATTTCATTAATCACCCATTCAAATATTTCCATCCGCGGAGTATTAGTGCAGTCAGTGGGTATCCAAAAGGTTTGAGCGTATTACCATTGAATACCTATATAACACTGTCTTATATATTCAATGGTATTACGGTGGAAGATCAATATTACCGAATCGATGGCTCGGTTGCATAATTAAATACTTGCAGGGATTCGGTCGCTTGGATATGTGCAATTGGTTCAAGTTCTGCACTTCCATTGAAGTTCAACTAATTCCATTAGGCGGCTATTTCACTGGGCAATTTTACTTCAAATTTGATTTTGTCATTGTCGTTGGTTTTGTGTTAAGGAGACTATTACGTAGATACTTAACTTATCTATTATAAATTAAGTTATAATATGGTAGCAGACATAATTAATAGGTCTCTACCATAGTATAACTTAATTTATAGTAGGTAAGTTAAGTATCTACATAATAGTCTTCTTAAAAAAAAAAACGTCAATGACAAAATCAAATTTGAAGTAAAATCGCCGGTGGAATACCCTCCTTATTGTCGTAAATTGTTCAAGGAAGTGTACCTTGACTGATTGAGTACCTACTTGCCCATAAGTTGGCGGGCAATATGGTGCAGGGGCGTAAAGTTGGCGGGGACACGGTCCATCTTGCCAGCGCCAGCTCCTTGGGAGCACCCCCCCCCCACCCTCGAGCATTGTAAGACGTGGTTCATGGAGACCCCCGGGTCTTCCTGTTTGCAGCAATATGGATATAAGCATTCGTTTGCTAGCTTTGTAAAATCTATAGCTATACTTTACAACTATTAAAACGCGAAAAAAAAACCACTAGGCCTAGTTTGTAGTTATATTTTCAATTTTTCCCCCGGGTGAGACCCCCAGGCCCCCTCTTTGGTCAAATGCAATATTATTTCTAAACAATCTTAACTGTCGTAATGATAAAATTACGATTTAGTCCGTATATGTCCGCAATATATTACCTGTCTGTGCCCGCACCAAATCTAAATCCACCAATAAATTGAAGTTTGATGAGCCTACTCTATCACATAATATACGAGTAGCACCATAACCTTTATAGAATACACTAGATACAATTGAGTTCACAAGAAAACAATTTCACTAGATCACAGTCACCATAGCCCCCCTCCCCCCCGGAAAAAAAATCCTGGCTACGCCCCTGAGGCCCTAGATCATTCGAAGTTCAGAACTATCAAACGCTTTAAATATTTGTGAATTTGTTATTCCGTGAAAGGGGAAGCCTAAGCATGAAAAATATCCTTACGAAAAGCCTGAAGACGGCAAGACATGTAACGTAGTGGTAAGGACTCTGACTTTCACCCGAAAGGTTGTTGGTTCGAGTCCCACACTGGCTACATTTTCTGGCCATGCTTCGGAGGGCATGTAAGGCAGGTGGTCCCGTGCCTACCTAGTTGAGTGTAAGAGAGGGCTTTATAGCCCTAACTCTGCTAGGTTGGCTTAGTAATGG
Source organism: Psococerastis gibbosa (assembly GCA_963971405.1). NCBI lineage: Eukaryota > Metazoa > Arthropoda > Insecta > Psocodea > Psocidae > Psococerastis > Psococerastis gibbosa. The sequence continues at coordinate 27,886,112 of OZ020485.1, forward strand.
AAACAATAAAAAGTTCTTATTTATTAAGGTCTACTTGGTTTTTCCCCCGCCATCATTCTAAAACATTACGGCTCTGATATGGTGGATTGACTTATAAGCCAAGGGTAAAATTGTTTTTTTTTTTTTTTAAACCAATGTTTATCAGTTTATCCAAAACAGTGGCGATTCTATATGGGCTTACACGAGAACTAAATTCTAAAGTCAGTTTTTACAACATTTTGAATGATAGATTTGAATAAGAATGATGGATTCGAATCCTCATTTCAGCTAAGCCAGACACAAACCCTCCTTTTTGCTGAATTGCCTTTTCTGGGAAATTTGCTATAAAAAAAATAAAAATAAAAATCGATTGGATTTTATAAATCAAATTATTTATTTTCGTTATTGGCGGGTAATTCAAATTGCAATAATTTTTTTTTTCAATATACTGTATATTATTTTGTCAAAATGTATTATTTTGCAATATTACCCAACCACTAAATACACACACTAAACTGACAACAATTAAGCCACGTTCTCATGGACCAATTTAGTCCTTATTTTCAGTAATTAAGAAAAAAACAATATTATTAAAAATTGTGCCAAGCGCGGGGCCCCCTGAAAGTGCGGGGCCTGTGTTTTTTGTCATACTCGCCACATAGTAAAACCGGCTATGTATATACTAATAAAGGAGTTTTCTGCATTGAAAACTTGACATTGCAGCATGTTCGGGCCCAGGCAGTCTCATAAAGCCGATCCGCCTGAAGCACTACAAACAAACACAGTGAGTTAAAAAATGATGGCAAATCATATAGATTCCACGTTTGTGTCGTCATCATTTTAAAATGACTCCACTCTAACTAATGACTTTGTAAAAAGACTAATGTACCTGATCCCATGCCTTGAGCCTAACGCACTCATCTTATGACTCGGTATTTTTTACTCTTAATTAAACATTCGAAATCTCCTTCTCGAATAACTTTTTAATTTCTCATGTGTCTTTGCTTGGAGAGAGAGATGTTTCAATTTTTCAATAGGCTTTGTTGAATAGTCCCCTAATTACATAGGCATAGGTGTGCGGGCCAAATGAGGTGGCTGACCGTTGCCGCTGCGTGTCTGTCCGTGTGTGGCATAGATTCCATGCCAAATGCCAATCCTCTATTTAATGCGCTTTGCCCCATGTTGTTTCATAATTGAATATTTCTCTCTTGAGCCCACTGTCTGTCTGTATACCCCCTTTTAAGGCCAAGCCGACGACTTCTCTACACACGGGACTAGGATGTATTGCAATTTCAGTTTCTCGTACCTACCTATTTGATAATGCGAAAAGTGGCAGTAAGAAGCTTAGGCTACTTGACAAGTATAATTATTAGTAGCTGTTATTGTTGAAATTTCGAAAAATGTGATAATTTTATTAATTATTTACTTATTAATAATTATTCATCGTTTAATTTTTTTTTATTATAAAAAGCGTTCGCTTCGCTACTATGGAGTATGGAGGCATTAGCCCAGTGCTTTGCGCCTTGTGTTCATTTGGGTGGTATACGTAGACGTACATTATATCATACTACCAGTACTACCACTAGGACATTAAGAGCAAATCTGTTTTTTGTACAACGTCGATTTCTACAGGACCGTAAAAAAAAACTTAAATTGACAGAGATTATCCTCTATATTTCGATATTGGTACTGTGACATATACATATGTCGCTTAACTCAGGGACGCCGACTTGGGGGGGGGGGCACGGTCCACCCTGCCCCCGCAGACTAGGGGCGCTGCCGCCCCCCCCCCCCAGAAACGAAGAGCTCTTAGTGCAGTTCATTTATTTATATAGTTTCATGCGACCACGCGTAGACGCAGAGAGACTTAATACCATGGCAATCATGAGCATTCACAATGAACAGGCACAAAACCTTGATATAAAGGCTTTAGTCAATAATTTGGTATAGAAAGAGCGACACGAGTGTAAATCGGTCAACGTTTTCTGCATTATTGTTATTTTAAATAAGTTTACCTATGCATTTTCATAATACTTTCCAGAGTACCGGCCGAATTCTTGCCCCCCCCCCCAGAATTTTTATAACTCGGCGTCCCTGGGTAGCGATTTCAAAATATTTTGTAAACCACTTGAGCCCAAGACATTTTGACCAAATGAATTAAGGGAAAACCGGAGTCGCCGATATTCCATTACTGTGCAAACTTCAATTTCTCATGAAATATCGAACGTAGAACAATGAAAAAATGCTGAATCGCAAGAAGAATTTTTTCTCCTAATTTTTATAGTATGTTGCAATCATCAATACCGATCGGCTATAGTTAGTGAACTTGATACGCAAAAAATAACGGTCACTCAGGAGTTCAAGCTGAAGGAGTTCGGGTTAGGGTTCGTTAAGGCCACATGCTATATATCAAAATTAGGAGAAAAAATTCTTCTTGCGACTCAGCATTTTTTCATTGTTCTGCGTTCCATATTTCATGAGAAATTGAAGTTTGAACAGAAAATGGAATATGGGCGACTCCGGTTGGGGCCCTTATTACCTCGTTCAACAGCCGCAAAGGTGAAAACTATTTTTTATGAATTATTCATAAGTCCATTTTCTTATCTATATGAGGTAGTCTGGAGGGAAGAATTAATTAATTGTCTCAAGCTGTTGGCAAAATATTTAGATATCTAATATATTAAGAGGATGCTGCCCGTATACATTGGCCACCCTTGGATCAGCCTGAATCAGGTTGGTTTATATTTTTTACTTAAGTTAATACTTAATTTAAGAAGATTTACTCAATTGCTAGAGGACTATTTCATATACCCTATTATAAGGTGTTTCTCATTTTTGATGGTACAATTTTTCCATGAATTCGATAATTCGGTAAAATTCTGTCGGTTATCAGTTTCGCGGAAAACCCCCTAAACCAATTAGTAGATAGAGAAAATGAGTAATTTCATGGCAAATAATTTTCCATTTCCGATATTTCGGGGGGGGGGGGGGGGGGGGGGGGGGGGGTTGTCCACCTGACGTCACTCGTCACTGGTAGTGAGGTAAATTCTAGATAGGTCAGACCAACACATTACCACACAGCAATACTGGCATGCAGGGCACGCAATGCATTTGAGTGTGAATTTTCTATCATTTTTTTGTACAAAACCAAATACTTTTTTTGGAAAGTAACCTATCCGGTTTCGTTACTCAATTTAACACCTAAAACATACCTGAAGGTAGAAATCATCGATAGAAAGGTGTCGCAGAAAAATTATTTTTTAGTCATTTTTCATTAAAATTTAGTCATTTTTATTTTTTTACCCCCAGAAGTAAACTAACAACGGGCAAGTGACCCCCCGCATTTTATCAACATTGACAACAACTACAATATTATGTGAATTTAAAAGAAATCGTTGGAGCCGTTTTTGGGAAATAATTTTTTTTATACTTTTTTTTTATTTTTTTGAAAATAAACCCCCAAAGCCCAAAATAAAAAAAACAGTTCCGAGGCATGATTTTTGTAAACCTACATGCCGAATTTCATCAAAATCGACCGAGTAGTTTGCCCGGAAATCGACGAACAGACAGACAGACAGACAGACACACAGACAGACAGACAGACAGGCAGACAGACAGACAGACAGACAGACATTTCGTAAAAACAACTTTTTTGGGTTCCTGGGACCTTAAAACGTGTAAATCCGTTGAAATCTCGGAATCGAAAAGAAGACATTGTTTGACAATTTTTCTGGATCTCAAAAAAGCCTTCGACACAATACCCCACGCACGGCTACTTGAAAAACTTAACAAACTAGGGATCAGGGGCATAGCTGGGGATCTCATCAAAAATTTACTTAACGAATAGAAAACAATGCACAAAAATCAACAATACAATAAGCACGGAACAAATAATGTCACTCGGAGTTCCACAAGGCACAGTATTAGCACCATTGTTATTCAATTTATATCTAAACGATTTATTAGAAACAAATAGATTCGAATCAATAATTGCTTTTGCCGATGACACCTGTATCACCTGCATAGTGGATACATATCATGATCTATACACACTAGCCAACTCAGAATTTAACTTAATCAAACAATGGTTAGAAAAAAATAGATTATCGTTAAACCTGGAAAAGACGGTATTTGTTGATTTTTCGTCAAAAAGAGACGCTTGTACCAACAACTTGTCCATAGAAAACATAATCCAAACTGAAAACACGAAATACTTAGGCATCATAATAGATGAACAATTGAAATGGGAACCCCATACTCAATTGGTTGCCAACAAACTAAGAAAAACTATATATAAATTTGTCCAACTTCGTAACGTTGCACAAGAACCTCTAATTAAATCCTTTTATCACGTTATAGCGGAATCCCATCTAACATATGCAATATCAGCCTGGGGAGGTGCCTACCAAAATGTAACGGACAAAGTCAATACCGTACAAAGAACAATCCTAAAAATTATACATAAAAAGGAGACATTATATCCAACAAAAGACCTATACATTTTAGCGGATGTCCTAGACATTAAACAATTATATATAAAAAACTCAATAATATTAGTACGCAATCAAAAACAAAACTTAAAATCTGTACAACACTCACACAACACAAGATGGCTCCACACACATCCTTTCACACAACAAACTGTTCGAACCACAAGATCTCAACACCAATCTGAATATATAGGCATATCCTATTACAATAAACTACCAATCCAAATAAAGTCATTAAAAAACTTCAATTGTTTCAAAAGAGCAGTTACACAATGGATAAAGACCGAACTACCATCAACATAAAAGTATACCACCCCGTAAACACTCCACCCCCCCCCCCCCTCCATAGCCAGATAGTATAAGTCGCACACGGGCCCTTGCCTTGCGATATGGACTTAAGAAAACGCTGTAACATGGCATTATTGTATTGAATTATTATATCATTATATTAATATATGTAACTTGAAGTATTAACATAAATAAAAAATATAAACCCACCTATTTTAGGGTGATTCACGGGTGGCCAATGTGTACAACCAGCTTCCTCTTAATACTACATGAGAGATGTTTTGAAATGAGATGGGAGAAATTTAAATTTCAAAAACACTAATTAAATGAATGAATAGTGTAATCTATAGTATAGTCCACGCAAAATGAGAAAAGTATGGACATGGAATGTTTTGATCCTGTGCAACACTGTAAAAATATGCTTTGCACAATTTTTGTTATGCCTTGCATCCAATACAACAAGGCAACACAAAATGGTGCAACGGATATTTTTATAGTGTTGCAAAGGATCAAAACATTCCATGTCCATACTTTTCTCATTTTGCGTGGACTATAACACAAAATGGAGCAAGGAATATTTTTACAGTGTTGCACAGGATCAAAACATTCCATGTCCATACTTTTCTCATTTGGCGTGGACTATACCTTGTTGCATTGGATGCAAGGCATAACAAAAATTGTGTAAAGAATATTTTTACAGTGTTTCACAGGATCAAAACATTCCATGTCCATACTTTTCTCATTTTGCGTGGACTATAGCTGTGGTAGCAGAAATTACATTTTTCCGTGCACTATAAGTTTCAGTAACTCTGTTTGCCAGATAACCAATTAAGTATTTGTCAAGTTTGTCGCTCTTATTGCTTTCCAATTTATACGTAGTATAAGGAAAGCTTTGTGATGGTCGAATTTTTCGATTCCGAGGTTTCAACGGATTTACACGTTTTGAGGTCCCAGGAACCCAAAAAAGTGGTTTTTACGAAATGTCTAGCTGTCGCTCTGTCTGTCTGTCTGTTCATCTATTTCCGGGCAAACTACTTGGCCTATTTTGATGAAATTTTGCTTGTAGGTTCACAAAAATCATGCCTCGAGACAATTTTATTTTTATTTAAGGGGTTTTATTCTCAAAAAACTCCAAAAAAAAGTCTAAAAAAATTATTTCTCCAAAACGACTCCAACGATTTCTTTTAAATTCACATATGTTGTAGTCGTTATTAATATTGACAAAATGCGGGGGGTCGCTTGTCCCTTGATAGTTTGCTTCTGGGGGTAAAAAAAAAATAACTAAATTTTAATGAAAAATGACTAAAAAATAATTTTTCTGCGAAACCTTTCTATTGATGATTTCTACCTTCAGGCATGTTTTAGGTGTTAAATTTAGTAACGGAACCGGACAGGTTGCTTTCCCAAAAAAACTATTTGGTTTTGTGCAAAAAATTATTTTTTAAAAAAATTATAGAAAATTCGCGCTCAAATGCATTGCGTGTCCTGCCATTATTGCTGTGTGATAATGTGTTGGTCTGACCTATCTAGAATTAACCTCACCTCCAGTGACGTCAGGTGGACAATCCCCCCCGGTGATATCGGAAATCTAACCATAGGAAAATTATTTACCATGAAATTACTCATTTTCTCTATCTACTAATGTTGATGAATTGGAAAGCATGTTCGAGTAAACTCGGACCGGTTCTTTACAGTAGTAAGCTACAATAGTACATATCGTTGGACCAGTAATTGAAACAAAGAAATCACTTTGTTTTTTGCAACAATTCCATAAGCATACGTGTATATTTCTGATTTCGCTCGTTTCAATTGCTGGCCCAACAGGAACATTGAGGTTTATCTTATCGGCACCGGTATAAGCTCGTACAGTATAATATGTATCATCATAGGTAGTTTACATAATTAACAACACAGAGCGCTTTTTTCCTTTCTAAATTAGATGAATCCTACATAGCAACCTGGCAATGAATTACAAATATTTGGTTAGCATTCTCGGTTTGGTTAACTTAATTAGTAGATGGTTAACAGAATGCTGGTAACAAGGTCTGCATCGAGTATGGTGGCATGCATGCACGGGCCATCTCTTGCAATACCACAATGACCAACTCGTTGAAAATGCTTTCTTTCAAAACATTTAAAAAAATTAAAGAAAACATTATTTTTTTATTTTTACTGTTAAATTTACATTTTACTGACTAGATGAGTTTTTTTTTAAATATATAATATTGGGGTACAGGATGTTACCTATGTGCACTTAAGCCTATTGGGCATATATTGTGCCCCTACAACAAAGTATCTACATCACTTCCTCAAGGCCTATCTCCCTCAGGAGAGCTAGGATCTTGAAGGGGTTTAGGAGCGGTACGGTAGGTCTTTCACATGTAACTGCGAGCTTCCCAAGCATGCTGCTCTTCTTCGTACGATTGCATCGCAGTGACGGAGGATGTGCTGGGGATCCTCCCCTCCTTCATTGCAGAATCTGCATGCTCTAGACTCTGACACCTATGTTAGTCAGATGTCCATTCAGACTATATAAGAGTTAGGGAGGATTGATCTGCGACCCGATCATGGCGATTTGAATACCGGGGTTAAAAATGTAAACAAGATAATTTTACAGTGGAAAGTGCTATTCAAAATTTGATTGTTTACAGTTTATTAAACCCTAGGAGTAAGTTAATACCAATCGCCATAATCAGCCCACAGAGGCTTATTATGGCGAATATACAGTATTTACTAGCATATTATTTAGTAATGTTTAATGAAAATTGAGTCTTTATTTTCTTGCCCCCAGAACCAAACTATGAAGGGGAAAGCGGCCTTGTGGGGTTTGATTACAATGAAAAAGACCACAAGATTGGCGAATTTACCAAAATCGTTGGAGCCGCTTTTTGGAGTTACCTACTCCAAAATGGAGAAAGATGGTCCCAAGACCTGTATGCCAAATTGCAACAAAATTAATTGAGTAGTTTTCCCACAGAACCGACGGACAGACAGACAGACAGACAGACAGATATTTAATAAAAATACTATTTTGGGTTCCTGGACTTCAAAACGAGTACCTAAATCTGTTGAAATCTCGGAATCGTAAATTTCTAATATCACAAAGCTTTCTTTGCACACTAATAATAATTAATAATATAATTAGGAAAGCATTAATGGGCCCGTTTTTATGATTGCTTTAAGTATGTAGTTACTGTACAGCGAAAGCTTTTGTTACTTTGTTAGGTACTGACGTGGTAACTATTGAAGCTATAGCTCAAGCCCCCCCCCCCCTCCGTTCAGCTAATTAATACCATGTATCCACCCCTAAAAATCAATGGTAGCCTTGCAAAATAGATTTTATACCATACATGTGATCAGCTTCATTGCTCCATAACCTCGCCCATAACAGTGTCAGGCGGAATCGGACTACAGAAAATTTGTGAAAAATAGGACTGAAATAGTGGGGTTTTACGCATTTTAAGGAACCTAAAGCCCCATAGCCCCCATAGCCCCCCCCCCCCCGTAGATCCGCGCCTGCGGATAGGTATAGGCTTTGTACTACAAAGTATAAGACAGCCCTAGGCATAAAGCATCTCAAAAGTTTGACGACTACTTCAAATTTTCCTACAGAGCTAAGAGTAAGCTATGCTGCTACTGGCTAGGTACCGGATAACTTAAAACAATAAAAATCTAATGGACGAAATAAAAGGGGGGTCGTGGGATCCGTAAAAGAGGTACAAGGGTAACATACAAACATCAACAGCTCTCTGGCCGCATGTTTACCACAACTAAATCAATATTTATAGCTCACAATTGTGAAATTTTTAGAACTAATATTTGTTCCCGAAAGGAAAATAAAACTTCCTTTTAGACCTCCTTCAAATTTTTACCGATTCCAACCTAATTGAAAGCTCCACTGATAGGTTCAGCATGGGTGTTACAGGAGTTTTAAAGGGGAATTGCAGTTTCACATTAGAATCCACCCTAAAAGTTAGGGTAATATAGCCTAAATTGGGATTTTTAAAGGTTTCTGTCGATTCGGGGATTCACTGTGCTACGTGTGAACGGAAAACCGCGGCATGATGAGCCACCTGAAATTCTTCAATTCATTCGGTATGTTATAGAGGGCCATCAGTCAGGGCCGAATCTAGTAAATGAACTTTTCCTGTAATGGAGACATTGAAATTTATATAGGCTACTCTTAAAAATTATAGACGAATTTAATGTTAATGATACGAGTAAATTATATTTCATATTTCACTAAAATCAGCGCCCGAAGCGACTTGTAGTCCGAATATGCATAAAATCCCAATGGAATTAGGCACATACAGTATGTTTTTTGTAATAATGAAAACCACGCGGGAAAAACGATCACGGTCCAAAATTTCTACTTTCGCTGCTGTTACATACTATTCGATACGTTTTTTCATGAAAAATCTGCCTGTTCAGTCGAAATGGCCAAAAAGGCTTAGTAGAGTAAGTTATAGTGGTTTGAAATTTACCTGTGTACATGGGAAAATTGAACAGGGTCAAATCATAAAATTAGTTTTTCTCAAAACTAACTATTGTGGAGTGTGGACCCTGATCGTTATTCCTTGTGGTCTTCAATTATATAAGTGATGGTGCCTTCAAATTCTTAAGGTCGCAAGATGTAGTAGAGTTTAATACACGTATATTTCTGTTACAAATTAGTATTACCAAATACTATCGAGCCTCATCTCAATCGGATTTATATTGTACTGTACACACATTTTGTGAAAGTACTCTCTATGGCTATGTAATATTCCATCAGTTGTATAAATGTACTGATGTAAGAATTACTGCACCGGGCCGGATATCTTAACTTAATTGTAATTTCAAATTTTCAATCCAGCCAAATCCCAAATGCAGCTTCTATGTGAATGCCTAGCCTGCAAACGTTAGCTTTCAGATTTGTATAGGTAGACCAGGTCTTGGATAAACAATCATCTCTAGTTACTGGGGAAGATTCTTGCGGAGTTGCGGCCTGGTCAAAGAATTTAATATGGTAGACTGTTTGCGGAGGGTAGAGGCAGGGGGAGTGGACGCGACCTCTCATTACGCTAACTAGCTGCCCCCGACCGGAATTCGAAGAGTCATCTCTCTATCCAAGCTTTCATTTAGAGGTAATTGCCTCCAGGAATGTGCCCTCCTCGCCGCCGGCCCCCCGGGCCTCTCTTATCCTCTTCTGATACTTTTATAATCAAGTACTGATTTCTTTGGCTCTATAAATGACTTCCATGCCGGGATTAACACGTGAATGTTGCACATTTGAAGCTAAATCATTTTAATTTCATACCTATGGATGCATGGAGAATGAATGGGGCCCGCGTATTTTGCCTTTTAGCCAGTTCTGTTACTGCCATCCCCCCCCCCCCCAATCTTGAGTTCTGTCCCGTATTGGTAGAAATTTCAAATGCCATCTTCTTCTTCTTCTTCTTCTCGTGCCCCTTCAACGTTGAAGATTGGCGATCATTTGAGCGATTTGCACCTTAGACACGGCTGCGCGGAAGAGGTCTGTCGTGCTCCTCCCGAACCAACCCCTAAGGTTGGCCAGCCAGGACGTCCGTCTTCTACCTGCGGTTCTTCTCCCCTCAATGCGCCCTTGTATGATGAGTTGGAGAAGGTGATATTTCTCATTCCGCATCACGTGTCGAAAGTACTGCAGCTTCCTCTTCTTTACGGAGATTAATAAAGTTCGCTGGGTCCCCACTCTATTGAGTATTTCCTCGTTTCGTATGTGATCTCGCCAGGACATTTTAAGCAGTCGGCGATACACCCACATTTCAAAGGCGTCGATTTTGTTTTCAAGCCGCTGTGTGAGGGTCCAACCCTCCATTCCATATAAGACAATTGGAAACACATAGCATCTCACCATTCTCACCCGCAGATGAAGTGATAGAGTTCTGTCACAAAAGACTTTCCTCATTCTAGTAAACACACTTCGGGCCTGTTCAATGCGACTGCTGACTTCTTGCTTCATACTCCAGTTCTCATTCACAACGCATCCAAGATATTTAAAATGTGGCACTTGTTCAATTGGCTCTCCATTAAGGTTTAGGAGTACAGGGTGGGGTGGGACCTGCTTGGAGATGACCAAATGCCATAATATTACCTAGATACAATACTACTACCTATATAATGTTACGGATTGGTGCATTAATTTATGTAAGTATTTATAAACAATTTCATAATAAATTAATTTAAATCCTATCCAAACCATACATGCTGAGCTTCCCAACTTGTTATAATTTAATGAGAACAACAAAATTTGTACTAGTGGACGGAGGTCATCAACTTCACAAAGTTGTGTGGCCTCGAAACTGATCATTTGGTTCGATAGCTGACAGGTTGCGCGTCCAGTGGGGCTTATTAGAATACTGATGGTTATACGGCTGAAATAATGTCAAAAGCTTATACTGTATAGCCATCCGTCCACGCAGATCCACCCATGGACGATCAGGTTTCATGATCTCTGATATTTGGGGTAAAAGTAAAGGAAGATGATGGATAAACTACGATTGAGATCGGCATCGGGTTCGGGATCCTGTCTATACAGAGACCTTGAGTTCTATATCGGGAGATGGGACATTAGCTTCCCGCCAAAACTATATATTTGCATTTGCCACGCCATGACCAAGACCAGTCATTGTGGTCCCAGGATTCAAAAAAGATTTTTGGCGGGATCGAATGTTCATATATTATATACAGTATATATATATATATATATATAAGGTTAAATAGAACTCTATAGAAACCCTTACTGAATTTCCGAAAAAAGCCGATCGGCGTTTGCTGTGTGGACCCTTCATAATCTCTTGTGTGAATATAGGCTACGTATAATTATTATAGCCTACTCTACATTCGCTCATTCGTTTAAACACTGGATAGAATGGACTTTTATGAATAAATTACGTTAAAAAAATTTTGGACCCCCTCCCCCAATCAAATCCTGGGCACGGCTTTGGAAATAACATAGTGTATAGGTACTCTGTGTCTACTTCTGGCAGCTTTATGTTATAGTTTAATTCCATGAGAATTTCAGGAATATTACCGTACCCTGGATCGTATACTTTTCTTCTTATCTCTGCATTCTGTACCTCTGGTCTGGCTGTTCCTGTTCCGTACAGATCACCTGTGCCTGGTATTATAATGCGAAGCATTGAAAAAATTGTAAGCCTATTTGATCTTATTAGACAAGCTATACTTTCACTGACTTGGGAAAATAGTGAAGAATTGACTAGATATGTTGAGTTTGAGGCTCTGAGCCAAGATACCCACCTTAATGATGATTCCAGCTGTGAGCAGTCAAGTAATTGCACGATCTCGCTATTAACAGCGTTCAATATCCAGACCGAGTTCCCGGACGTAACAGCGTTTTCTCAAATTAACTTAGGATATGCTTTGAAACCATAATGATTTTTCAAAAACCGAATTTTCGTTGGAAGATCAATGACTAATAAGTATATTAAGAGGACATGCTACGTAAAATATGAGCACCCCAAAACTTGTTGTTTTTATTGACTTTTTATTTTTTTATTTAATTAACAAAGCAATTAAAGATTTGGCTCATGGAAGTTGTAGAAGACTACTTCATGCGTCATGTAATACGAAATATTACATTTTATGTAGTTCTTTCATAAATACCAGAACAGACAGGACAGGACTAAAATTTCGCGTATTCTGGGATTTTTGGAAGAACTACCAAACCGAAAAGTAAAAATACCCGATTATGTGATGCACGAAGTAGTCTTCTACAACTTAGATGCGCCAAATTTTTAATAACTTGCTGAGTTAATTAAATGAAAAGTATTCAATTTTGGGTTGACAATTTTCTACGTAGCATATCCTCTTAAAACGCTCGTCTAAAAAATACTAATAAAATATCGTGTTATGCAAAAAAGTTAGAAATAAAAAAATTAAGTCTAATTCAAAATTTGCTTCCTACCACCTTTCTTATTATTAATGTGGGATTCATTTCAAATGTTCCACATATTTACATTTTATTTTACTAATTTTATATTACTTATTAATTGAAAAAATTGACTCGTTCAAGAGATCTCACCCATTTTGGAACTCGTACTTGTTCAGAATCTATTAAAATAATTAATACTAAATTAGGCAAGCTTAGTTTTGATCGATTCTTTTTAACTTTAGACTCACATGATTAGTAGTAACAATGTCCTGAGACAAGTTTACCATTGACGCAATGAAACAGGTGAAATCATGACTTAACCAAGCACAGATGCGAGTCACTCACATAATTAGTGATGGACTGATTGATCCAAAATCCAAATCAGCAACTGACAAGATGTAATATTATCGTTGAGTGGCACCTCATGTTAGTAGGTGAAGTCAGTTTCACCCCAGATAACATCCCAGTTGCAAGATATGATCGAAACAAGGTAAGTGAGTGTCGAGGAATAAAAACATGGGAGTTAGGAACTGATTAGAGGCAAATGACTGTAAAACAAAAGGGTAGAACAAGCCAGTTCCATTTCAAGTCATAAATAACTATGGAGATTGGGCGTAGGATAATTTCGACACCTGCAGGAACAGAGGAGGGGTTGTCAAGAGTGAAACCCATTAAAGAACAAATGAGAGTATTTACCCGCGCTCAGGCTCGAGATATCTAAGGAATGCGCCTACAAATTGCCCCCAACTTCGTGGAGGTCCCTGGAAAGTCGCTGGCCATCCTACAGCTCATAGAATATTTCTTGGAAATTCTCGTATCCTTAGTACCTGAACAACTTGGAAGATATCTTATTAAGGTACGACCATGATGACAGCTTGCCTACGTTGCGTTAGGTAGGCACCCATTTCGATCGTGGTGCCCACTTTTCTCTTCAGAGGGTTAAAAACTTGCTGCTCGTTATTGTCCTTGTCACATTGCTCACGCCGATTACGTCCAACTTTCAAAACCATAGGACCAAATATCTTAATAGTCATGGCCTTCAATGGCATAATGCGTGGTAGCAATTGTTCACGTACTTTTGCGAGTCTCTACACACCATGCTATCGGAAATCTGTTGTTACTCAACACAGCTGTATTACCTACAGAGGTGTGGCTATAGAGGTTATTCGGATACATTTATTGAATTGTTTGCATGAGAATAATCTTTTTTTAAAGAAAAAAAAAACATGCAAAAAAACATGAGTCTCCGATTTGCTCAGAATGACACTAACTTCCATGACCTAGCTCACGGGAACATGTAAGTCATGTAAGCATAATTAATTGTGATTTATTTAGATATCAACATAACTAATTTGATTGGGCAATGGGCACATACGATAATTTCGATCCCTGCTTCCAGGAATAGAGGGGTTGTAATGCAGCTAGTGAGGCATTGGGCTCAAATCCATTAAAAAGGTTGATGGCACTGTTCTACTACATGGTCTGACTCACGAGAGCATGCGTAAATTAGGTGGCCTACATAGTTAAACTAGCAAACTTTGCTTTTGTTTTAAACAAGCCTATATGAATTTCAAGTGGATAAAGGGCAACAACACAAGTCACCTTATTTTATAGGAATACAATTTTTGATATAGTAACTCCAACTCAAGTTGACCTTTTTGGATTTGTTTCATTTCCATTTCGATACTTAACCTAGCTTGGTGATAAGATAACTATTAATAATATCGCTGAAAAAATTATTATGTACTGATGATTCATGAAGTTCACCTAAAAGATCTCATCGAGAGTGGACTAATGTCTATTACAATGGTATAAAAAACTGCGGAAGTCAAGTTATCCTAGTTTGCACTTGTTAGGCAGCGTCATTGAATATTCTATAACACTGTAACACAAGTGCTATATTCAATGGCAACGTTTTTCTTTTACTTTTACATGCAGGTAATATAGATGTATGTTTTCAGTAGTATAGGTAGAGAGGTAAATCATGTAAAGTTTAGACAACAGACCATACTGTGTTATACATTATACAATACAATAGAGCAGATAGGTGGATGAGTATTTTCGGAGAAAACATAAAATATCAACTTTTGAGGCTATAAGCTGAGCTTTCCGTGAAATTCTCATTTAGATATATATACCAGCTAGCCAATGAGCTAGACTGCCCACTTTATTGATATGGTCTGTTTTGTTTTGTTTTACAACCTCACCGGTAGATATTTATTCGATGAGCGATGGGCCCCTACTTTTATGGCCTCTTGATTGGCTCTTTATGGTGAAGGGACGCTAACATGGATGCACAACACATATGGATACCATTAAATACGAACATCTTCGATTTTAAAAATACCTACTGTACGCTAAACCTTTCAAATCTTATTACTCCATCGCGAGACAGATCAAAAAGGTTTAGAAAGTGTTCGCAGATCCTATATTCATTCACATGATTTAATCCGATGTACAATACCGTAAGGTATCCTCGGGATCTAAAATTAGTCAATTTTGAACTAAGCAACGAGCAAGGAAGAGTAATTAATCCATCAGTGATTGAGTTCCGTTAAAGGTATTATATTGCAGCACTACACGGTATTGTATAAATAGCACTTACATTAAATTAACTTTGGTTGACGAGGTCACCTCCTCGTTATAACCGAAATTAGAGGGTTTAAAAAAATGGACTTGGTGGGATTCGAACCTACGATCTAAGCTTAACCAGAGCATGTAAGTAGAGGATTTGAGAGGGACTGCACTTGCCGTGGCTTGTGGTCCAGTGGTTAAGACGACGCGGTTGTTGAATGGAAAGTACTATTCAAAATGGTTTTGTTTAAAATTTTAATCCCAAGAATAAGTTAATACTAAACGGCATAGTAGGTCTGCCGCTTCGCGGGATAGGGATGGCATTGGTAGTGCGAGGCTCTTGTACTCGGAACGCGGGACTTGCTAGCCTGCTGTTGGTGGAAGCTTGTTGTGCGTAGTTTTGGTGGATGGGAGATCATGGTTGATGTGCGTGCCTAAAAACAGACAGAAAGCAGCGCCTGTAAAAATGTTGCAGGTAGGATATGGTCTGTGAAGTGCACAGACAGGAGGTAGTAGGACTTCTTGGCCTGCTGTTGGTAGAAGCTTGTTGCAGGGACGGATCCTTGGGGGGGGGGGCGGTGGGGGCGGTCGCCCCCCCCCCCCCCGAGAAAAATAGCTTTATACTAGATAGAATGGACTTTTGAAGGAAATGAAGAGAAATTGTTACTCAAGTATGGGAAACGCGATATTTTTCAGGTCGCCGCCCCCCCCCCCCCGAAAACTTTTTCTGAAACCGTCCCTGGCTTGTTGTGCGTAGTTTTGGTGGATGGGAGATCATGGTTGATGTGCCTAAAAACAGACAGAAAGCAGCGCTTGTAAAAATGTTGCAGGTGTGATATGATCTGTAAAGTGCACAGACAGGAGATAGCTTGTCCATACTGTCGCGCAGCCCAGTTGAGTTCATTGCAATGACTCGGCGGATGAGCCATTGACTTTTAACCTCAACACTTAATATCTAGCGTGCAGTCACCGCAGCGGCTGTCTGCATTTACTGCATTTAAGGTCTATTTTGCAGCTGATAATTACTGTACAATTACAAACTATTCTAGAAATTTTAACAGTCACGGGTCAATACGGTGACATGTATTTGACATGGTTTCGGTTACCTTCTTTATTAAACATTAGAATTATGATGATTTTTCCATAGTTGTATTCCCCTGGAAATCGGTATCTCATATTCACCATTCTTCGTTTAAAGATATATTGATTATTGTTGTTAAACATGGGGAAGAATTTCTTCCGAAGAATGAATGATAGTTTGCAGTACAAGTTACAGGTAACGTTGATTCTTCAGGAAAAGTCTGCCTAGAAGAGTGATGAATGTAAAGGCATTGCTGACATTACATAATCTGCATAGGCAGAGCCAGAGGCCATTTTACATTTTAGGAAAAGTTGATACGGTAATGGAATGTCAGCTAATAGTTTATTACCATCATTTACTTGGTAAAGTCGAATTTGCCTTAATAACTTGATTGATTACGAATTCGAGCAATACTATTTTTTTCTAATAGGCATATATTGTTTAAATTTATCAAGGTTACCTCTTCAACCAAAGTTAGTTTAAAGTCAGTGTTATATACCGTAATATACTGCAATATAAAGCTAAATAGTCTGAATTTTTAACTTCGACCTTCTGGGGGTACCTTATTTGAACCCACTCTGTATTAAAGTATGTTTAAGATGGCACTTTAATACGTAAGCTTACCATAAGAGAAAACTACCTTGTTTTTGTGTCCAAATGGACACATGATATCGTATCACTAGTACCTACCTACAGACAAGATATTTACATTAATCTATTGATAGCTGCCTGCCTGTCTTTGCACAAAGAATTATTATGATTACACCCACACACAAAACGGTCAGAGCTAAACAAAATTAAACTGTGATAAATTTTTGAATTTTTAAATAATCTCCCAAATTAAAAGTTAACTTAATGTAGTGAGTATCCATATGAAAGCAGTAATTTTATTTACTCTTATAATCAAGACATAGTCAAGACATGTAGAGTAGTGGTACAGACTCTGACTTTCACCCGGAAGGTTGGTGGTTCGAGTCCCACACTTGCTACATTTTCTGGTCATGCTTCGGAGGGCATGTAAAGCATGCGGTCCCGGGCCTTCCTAGTTGAGTGTAACAGAGGGCTTTATAGCCCTAACTTCGCTAGGTTGGCTTAGTAATAGAACAAAAAAAGTCAATATTTATAATCTAGAAAATTTCAGTGTTCTTCATAGGCCAATTTAGAAACCCAGATTATTATAATTGTTTAAAATTTCCCTTCATTAGTAACAACACTGATCCATGTAAGCCTACACCAGGAAGAAATTTATTTCTACACTCAGCCACTAATTACCACTAACAGCTGTAGAAGTTTAATACTGGACTGTTTGTACTTTTACTTTTTCCTCGCTTTTATCCCTATAAGAGGGGTCAGCGTCTCAGCGATACTGCAGGTTCTCTTCCACTCCTTGCGATTCTGTGCTTCGGCTGCAGTCGCTGCTACAATTCTGAGGTCTTAGCGGACTATTGCTTCTACTGTCTTCGTCTTATTTTTCCGTCAGCTTCGGTATGTTTCATCCGCTGTATCAGGTCATCTGGCTGCCTTCTTTCGACGTAGCCCCACCATGACAGTCATCAATACTGGACTGCTTGTTTGTCTCTCTAAATAAACATTATGGACCTTGGATACATCAGTTTATTTTCAACTATCCAAAAATGAAATGAGGGCTAAAAAAATAATAGAGCCCAACATTTTTCGTTAGGGGGACCCCAATTATAGTAGATATACATATGTCCATTAAAAATAATCTCCTTATGCGGAATTTCCCACGTAAAACGCGCAAGTGACCGAAGTGACATTGGTATCCATAATTATGCATGGCTTGTTGCGCCTTCACTTCTAAAATAGCCAACATGCGCAAAAAATATCTTGGCAAGTTGTCCAGCTCGTATAAAAATAGACGCTGAGGAATGCCATGAAATTAATTACTGAATTAAGTGGGGCACTCTCAACCTGATTTCAATCTTGCCCACACAACCAATCCTTTATATAACTTGACAAGAGTCCGTCCGTCTGTCCCCTGGCAATGGTGAATCATTATCTGAATGTTTTGTTTATTTTTTAATTTTAATACAGTATTACTGTGGTATTTTACGCCAGCCATACAAAGTCTCCATGGAGGATCTAGTGCCGGGGTTGGCATCATTGTAACCTGCGTACTTATACTTTGGCTATGAGGTTCTGTAGGGACAGTTTTGGTCACTAGGTTCGCTGACGACAAACCGATATCCATATTATTCAAAATGGCCGCCGTTTACATGCGAAAACTAAGCTCTTAACATCTAATTAATTCTTTTAATATTTTTTATAATATTTTTACTATGCCTGGACCTTATTTCGCTGCATATAATTTAATATATATATTCTCCATGATTTATAGAAAAATATCACTTTAAAATAATACGTAATTAAAAATCATTTTAAAATAGTAATGAGGCTTATGGAAAAAATCAATGCTTTGATATCATTGCAACTGGTGCTGCCATCTACAAAATGACGCCATAAATGAACCCCATTACATTGTTCTGGGATGATGAGCTATTTAGATGAACCAGTTTCGGTTGTAAGAAATAAATAAATAAATGAAATTGCCTTTATTTTCAATTTTTCAAATCGGCCACTTTTTCGAGAGAAGTAAGCCAGGTGCTATTGTCGTACAATGTGTGCCAAATAACTTTTCGCTCTGTCTACGCAGTGTGCAGCAAATAAGGATTAAAGAAAAAGGATGTACGTAACGCTAACTGTAGCATCAACAGCAGCTGTTGAGTCAGCCTAGCACCTTGGATAAAAGAGCCCAGCTCCACTATTCAACTATTTTTTCTTGATAATACAGTAGGTAGACAGGTAATTTTCTTGGACGATATACCTCCAGACCGTATAAATATAGAGACCCCCAGGTGGTTTTAAGTGACCATTAACTCTACTTGAAGCACCTGTCTTATACTAACTCTGTTATTAACACATTCTTGGCAAAATCTGCACGTGTGAATTGCCGATAATTTGTGCAATTTTTTCGCCACTATTCAAGTCTTCAACACTTGATTTATGTACATAAAATCGATATTAATTATTATACCAGCACATCAAGTTACTTATAACTACCTACTAAGGTTTTTTTTTTATTATATTCAGACCTGGAAGTAGCAGTTTTCCTTGTATTGTAGCTTACAGTCATGGCGATGGCATAGGCTTGATTGCCAGGAAGAGTTTTATTTAATGAGGTTCTGTAGGGACAGTTTTGGTCACTAGGTTCGCTGACGACAATAAGATATCCATATTATTCAAAATGGCCGCCGTTTGCATGCGAAAACTAAGCTCTTAGCATCTAATTAATTCTTTTAATATTTTTTATAATATTTTTACTATGCCTGGACCTTATTTCGCTGCATATAATTTATATATATATATATTCTCCATGATTTATAGAAAAATATCACTTTAAAATAATACGTAATTAAAAATCATTTAAAAAAATAGTATTGAGGCTTATGGAAAAATCATGATATCATTGCAACTGGTGCTGCCATCTACAAAATGACACCACAAATGAACCCCATTATACCCCACTTCAAACGTGAAAGTCGGTAACAATGTAATAGATTCCTCAGTAGGTAACTGCATATTTATTTCAAAATAATTATTAATTGGCTATAATGCTCACGCAGAAGTTTATATTTAGAGTGCTCCGATTAATTTTATATGAAACAATACGGTACCTACCCTCGAACACAGTCACATTATCAGCCAGCAAGTGGCCTTTCATAATTATGGAGTTGTCTTCTGAAACACAATTAAGGTGAAATTAGCTGAAATGCTCCTCGCCATTTAGATATTTGACATTGTGACCTTCACTAATACCAATTGGCCTGGCCACAGATCTTGAACTCCTTCCTCGAGACTACCACACCAATCGTTGTTTACACAAGCCAAATTCAATAATTTTATTTTGGCTAATATGTGTAAGAAAGTGTTACAAGCCATTCATCAAAATGCTCAAAAGCATTTCTTCTGTTTGTCCTGAAATTTTTGACAGCTCTACAGTTGATATTTCATGACATATTTGATTTTTACACATATAGGACACGTAGAGTAGTGGAACGGACTCTGACTTTCACCCGAAAGTTTGTTGGTTCGAGTCCTACACTAGTTACATTTTCTGGCCATGCTTTGGAGGGCATGTAAAGCAGGCAGTCCCGGGCTTTCCTAGTTGAGTGTAAGAGAAGGCTTTATAGCCCTAACTCCGCTAGGTTGGCTTAGTAATAGAACAAAAAAGTCATTATTTATTTCATAGGGCTTTTCTCCGTCCGATTGTCTCTGAAGTATGGCATTTGACCTTGGTCTATGCGCAATAGAAATTTGAGGGAATGAGTGATAGTCAGTTGGCTTGTGAGGCTAACCGCAATGTGACAGGCGTCGAAAGGAGCGTCACCTTTGCGGTAGCGCCAAAATTGTAATGGCGCCAATTACAACCGTCAACCGGTTTACGATGCACATCAACTCCATCTTATCGTACATTCGTACCTGCTGTTATACTATTTGATTTTGTCGTAGGCTATTAATATTCTACTATTGGATTTTGTTGTAGAGCGGTAGAGCCGAGTTAGCAGCAAACACAAAAGGTTATCCCGCGAATTCATTTTTTATTTACAAATAGGATTAACTGCATACAAAAAATTTAATGAATGTATCCAAATAACCTGCTCAGTTGCTACACTAAGTAACTTACCTGTATGGCTGTATACAGTAATCCCGGGGTGTGGGCTAAATTACCACTAATTAAGATACTTATTTAAATACCGCGATTATGGTTTATTTGTCATCACAACCAACTGCTGGTTATTGCTACTGAACAGATTGGGGACCGAATTTAGCCGGGATAAGCCAAAAATTCAATATTTTGAAGTGAAACTTCTTTATCGACGTAGGGAGAAAAATCTTGTTACGCGCCATGTTGGTTACGCATCTTGGTTACGCGCCATCTTGATTACGCATCTTGGTTACGCGCCATCCTGATTTCTGTCTTCGTGAATGACGCTCATTTTTTGGCAGATGTAGAAGGCCTAGCGGGCCAAGTGAAACGAGAATTTAATATGAGACTATTTTGAACTGCAGACAGCATGGGGCCATTTACTCAGAAAATTGTGTCATAGGATCGAATCGAAACCGAGACACCCACTTGTGAGGCGGGCATTGTTCCTCGGCACTACCGAGACAATTGTTCCGTTTTACAAGTTTGCCGATACTTCAATCGGCTCCAACCCCGACTCGCACACTACCCTTCCGTAACCTAAGATGTCGACTATGCCCGTTAAATCAGCATTTATAGACAAGTCTTAAGAATTTACTGATTTATTTTATTTATTACTTACTCTAATTTTTACTTCTATCGGTTTGGTCTCAAGCACACACCAATTTTTCAATATTGGGCTAAAACAAAAAATTGCTAAAGTGGTCCAAACGATCTTTTTTAAATTCACATTGTGAACAATATATATATATATATAAACACGAGTGGAACACAAAATGACGCAAAAAAATTCATTTCCAGCATTCCCATTTGAATTGCATGGGCAGGTTTAAAGCAATTTTTTGGGTAGATTTAGTAGACCTATCTTAATTTATATTACACCCATGTCTTCGTCTATTCTTCTTCTTTCAGGCCATGCTATATTTGTGCTGGTGATCAAGCAAGGGGGTTGGCTTTGGGGGTGTGAAACGTCAGGGGGTGCGCACGATTTTCAACAAAAATATGCCTCTTTCGGCTGCGTTATTATCTATTTAAAAAATTCAAACTATGTATATATATTTCTTTCTCTTTCCAGCCATATAATATGTTAAGTAAGTCGTAAGTGAAATTTAGTAATTTAGGCGTTCTCACGTTAAACTATCGTCTGTAAACCGATTTTACAACCAACTTATAGACAACCAATACAATTAATTAAATGCCATTATAATCTTAGCAACAATAAGGTAAAATAAAATAATTGAAATATTTGTATAGGCCTACATGTTTATAATAATAAAAGCCTTTTGCTTAAAATTTATCTAATTTAGTTTTACTTAACCAATTTCTATAAAGTTGTAAATATATTGTATATAGTAGATCATTTTTCGAAAAATGATGTCACAAGGAAGTTTCACTTCTTACGTGTGTACACCAATACACGCACGCTATTTTTTTTTATTTATTATGCAGGGCACTCTATTGTCCTGGAGTTGGGAAACTGGTCCTGAAGGCGGAGGAACTCAATAAAGAGTCATTGGGGCATCGGCATAAGGATGCAGAAGGCAATGGGAAAACACTGCATTACAATTCCCCAGTAGAGTCATCATGACTACAACTGCCATTATATGATCGCTAATCTTCGATATAGAAGAGGTATTACATTTACTGTAATGGAAGAGAAGATTAATCTTTTCCAATAAACAAAATTTCCCTTGGTTGAACTTATATGAGCAAAGACTGTCAGCTGCCCATCTAGAGGAGCTGTTGCCACCCCTTCTAGGGGTGCAAAAAGTATTTAAAAAAAGTATGTTAAATTTGATGAATATATCGGTTAGGCTACCAATTTTTAACGTGTTCTTCGTGTTTAAAACAAATAATGTTCAGTGCATTCGCTATGTAGGTGCGCTTCCTAAACAATGACAACCCCCCCCCCCCCCCGTAGCCTAATGGGTGAATGCGCATTTTTGACATAACAAATCAATTATTGCAAAGTTATTTCATTTTTTTTTTTAATTTGGTCCCCCTCAAAAAAACCCTAGATCCACCTTGGGCGACAGCCGACAGGTGTGGTCCACTTAAGTAGATACCCCAACATTGTAAGTAACATGTGGGCTAGCTGCACACAGCATGGTTCCCCCAAATTTTTTTCTACATGAGTCACTATTGGAATGCTAGGAAGTTCCGTCGGTCAGAGAAGGATTGCGGCGCTTATGACTATTGAAGAACCGAACTATTTTTCAAGCAATAAGCACTACCTCCTGCCATGCGGGTATTCGGGAATCGGTTAATAAAACCCTACCTGGCTAATGTAATATTTGTGTAACTCCCTCTGGGTGGGCAACCTCCCTTTCCGTTGCCGCAATCTGATAAACGCCCTTTGCTCTGCTGTCAAACGGACCTTGGTATTCTATACACTTTCATCGACTATTTTGGGATCTGTCTTTGGGCGCCACAGGTATCAACGTGTGAATATTGACTCTGTTCAGGAATGTTGAAAACTATTCTGTCTCACCCCAGCATCCACATTTACCGTATAGTACACATTGTAAGTGTAAGACTGTAAGGGGAATGAGATGCGGTGATGAAATCTAAGGGGGGAGGGGGGCGCTTAGAGATTAGGCATGGACCGCACGAGAAATGATAACAGTAAAAGATGCACATGAAAATTCAGTTAAATCTGAAAACGTTATTGAAATTGACTAAATATAGCGCTAGCCTTACGTATATGAAACGATAACGCGAATTTTTTCTGAAGGCTGAGCTGCACCTGCTGGATGGGAGAGGGGGGGGGGGGCTGACATTATCCAGCCGGTCCACTATGGCGATTATTTTTAATCTTAGTGCCTGGGATTAAAAATATAAGCAAGATAATTTTAGAATGAAGAGTGCTATTCAAAATTGTTTTGTTTACATTTTTAACCCAAAGAATAAGTTAATAGTTAAGCAGGTCCGCTGTTATAAAATCACCTTGTCAATACCATTTATATCGGGCTGCTCAATTGTGCAATTGGCGTTGTGGCTGTCGTATGGCTGAACTCAGGTTTAGTTTACCGCTGATGAGGTAAGAATTTGGGATAAGATAAGGATGGTCCTCCGTGGGAAATTGTTTGTTTTTACTCTCGAACCATTCCTATAGGAATGTAATGTACAAGACAACGTAAGATTGCCAATACCAAAAAAAAAGAAATGTTTAAACATATGTACATAATCATATTTTATTATTATTATATTTTTATATTAGCCTATAAGGCTTTTGTGAACCAAAGGTTTTGGAATCCTTCAGTGGCCCATTTATCTACTGCTCATCACGATAACCTTTCCTAACTCGTGGATAAACTTCAATGTGTCCTCGTGCTGTTGGAAACGTCCATATAGGAGAGGAGACATTGACAATTTTGTTTCTTTGAATGAAATGAATGAAAATAAATGGAGTTTACAGTTTTATACCTTACACGTAAAAATCCTGAACAACGGTCCACGGGGGACACACCGGAACCAAAAAACTACGCTTAGAGTTGACCGAGACGAATTTTTTTTGCAATCTGCGTGACGAAGATTATCAATCAAATTCCGTATTCCCTACAGAATTTTCTCCTGTGAGTCAAATAAACAAAAACATCCACCGCAGGTACCAAATACCTTGTATTCTCAAAACAAATACTGATTCTGAAGAACGTAGCACAAAAAAGAGCGCGACAATGGGCATTGTGAATATTGTTCCTCGTAGCGCCACCCCATTCATAGCCACCCATACAAACTTCCAAACCTATCCTAAATATCTGACAGGTATTTCTTGCAAAACTATTGGTTACCTACCTCAATTTCCTTTTGAATGAAGCGGTCTTTTCAAGAGGCGCTTATTTTTGTTCCGCCGTAAATCTTCAATTTTTATTATATTGTCAATCGTGTTCGTAGTGGGCTTCAATTAGAGACTGCTGCCTTTGAGTTTTCATTTTTCTATTCTGTTTGCAATTCCTTTCTGGTAATTATAGTAAACAGACATAAATGAATATGTTTTTCTCTTCAGATTGCGCTATCTTTCGACAAAATATGATTTTGAACATTTCTATTGTAGTATAATATTGCAGATGTCGATTTGTAAGTGTTTAGCCTGCCAATTGACATTCTGCATATAATAGGGGTCTTCACAGTGTTCTTGTTATCGAGTTATCGAGTTAGATGTGCTATTCAAGTTAACACACAATCGTGAATGGACCTCGGGAGTGAGTTATCATGCTATATCGACAGAGTAAACAACGTGGTAGTAGTCAGACGTTCGTGACACGGGTTTAAAGAAAGTGGCAGAACTCTATTCTAGTGCCACATTTGTTTATATTTTTTGTTCATTTTGGTTATTATAATTTTAAGTAATTACGGTAAGTGCTTGTGATAATAGATTATACAAATAAATTTAAATGCTACAAAATTTTAAACGCGTGTTTCAAATCAATCGACAAAAACAAATATGGCGGCGGTCAAACCTGAGCTATAGCAAGGTAAATAACATGTTAACCAACTTGGAAGTGGGTTTAGGATAGCACGCTGGTTAGCTGGTTGTCGGGTTATCGGTGTGTTAACTTAGCTTGATATAACACACTTAACTAGGTATAACTCGATAACACGAACACTGTGAAGACCCTTAATAGATGTAAGTATTTGTTTAGTTTACAGTTGAACAATTTCATGGGTATAGAATAAGTTAGATAGTAGGGGTCATCACAGTGTTCGTGTTATCCAGTTATACCTAGTTAAGTGTGTTATATAAAGTTAAGTTAACACACCGATCACCCGATAACCAAGCTAACCAGCGTGCTATCCTAAACGCACTTTCAAGTTGGTTAACGTGCTATTTAGCTTGCGCTGCGATCGATAGCTCAGGTTTGACCGCCGCCATCTTGGTTTTTGTTGATTGATTTGAAACACGCGTTTAAAATTTAGTAGTATTTAAATTTATTTGTATCATCTATTATCAAAAGCAATTACCATAAATACTTAAAATTATAATAACCAAAATGAATAAAAAATATAAACAAATGTGGCACTAGAATAGAGTTCTGCCACTTTCTTTAAAACCGTACCACGAACGTCTGACTACTACCACGTTGTTTGCCCTGTTAAATTTTTTCGATATAGCATGATAACTCACTCCCGAGGTCCACTCACGATTCGTGACGATTGTGTGTTAACTTGGATAGCTCATCTAACTCGATAACGCCAACACTGTGAAGGCCCCTAATGTGTTCCGATTCTTAGCTAATGGAGTATAGTAGGGGTCTTCACAGTGTTCGTGTTATCGAGTTAGATGTGCTATCCAAGTTAACACACAATCGTGTCAAGACCTCGAGAGTGAGTTATCATGCTATATCGAAAATATGGTAAACTGGGTAAACAACGTGGTAGTAGTCAGACGTTCGTGGCACGGGCTTAAAGAAAGTGGCAGAACTCTATTCTAGTGCCACATTTGTTTATATTTTTTGTTCATTTCGGTTATTATAATTTTAAGTATTTACAGTAATTGCTTGTGATAATAGATTATACAAATAAATTTAAATACTACAAAATTTTTCAAATCAATCGACAAAAACAAAGATAGCGGCGGTCAAACCTGAGCTATATCTATCGCAGCACACGCTAAATAGCACAGTTAACCAACTAGTAAGTGTGTTCAGGATAGCACGCTGGTTAGCTTAGTTATCGGTGTGTTACCTTAACTTGATATGACACACTTGACTAGGTATAACTCGATAACACGAACACTGTGAAGACCCTTAGTGAATGTTAGTTTACTTATTTAACTTACGCTTACGCGACTTACTGACTTGATCAACAACATTGCCCCATGCATTGAGGTCCTGGACTTGGCGCATCCTTGGATTGATAGCTGTCTGAGGCCTCCATTCATTCCATCCTCCCATCGCAATCTCTGCCTTTCCCAACTGCGGCGTCCTTCTGGCTTCTGTGTCCAGACCTTGGTCGCCACTCTCCTGCCGGTCATCCTTTCCAGGTGACCACCCACCGCAGTCTGCTCCTCTTGTACACCGCAGTCTCCGCTACCATAGTTGGAACGTTGACTGCCCATACAGCTGGTACACCTCCTAATTTTCCCTGACATTTTTCTAGTTTTGGACTATAACTTTGTCGCATAACATTTGCCTTTCCCAGGTGTTTAGAAAAGTTTCATCTCTTCTAGTTAGGACCGAGGCGTACGTGCGATAAATCAGTTTCTTGAGTCTTCTTGACAATGACGGCATCTTCGATTCCAAGATCCGCTGTAAGATATGGAAGCTCATGTTGAACGCCTGTATGCGCAGCCTTATCACAATATTTGGCATGCATAGGTAGGTACCCAGCAGCAGGGTTGGCCCGACCGGTTCAGGACTCGTTATTACTTTGCACCTATTGTTTTTAAAAAAATGTTCTCCCTGGGGACACCCCTTTTGGTTTAAATAATTCCCGGGGTCAGTTATTATGACAGGCCTGCTGCTGGACTTTAATACACTTTGTCACCCCTTCTTTATATCCGGCCGCGGTGGCGAAAAATTATAATGGAATATAGAACGGTTCCCCAAATTAAACATGTCCAGCAAATAAATTCTTGTAGTTCAAAGTTCTAATCTATAGTAATAATAATAATAATAATTCGTGTATTTTTCCTTAATTTTTTTACATAATAAGTAGACAGAAGCTGAAGTGCCCCCTCAAGCCAATGGCGTACCCATACCTATACCTATCTACTTCTAATCTAATAGTAAAGCTGAGCTTATTCGTTGTTACTGTAGCTGCCTATTTTTTATTGTAAGCTGCAGCCTGATTTTTAAATCCAAACTATGGACTGAGCATAAAAAAACTAGTTAAGATGACGCTTCGATACCAAAGCCCTCTGCAGGGCGGGCCTTTCAAGTTACACTGATTCGTTGCACATTCCTCGCTAGGATTATTCACAGTACTCTTCGATCATGAACATGGCTATAAGTTTTTTTTTAAATCTCGTCTTTAAATTTCTCAATAACTTTGTTTCATTTCGATTGGTCGAGATAGTTAAAAGGGGGAGGGCCTTGAATATCTCATGGTTTTCTCCCTATGGCATTTTACATGGCTCCGGCTCTTTTCTTACGTTGGTTCCTGTACTTGAGTATTTCATCTTCTCTGTTGTAGTCCCCCGCTGTAGCCAGTAATCGCCATGTACGTAAAATACATTCCACTATTAGCTTGTTTGACACAATACATAAAAAATGTTCATCATAATTTGGCTCACTTAGGCAGAGCCAGGGACGGATCCTTGGGGGGCCCAGAGAGAAAAAGTTTTATACTAGACAGAATGGACTTTTGAAGGAAATTAAGAAAAATTATTACTCAAGTAAAAGAAACGCGATATTTTTCCGCCCCCCCCCCCCCGAAAACATTTTTTGAAACCGTCCCTGGGCAGGGCCGGATTAACCTTCTCTGGGCCCCTAGGGCCCCTAGGCAATGAAATTGGTGGGCCCCTCCCCCCTCTATGGGTAAGGTAAGGTGACTAACATTGCAACTAAGAACTAATAATACTAAATACAAAACACATCATATTTTATATTTATCGCAGTAAAGTGTAGATTACACCGACAAAGATTCACATAAATGCAAGAGGGACCAGGGGGAATGTGTGTGACAAATAATAGTTCCGAAATTTGGATTTTACACTTTTTTACATCCCAAGACTTATTGAACTGCCTTCAAAAAGGGGGGTTCGGTAGTAAATAATTAATTATTATATTAGCATAAATAAAATATTAAAGGTATAGACATTTTAATAGCCATTTTTTATTGTTTTTTATTCCTCCCCCCCCCCTTTCACAATTTTGAACTGGTATTCTTTGTTAAATAAATAATGAGGATAATATTTATTTTGATTTTAACAATTACACTAAATGTAAATTAGGTACCTAATGGCTAATTTTGACCTTTAATTTTTTAAACCATCGAAATTACAATAAGTACCCTGATTCTGATTCTCGGTCCTTTATTCGTTGGATAATATTAAGATAAGATAAGATAAAATTACACTCACAAGTTATATTGTATTATTATTATATTGTATTGTAATACTATAGGGTGCAAGCGCGGATCTACAGGGGGGGGGGGGCTATGGGGGCTTTAGCCCCCTCATTAGAGTCCTCAAAATGCGTAAAACCCCACTATTTCAGTCCTATTTTTCACTATTTTTCTCAGGGAGAGACCCCCGGGCTCCCCTTGCACTCGATTGTATTGATTACCTATAATATAGAACCCTTATTGCTCTGAAAATGCGTAAAACCCCAATATTTCAGCCTTATTAAAAAAAAAAATCGAAATTTAATCTTAGCCCCCTCCTTGATCCCATTCTAGATCCGCGCCTGATAGGGTGTTCTTATATTTATAAGTGACTTACCATAAACTGAAAAATGGCAACCCTGATTAGATGCCCAAGACGGCGTTAACTACGGGCCAGATGGAACCGCTTTCCAAAGGTGTCTACTACAATAACCCTAAAGTTGACTAATAAAATTCGACGAGTTGTTTCATCAGAAGAGTACGGTACCCAGGGAGAAAAAGAGGAAGATTCTGGAAACCATTTGTACCATGCTGTGTTAACGTTTACCGCTATAACTATATCATTATTTTCCTTCGGCTCGTCTATGGTCTTCACCTGCGGGCCTACTATGGCCATTAATTTTTGTTAACCAGGGATAATAATGTAAACAATATAATTCTACAATGGAAAGTGTTATTTAAAACAGTTTTGTTTACATTTTTAACCCCAGGGATAAGTTGATAATAAATGGCAAATTTGATTTGATTTGGCCTAAATGAAGAATAAGGTCAAATAATATAATTTAATCGACCATGTATGCCGTGTAAACTGTAAATATGGAAGAACCACATTTGAATTGCATGTCGGTATGATGCGTCGTCCCTGTGTGTGTTTACCAAGGGGGCAGGATGTGGATGTGCAAGTGTAATTTTAAAAAAAATAAGAGAACAAATTTTGTGAAACAAAACACTCCCAAATCAGGCTCTAGGGGGGGGGGGGCAGCGGATGGTCTAAGAGGAGACAGTGGCCCCCCTGCCTGGCGTCGCTCTTGCCCCCTGCCCCCCCTCCCTGTATCCGTCCATGGGTGTAGGTGTAATTATTACGATTTTACAAGCAGAAAGCTGACGCACATGTCAAATGCGTAATTAAAACACATTAAAAATAAAAGATATTGGAAAAATCACGACTGACATGGATTTTCTAATTACTTACATAGACAACGGAGCATTTTTTTTTCCCCTCACCCACCCTCTCAAATACCGACCATAACATAATATCGCAGACAGTCCCTGGGCAACCTCGTTGATATAAATTTTACCCCTGCGTGCTTGCATTTGGGACTTTCCATTTTTTGGCACCAGCATCGCTAGAAAAACACATTTAAGGAATACCGGCCGGTACAGCCCATTTGCCAATGCATAACGGTGCCAGCATGCATTATTCCTTACCACCACTTTTCTAGCGATGAAAGGAACCGCCCTTAATAGACAAGCCTTGGGTAGCCTACGTTAAGTAAGGCCGCACCGCCAGCATCGCCCGTACCTTGTTATATTATGTTTCAGGTAAGACAAGATTGTACTGCCTTTAAATAATTGATTGCTGATATAATTGTCCACAGTTGGGAATCTTCCCAGGGGAGCAGGGAGCTACTCTTCAGGTGACTAAATACCGAAGAAGTGCTTGGAATATCAAGAAGGAATGTTGGTACAAGGAAAACTTGTATATGAGGACTCGAGAGATAATGGTGGATATAGGAACGTTACGTGATATCATCCCCCCTCCTTCGCCGCCGTCGACTCCAGCCTGTCTACCAGTCCCTTGTGCAACTTGGACCGGAGCGTGCGTGTGTGACCCCGTGAGTGGCCCGTGTCCCAGTGTGTCCCCTTCTGTATGGAAGGTACCAAGTGAACCAATTTTCGTGGCGACCATGCCTTCGCCGCCCCGTGGTACAATCAACGATGAGGGTGTGATCCTGGCGAGGTCTCTGGATGCTGCGACAAGACGCCTGCTAAGGCACCGGGTGTTTCAGCACACCGTTCAGGAGAAAGGTGAGATTTTCTCGTCTATTACAAACGCCACTTCTCCTTAAACAGTATATGTCCTCCTGAAAATTCTTTGTCAATGCGTCAACTTTAAAAAGGATGCTGCAACCAATCTAAGCCATTTTTGAGATTTATTTCGTTTAGGCTACATTACAAGAAAAACTCGCAACCTTAACACCGAGCATTCACCTCTGGACAATTCTTTGCCAATGCGTACAATTTCAAAATGATGGCTGAAGCCAATCGAAGCCTTTTGTTTTGGCAGCTTGCAAGAGAACACTTACAACCTATGCAGTAAAGCATTCACCGCCGTCCGCCGGTCTATAAAATCATGATCATGCTTTTGTATCCTATAGGTATTTAATATAGAGTGTATAAAATAATCGTACGTATCACGAGTCATAGTCTAAATATTATTACCTTCTACCCACCCGTCCAGTGCCACCGACTTTGAAATTCAGGCTTGGATTCCATAATAGGCCTACATACAAGTTCAAAACTCAAAAAGTACCGGGAAGTAAATTATTCTTTCTGTATCGGATTTGCCTCAGCGTTAGACGAGTTAACCTGGCACTGCCACTAAACCAAAATTTACCCTTTTCCTAGGGACTGGGCAATTTTAATTATCCGCGCCAAATTATTTCAGTCGGTAGTAGCTAGTGGGCAAGTTATGCCTATAATAGGGGGTGTGTGCGTACGTACAACTTGGCTTACCCGTGGGTTCCCCTAAACTAGTACAATGGTTGTTGTTGTTGTATTTATAAGGAGAACTATGTGCTAATAAATCACTGAGTTCATTGCCATGCAGTACGAAAATAAGATTTAGTCAAATTTTTAAGCACGTGCGTGGTCAGTTCAAATTAGGTCTTTAAAAAAATGTCTCCACAAAAATTTTGTAAATTAAGCTACTTATAACCTCCGAAGAATTAACTACTACTACTTCTACTGTTAATGTTATGTATTTATATTTATTTGCAACCGCGGTGATGTACAGACCTGTATTTCACCGAAATAATATTTTTTAGTTTTGAACCGAAGCTCGACAATTCGGAGGACTACCCATTTGAGTTGTACCAGTAATATTTAGGGCGGTTCCCATCATCGCTTGAAAAGTATCGGTGAGGAATTCTTTCTTCTTCTTTCTTGGTAGATTGTGGTGCCGTATGGTACTTCTTTCAGCTACTTTTCAAGGGATGGTAGAACCGGGCCTAAAGCCTGAACCCTCTTGGCAACTTGTCAGGCGAATGATCAAAGTCGCCTGAAGTCAGAAAAGATCCCTGATGTGGATCCTCATTGCCTCCTCTCTAGAAAAGCCACCATATTGTCATTAAAATATTTTTTTGCCAGCAGTAATTTAAATTAATTATAATGTTTCCATGCATCTTCTGAGTTAAAAAAAGAACTTTGAAACAAGTATTCTTGATAACACGCGTTACACTGAGAAATCAATGGCAGTAAATTTTACTTTTACTGCCATTTTACTGAGTAAAATGACTGACCGCTATCAAACTCCTTAACGAATTAAGCCTGTAAGAATTTTACTACGGGCGCCAATGAAAGTTAGTGTAGTTGTTATTACGTATTATTATTATTTTTACTAGACCCTACTTACTAGTAAAACGTACAGAACACGTACTTTGCTGTAAACTGGTGAAAACTAAACAGGGTGCCATGGGTGGAAGCTGTGCACTTAATTTTATTCAGTACGAACAAAAGCTGGCAGTTCCGTCGTGTATTTTGGTACTGAAGCTCCAACGGTTTTGTTTTCTTACTATGCCATTGCCATAAGAAAGTAACCAAGCCATTAACAGCAAAGGACGTCTTAAAGTTAGAACAAATGTTCCTCTTTATTGTAATCATACTATGTGGCCATGGCTAACACCAATTGGCCACAGTTTTGAGCGTTATTTTTTTTTTTTCTACAAATTCAATTCAATAACTGCGGCCAATCGGTGTTTTTTTTAGAGGTTAATCGCAAACAAACAATTTAATGGATGTATCCGATTGACCTCTTCAGTCGCCTCTGTAGGTTAGTGCCCGTGTTGAGTTACGACACGTCTCCGATCGCTAGGTATAACGTGGAGGTAATTTTTTCTAGTTTATGACACCTCATTTACGGCTCTACGATCGATATTTCACGAGAAATTTCAAATTAGACTTTGTGCCAAAAATATAAAGTGGGGCTCCATGGCATGGCTTGTTTCCGTTTTATATGGATTTGGTCTGAGGGAGTTGTCTTAGGACACTATCACCCCAAGGAGTAAGCCCACATTATTGCTTTCCAATTTCCATTTTATACATTTCCAATCTATACGTAGTATAAGGAAAGCTTTGTGATGGTTGAAATTTTCGATTCCGAGATTTCAACGGATTTACACTTTTTGAAGTCCCAGGAACCCCAATAAGTGGTTTTTACGAAATGTCTGTCTGTCTGTGCATCGATTTCCTGGCAAACTACTCTGCCGATTTTGATGAAATTTTGCATATAGGTTCACAAAAGTCATGCCTCGAGGAAATTTGTTTTATTTTGGGCCAACTCAATTTAAGGGGGTTTATTCTCAAAAAACTCCAAAAAAACGTCTAAAAAATTTATTTCTCCAAAACGACTCCAACGATTTCTTTTAAATTCACGTATGTTGTAGTCGTTATTAATATTAACAAAATGCGTGGGGTAGCTTGCCCCTTGATTGTTTGCTTCTGGGGGTAAAAAAATAAAAATAACTCAATTTTCATGAAAAATGACTAAAAAATATATTTTCTGTGGAACCTTTCTATCGATGATTTCTACCTTCTGGTATGTTTTAGGTGTTCAATAGGGTAACAAAAACGGACGGGTTGCATTCCCAAAAAAATATTTGCTTCTGTGCAAAAAATTATTTTTTGAGAAATTATGGAAAATTCACGCTCCAATACATTACGTGCCATGTTTGTGTCATTGTTACTGCTGTTACAATATATTGGTCTCTTCGTTCCAGAATATGCAATTAAGTTTTAAGGGGTTTTCTACTATATTGAGGTGCCCCCCCCCCCCTCTCTCGAGGGATCTGAAATTTAACCATAGGGAAATTATTTCCTATGAAATTACACATGTCTATATCTACTAATTTATAAATTGGAAAGCATGTTCGAGTGAACTCGGACCGGTTCTTTTAATTTTGCGCGCTTTGCGGTGGTACCTACTTAATTGGCGCTTCCACCGTTCCACAGCCCTCTGTCTACGGCCTCTTGATGTGAGAGTGTGGGTTCTCCATGTCCATATCTGCCTGGATCTTTCTGGGCAGCGTCATATTCGTTCTTCCTCTTTTCCTGTTCCTGGGATCGCAATTTCCTCAACCCTTTTCAGACGATTAGTTTCGTTGCGCCTCTGAACGTGCCTATGCCATGACAGGCGTTTCCCTGCACTTGAGAGTGATGTCGGCGGTTTTCAACTCAGCTCTGATCTAAACATTTCTTCACCTGTCTGCCAGGGTTACTCCAGCTGCCCTCATCTCAGCTGCTCCCCTTTTTTCTAAACCACCCAGCACTCTGCACTATAGATAATACAGGGACTCACCAATAGGACGCTTACCCCTTGATAGTTTGGTTCTGGGGGCAAAAAAATTAATAAGACTCAATTCTCATGAATAATTACTAAAAGGTTTTAAATAGAGTAGCAAAACCGAACAGCCTCTTTCAGCAAACAAAGATTAGGTTTTGAACAGAAACTTAGTGGTTGCTCATTCGATGCTAGTTGCTAGTTGCTCGTTGCTAGTTTGCCTCTCAATGAGTTTTATTTAATTTATCGGCAGTAGGCCAGAATTGTCGTATCTTTCTGAGAGTCAGCAGACATCAGCCAAGGCAAGAAAAGAAGTTTCTTATAATCGAGCTTTCAGCTTTAAATTGTTTTAAGATAGAGATAACCAAAATATTAACTAAGTATGAAAGGTACAATTGAAGTAATTAATTAATTCTTCTTTCCGCAACCACACAGATTTGAAAATGCTCATGTGAAAAAACACATAAAAAAATGCAGGCTTTCTAAAAAAGCAGACCATTTACCCAACGAATTTACAACAATTCTATAGTCTATAAAATCTGTTTAATACGTACACATAGGAGGTTTTCTAAATGTAATAATACCTGTATTTCAGGTGAGGTTATGTAAATTGAAAACTTTTATTTTTTCTTATCTTTGTGGGTGCGGAAAGACGAAATTATCAATTTCGTCAAATTGATGGAAATAATAACCCTTTCACTATACGGTTTTTTAAATATCGTAAGAATATTATTTACTGCCAATAAAGTATCTTACAGTACATAACGATGTGCCACCTTCACACGCTGCGGCTTGAGGGCGAACATTTGATTTGATTTGATTTGACAGGTTTCAAATTTTACATTGTATTATATTTTTGATAAATACACGACTTATCTATGTATTGGTAATTTAATACATTTCAAAGTACAGTATTTTACCCACGTAAAGTGAATATCATTGCACTTCGACTGGACACCAAACCAAAGTCAAGTCAAAGAGATGTGGCTGCATTTTATACTGCATTATAGCAGCTAATTATGGCTGATGCTATTTTAAAATTCATTGGCTTAGGAAGAAATGTTTTCCTCCTATCCAAAGCATGTTGGGTCCTAAATGTCAAAGAAGGCCAGAAAAAAAGACTGGCGATTTCATCACTAATAATTTCTGCTGCTATCTATAGAATTCAAGTAAACACCTATATCTTCCACAAACAACTACCGTACCTTAATTGGCTAGCACCTAACCCGTGGATGAATTGGCGGTTTATGGGATTTTTTCGAACGCAGCCCAGGCCCAGCCAGAGGACCTACTGCACACCTTGCATGGTCACATTTTTGTGCAACCTGATGTTAATAATTATTCCAGTTTTGCATGGCTTTTTGCCAATACAATATTGGGCTGCATTTTTCCAGGCCACTCATAAAATCTGACCGACAGCGCATCTGGCTGTTCTCCAAGTCTTTTTTTTCAGTTTGTTAGTACGGTACGGTACCGATTCTTAAATGTGTATATTTCCATTATTATTACAAGCTTTGCTAACAGGGACCCTACCCGCTTGAATGGCTATATCATGAAGAAATTGTAAACAAACAAAAAAATGCATGGTTAGGTTAGGTCAGGGGTTGGCAACGTAAGACTCGCGATGGGGTGCGGCCCTTGACCTGCATGACCGGTTCCATGTGTACATAAAAATTAAATGGGTAATGAACGTAGCACATCCATAACCTACTTTTTATGGTGCATTCAAATTTAAAGAAAAATAAGCTACCTGATAACCTTACAAAGTTGATTGCAATTAATTTTTTGTTTGTTTTATTTTATGGTTTGTGATGTGTGGCTCATCTAACAAATCCAAATCTGGTTATTACAAAATTTGGCATAGCTGCTAAAATAAGAAGTTGCCAACCCCTGAACTAGATCCACGTCTTCCAAAACTGTGGCCGAACGGTGGTGGTACAGTGACGGTAGATACGGTATATCAAATTTTAGAGGAACAATTTCTCTGTTTTATTGCATCTTTTTCTGTGGTTAAATATTTTTATGAGTTTTCATGTCAAAAAACCAGATAGTGGGCGTGTGATTTCCTCTTAATTAATATTTTAAATTTTTATGGTCTGAGAAGCTGAGAATTCAATTGGCTTCAGAAGCCGCTTCGTACTATGATAGAAAAGTAGCCTATGCCAGAAGTTATAATTATGGCAATTTTATGAAACACCCTGTCAGGCAGGCGTGCCTGTACAGGCCTGCGTGCATCTTGAGGCTCATGTTTAACTGTCGTATTCACGTCAAATAAGTTTACTCAATTACAAACTTTCATTTGTAACGTGATGTGACATGATATAATATACCCATGCTTATTAATTAATATGAAGCTATCATGTAGCATAAATTGTAACGTCCCGACGTACCGTTGGTACAATGAAAATCCATATTCCATTTGTAGTACTGCTCTGTATCAATTTCAATGCTACTATATTTACAAGCGCTAATTGCAATGAAATTGTTCATTAGGTATCAAGACCTATATCAATTTTTATTATTCCTTTCAATTTTTCTCCTACCGGCGCCTACTACAAGTATTACATGCTATACTATAGGTACATTACCTACCAGTATTTGGTGGTTAATTTGATGACACCATAAATGTTGTATTTTAATGCATGATTGGCCATTCCCGTCCCTTGGCCCCGGAACTACAGAAAAGAATATGGTACCACAACTATAGTAATTTTAATATTCATTGAGTAATACAAATAGTATTTTGTCTGTGGTGGTTATTTAAATATACCTCATGCCTATTTTTGTAGAAATTTTCTCTCCCCCACCGGCGTTATAAAA
Source organism: Psococerastis gibbosa (assembly GCA_963971405.1). Lineage (NCBI taxonomy): Eukaryota > Metazoa > Arthropoda > Insecta > Psocodea > Psocidae > Psococerastis > Psococerastis gibbosa. The sequence continues at coordinate 27,923,588 of OZ020485.1, forward strand.
TCAAGAGCGCAGTGCATGTACCGTAGGTAAGGGATTGTTTATTGCACAACAGCTTATTGTACAACTTCTTGTATTGTTATGTTACAAACTGAATAAAGGTACTAAGTGTGCCACCCTCCCACGCTTCGGCTTGAGGGGGCACAGCTTGTAATTTTATGTCCACCTATGTTCTTTTTGTTGAGAAATACACGGATTTTCTATCTATCTACTATATATAATAGGGGTCTTCACAGTGTTCGTGATATCGAGTTATACATAGTTAAGTGTGTTATATCAAGTTAAGTTAACACAGCAATAACCCGATAACCAAGCTAACCAGCGTGCTATCCTAAACGCACTTCCAAGTTGGTGAACTGTGCTATTTAGCTTGCGCTGCGATCGATAGCTCAGGTTTGACCGCCGCCATCTTTGTTTTTGTGGATTAATTTGAAAATTATAATAAACAAAATGAACCAAAAATATAAACAAATGTGGATCTAGAATAGAGTTCTGCCACTTCCTTTAAAACCGTGCCACGAACGTCTGACTACTACCACGTTGTTTACCATGCTAAAATAGCATGATAACTCACCCCCGAGGTACACTCACGATTGTGTGTTAACTTGGATAGCTCATCTAACTCGATACCTCGATAACACCAAAACTGTGAAGACCCCTATTATTGGGTGCTAGGTAGTACGGAAAGCAATAGACAGTGAGCTAACCATCATAAAAAACATCCTTTTATATTATTCAAAATTGATAACACTTATACTTAAATTATTGTACTGAACATGTCGTGTTGTACCTGCCTAATAATATTACAATCTATTAAAAAAATACAATAATGTGAGTCTGGTAGCGTAGTTACTCAAATATAAAGAACCGGTAAAAGTGAATCCGTACATGTTGTCCTATTTATCAATTAGAATAGGTACTGTAATAGTTCCTTGGTAAATAATTGTCCAAGGGTTAAATTTAGGTTTAGGTTTAAATTTCGAGTATCCCTATCCCAAAGCAGTGAATCTATCGTTAGGACGATTGCATAGTTTAGAATAGGCAGAGTAGGCAGACTAATATAACACGATACAAAACAGTAATAGTGGCAGGGTATGTGCTACGCTATGTCAGGCGCGGATCTAGAATGAGACCAAGGAGGGGGCTAAGATCAAATTTCGATTTTTTTTTTTTTTAAATAGGGCTGAAATATTGGGGTTTTACGCATTTTCAGAGCAATAAGGGTTTTATATTATATAGGTGATTAATCCAATCGAGCACAAGGGGGGGCCCTTTGTATGAGAAAGCAACCTATTCGGTTTTGTTACTCTATTTAAAAGCAAAAACATACCTGAAGTATGTAAGCATCGATTGGAAGGTTCCGCAGAAAAATTTTCTTTTTTAGCATGTTTGATGACGATTGAGTTTTCTTTATTTTTATTTTTACCCCCAGAATGAAACGATCAAAGGGCAAGCGACCTATTGAGGTTTTCCATAACAACTACAATATTTGTTAGTTTAAAGAAAAACATTGGGGCCGTTTTTGAGAAATAATATTTTTTTTGTAATATTTTCACTGAAACCACCCAAAATTAAGTTAGCCCAAAACAAAAAAAAATTCAGAAGTATGCTTTGTATGAACCTACATGCCAAATCTCATTACAATCCACCGAGTAGTTTGCCCGCAAACCGACGAACAGACAGACAGATATTTCGTAAAAACCTTTTTTTGTTTCCTGGTACCCCAAAACGTGTAATTCCACTGAAACCCCGAAATCGAAAATTTCGACCATCACAAAGTTTTCTTTTTATAGCCTACTACGTATAAATTGGAAAACAAAAATGGAATAGAAAGTGGATGGTAGGTACACTTCGTTGCTACACTACGATGCTGCGCGACTTTCGATGTAATAATACTCAAATACTGTTAAAATTTTAACTCTGCTCACTTATCTGCCAACTTATTTCTTATGCTGCATAAACTGAAGTACAGCCAGTGAGCAGTGTTATGTGTCATGTGTGCATAGACTACTATCAGATAGCCGGTGGCCGCACTCGGTCCCACCCACATAAAATGTCATATAATAATATGACAATATGACAATAACATGACCCAGTTTCTCGCACACTACATATGCTACTTATATTTAAATTGATTTCTTGACAAGTCTGATTGGGCCATCTAAACATTTTATTTCGAAATCAGATGAGCCACGCGTGCAAATGCACTTACACAGTGTGTCCGTAATTTTTCTTAAGTAAACAAAAATTTAATAATGAATTAACATCTAGGGCATTCCCACGATCGCTTGAAAAATCCCCGTCAAGTATTATTCACGGAAATATTTCAGACGATCTTGGGGCCCATCCTTAATGATTTCAATGTAAGCAAACTAACACCAAACGCGAGCGTTGCAGCACCCACTAACCAGCGCGTATGACCTATGGCTCGTTAAAAAAGTTATACAGGTGTACTGGTGTACATGCCTATGTCATAATTGCGTAATGTATTTCAGTCTTCTGCTGAATGATGTAAACACCAGATTGGGATTCTAGGTAATCAGTTTGTATGATAATAATTTAGAAATTAACTAAAGGATCATAAAAAAACACCTTATAGATGTGCTACATCCAATCAACATGCAACAAAAACACTCAAAAACAGTTTTTTTTTTTTAATTTATATTTTAGGTGCAGGACTCTTTCCAGTACACGCACTGGTCGTTGTGTTTCAGCTGTGTATATTGAATGACGTGTTGTTTGAGACCGATTTTTTTTCGATAAACTTAAGGGTGCATGGCTGTTCCCGATCAAGTGTTGCAGTTTTTGATTTGTTTATATAAAATAGGTATCAAGACATACTAGTATAGTAAACAATATTCGGAACCCACTAATTAACAATTTTCCACGAGTGCGAAATTGTCAGGGTTAACCATGATACATAAGCAACGATTTAAGAACAACATGACAAAAGTTAATAATAATCCAAGCTGGAAATGGAAAATGTCAAAAACTATCACTTCTCAGCATTTTCTGCATGTCATTTTGGCCTCTTGAGTGAGGGACAATGCAGCTTGGGTGTCCAAGAGGGGCTCAGGCTTGAAGCTAAGATCTTGAACCTTTGACTGAAGTGGTGTAGGGTCTATTGAGGCGATTGTTACTCAAGTGTTATGACATGTTTATGGAAAATTCTGAGTGATTCGGTCAAAATGTTATTTTAGGTGTTGTAGCTGTACCCTAACCAAAGCAGTTTTTATCTTTATATTATTCTTTCAATATTTTTATGGTGACTAATGGCATCATCTAGTGGAGTGTTTAGAATATCTAAACGGTTCATTACTTTGTAATAAAATCATAGTTATACTTTCATCCTAAAGATGTTGAGGGTCACATCCACATTACCCACTGTTCATATACATAAGACATACCTGTAAGTATTATAGCTATAGAGTACCTAGGGCTGAGGGCAGTGGTCGTCAACCTATGGCTTTGGTTCCGGCCCCACCTGAACGCCGCGGTAGAATTAAAATTGAAACTATTCCAGAAAAAAATCAAAATTAAATTCATAAAATGAAAATTCAAAACGAAAAAAAAAAGTTGTATTGCATCATATCAAATCCACATAGCTATGTAGTTTAACTCTGTACGTAATTTCACGTTTTTGTATAGACGTTTTAAATACCTTTAAGTATCTTTTAAGTATCTATAAAAAAATTTAGTAACTTTTCCCTACCCCTGTTTCTCTATTTGTTTCTCTATTTGTAGTAGGAACATTGTTAATTTCTTAGTGGGTTTGTTGTATAATTAATTTCATTTTGTATTGTATGATAAATATATTTCTTTCTTTCTTTCTTTTCTTTCTTTCTAGTGCATGTATTATTGACGTCTGGCTCCGTAAGCTTCATAGGTCGCTGTGAACCAAGCACGTAGCCAGGATTTTATTTCGAGAGGGGCTAACTACCAGGGGGTTGGGGGGGGGGGGTATGGGATACCCCCAGTAAAACGGCGGTCAAGTCTTCCGTAATCTGCGGAAGTATCTTGCACTGTCGAATCTACTGTATATACACTGGATCGAGCGAGAACAAATACAAAAACAAGTAAACTAAAAAAATATTTTCCCCCCTTTTTTTAAATTTCGGGAGGGGCTTCAGCCCCCAAAGCCCCCTCCCTGGCTACGTGCCTGCTGTGAACTCAGAATGTGGCCACTGGAGTAGGGAATAGCAACAAATTACATCGGTCTCTCCGACCCGACGTGCATTCGGTTACTGTAGCCGAATTTATTGTATTGTTCTTCGTCAGCTTAACAAAATTTGCCGTACTTTTTACGCTCTCTGTTGCGTCCCTATAGAGTCTTTCAGCGAACTAATTGATGCCCATGTCATATCTGATTGTCAGTTCCTTTTGCCTTATTTTTTTAATGTGTAGTTTTTATTAGATTTCTTATTGAATGCTTTTTTTTAACGGTGACCATTCCACTATAGTGACTTAAACTGTCTAGGGACGTAGGGTTCCTTCTATACAGTGCCGATATTGAATTACTTTTTAACAATCTTCCCTGTTCCCGTCCTCCTGTTAAATTGTTAATGGCTCCTATTCAGTTATTGGCATTGGGCATACAGTATATAAATAAATAAATAAATATCGACTTTTTTTGTTCTATTACTAAGCCAACCTAGCGGAGTTAGGGCTATAAGCCCTCTCGTTCACTCAACTAGGAAAGCCCGGGTATATGTTGGGCGCAGTATTGAGAATAGCCCATTCAACTATTCCTACGGTTGAAAATGCACACCAATCTAAGATGAAACGGGAAGATCCAGTTAAGAGGCTGCGGGTTGCGGCAGTCGGAACTGTTGATTCTCTAATTATAATTTACGAATGAAATTTTTCCTGAATTGGAAAATTGTCTGGGATTGCAGTGGGAGGCTGTGGGCAAAAGAATCCTCAGGGACTTAAAACGGAGGACACCTAGCATTAGGACTATTATTATAGTGCCACTCTAATGCCGGGTATTTGAGCAACAATTTCAGTAGAGCATCTAATTTAGCCTCGGCACCAAATTAGTGTCATTATGTCCCCCCAATACACCTGTGAGAAAGCCAGTCTTGGTGAATTTTTGCCTCAACTCCTAATTACTATTTTATAACCTTTCAAAAAGGTTTTCGGGCGGTTGTTTCTTTATACTAGGCACTTTTATTGTTCGAGTTTTGTTTTAAAAAAAAATGGGACCCTTTTTAAAAGAGCACCGCATTGTTACTTAATTCTTTATATACAGTATACCATACCGTGTTGCATATAGCCTAGGCTACCTTACATGACCTAGTTCATTTATAACCGTTAAAATGTGTTAATACATTTTATTACCGAAGGACGTTTTTTGTTTTTATTTCTTAGAAGGTGGAAAATCGTATTTTCTTCAAGTGTTTGTTAACAATACCGGATATTTTCAAGAGGACTTTCTGCATTAGTCATTTTGAGGCCTACTCTACTCTACACGTGCTAAATGGCTGCACAATGACAAGGGACCCAAAGAAAAAACTTTCTATTTAGATACTGTATATACCTACTTATGTAACCAATTTTATTTTGGGAATTAAACTATTATTATTATATTCAAAAAAATTTGTCGGTTTTTATTTATTTGTTTTTCCTTTATAAACAACTACTTGTAGTGGCACCTTGAGCATTACCCTGCCAACGACGCTGTCGGTTTTCGGATAGTATTGGTATTGCTTCCTAATGAATTTCTAGCCGTTGGCACACTGGTTTACTCCTCAATGCCAGCCCACACCGACTACAAATGCCAATGGACAAGCCCAGACATCATGCTTACCATTGACATTGGAACAGGCGTTAACTTGACTTAACCAAGTACGGGAAGGAGTTCTCTAATTATTTACACATAGTTACATACCTACCCACCGTACCTAAAATGCTTTCACGTAATTATTATGCTGAAGTGGAGACCTTATGATAAGAACGTACACGACGAACAATGCTGGCCATACCTAAGCATGAAAAGTATACACCATCACAATATCACATTAATGAGTGTCTCGTCAGGATCAGGTAGCCTATAACCAGGAGCTGATGGATGCGGTCTCATTGTTTTAGGGCCCATTTCGGAGCCGGCATTCAAAGTAATATTAAGGTTCGTCTACCTCTTTTAAGGCTGCGTTGTGATTGGTTAACCTTTTATGAGTCCCGATGTTCTTAGAATACCAATCATGCCTCTGATTTATGATCTGAGACAGAATTACAATCGCATCTCATCGCCACATTGTGTATAAAGCATAATGGCAATGCTGGTACACTGGTACGCATTGCGCAGGCTCAGTCAAGGTATTTGGTTTGGAATATGGAAGCAGTTTTAATGCAAAGAAGTTAAACACATTCACTGCCAGACCAAAATCGGTAGTTTTCCAGATAGCGAAATGTCTAGCGAATTCGTTAGACACAAAATTTTTCCTGTGAGTCCGTGCCTATCGAAATCGCTAGACTTGTAAATGTTCGTTCCAGGCCTCGCCTACTGAAATCACTAGACATGGCAATATTTAGCTTATGACCAAATAAAGAGAGGACTCTAACAAACAAAACAGTGTTTTTGGTTTTTCAGGCAATGAAAAATAACAAAGCTATGGCGAATAAAATTGATAATGTGATTGATTAATATGGCGATTAGTGCTGTTCCTCATCTTACCAACAGGAGTCCCATGGAAAACTACTGTTTAGTGATTTCGCTAGCCATGGCAGTGAATGTGTTAAATCCTAATTTCTTCTTTATTGCAGATTATTTTCTGTGGCCAATAGTAGGTTGGGCTATGGCCTATGACCTCGTGAAAGTCTTACTAAGTTTTTTTTTTTTTTTTAAGATTAATCGCAAACAAACAATTTAATGAATGTATCCGATTGACCTCTTCAGTCGCCTCTGTAGGTTAGTACCCGTGTTGAGTTACGGCACGTCTCCGATCGCATGGCGTGTAAAGTCGCACAAGTGCAAGCACTTTACCACCTGGCCATCGAAGTCGATAAACTTACGAGGGGATGTAGCTGGTTGTAAACGGATTTACACGATTTGAGGACACATTTAGATTCACGCGTCACAAGAACAAAACAAAAAAGTAGTTTTTACAAAATGTCTGTCTTTCTGTTGATCTAAGTCTGTAACTCGATTTGTGGCCAAACTGCTTGATGAAATTCATGCATGTAACTTAAAAAAAATATTGTTCAGTTGTATTTATCGACTTCAATGGCCAGGTGGTAACGAGACGTGCTTGCACTTGTGCGAGTCTTTACACGCCATGCGATTGGAGACGTGTCGTAGCTCAACACGGGTAATAACGTAGCGAGGCGACTGAAGAGGTCAATCTAATACATTCATTAAATTGTTTGTATGCGATTAACCTTTAAAAAAAAAATTGTTTTTCATTTTTTGGATACCTTTATTTTGGGGGGTTTTATACGCCAAGAACCCCCCCCCCCCCTAAAAAAAAAAAAAAAAAAAGACACAAAAAACACAAAAAATCAATTTTTTTAAACATTTTTTATCGTGAATAAACGATGTAAAAAGTATATACGATAACAATTAATGACTATAAATAAATGGGTAATCATACAGTTTGTAAAACAATTTTCCAGTTACTCTTGTGGGCCGTTCGATCCAGCATGTCATCAGGACTTGGAGAACAGTGAATCTAAAAAATTTGGATTCGTGCATGAGTTATGTTTTGGTTTTGTTAGGGCTCTGAATCGATTCAAATTCAGGTTGTGAACAAATTAAAAAGGCTAAATTTTCATAGTAAATGAATAAATAAATAATTTTTCTGAGGAACCTTTCTTTTGGTATGGGTTTGATGCTAACTATAACTTACCTAAGTAATACAACCGAAGTGGTTACTTTCTCTAGCAAGATTTTGTTTTGGCTTTGAAGAAGAAGTCTGTTTTGAATTATTATGGACATTCTGAGCCTGCCATTAGGCGCCCATTCCATCAACCGGCTAGGGCTATTTCCAAAAACGGTGACGTGGTAGCAGACATTCAAGACTTAGGCAGGGTTTCCACCGACCTCGCATTGCAGAATGCAAATAACATTGACGGAAATTAGAATTTTTCTTTTTATAGAAATCTATTAAAATGTTTGTACTTAACATATCCCATGACGCCATTTTTTAATTTTAGTTTGTTTGTTGGTGATTTTACTGTATGATCATTGATCAATTTTAACTATGGCATAGAGGAAAATAAACATTTCCGTCAATTCTGCAATGCGAGGTCGGTGGAAACCCTGCCTAAGTCATGAATGTCTGCTACCACGTCACCGTTTTTGGAAATAGCCCTAGCCGGTCAATGGAATGGGCGCCATATTACTGTACCCGTTTTAGACTATCTGCAATTGTACCTGTAAGGGGATAATTATATATGCAGCCGATATTTAACCACGGGACAATCATTTACTCTGGAACTATTGAAACTATTATACGGTACATTATCTTTACCAATTAATGCATAGTAAAACATGTACCGGTTCTATTATTTCTTGCCTATTTTATTTGTGTTGCATCTTCTTTTCAATGAAAGCCTACTTACTGTAATACATTTTGACCCTGCTGCAAACGTTGACTGCTTTAGGTGTACATAAAATACCGTACTCAAGAAGCGGTGCTTCTCCCTATCAAATTAGCTTTAGCATTTATCAGTTATATTTCCAGCAGCACTGATAGGGTTTCCCCCTTGACATTGTGACCACCAGCACTACCATTTTCATTAGTAAAAGTAATAAGTACTGCACCTCGACAATTCATGTTCAGGTGTAATCAAGTGCGACGATTTTTCAATTAACAGAAGGTACGACCACGCGGGTGGGGTTCTTCTACGGTATAATATGTCCACCTGCGCACCTTCATGATTTGCGTGGATATACGTACTCTGAGTGTTGATTGACTTTTAACATGGCATTAGTGATTTAAGCTAAGAAATGTCAAAATCTCCCGTGTGGTCTACTATCGCTGAGAAGGGAACTAAACTCACATAATTTCCAATAGCCCAGATTGCATACAGAAAAATAGTCTAATTTTAATCTAATCATAGTTTAATAGGCTAATACTCGTAGATTTAAATTTAGTTCGTTCTCCCTATAAACTTATGCATAAAAATGGTTTGTAGTTTATGTGAAATCCTGCCTCCCAGTGCTGGGGGTACCGCTTTGGGGGAAACAATATTATTGCTTTCCAATTTATACGTAGTATAAGGAAAGCTTTGTGATGGTCAAAATTTTCGACTCCAAGATTTCAACGAATTTACACGTTTTGAGGTCCCAGGAACCCAAAAAAGTGGTTTTTACAAAATGTCTGTCTGTCTGTCGCTCTGTCTGTTCATTGATTTCCGGGCAAACTACTCTGTGGATTTTGCTGAAATTTGGCATGTAGGTTTACAAAAATGATACCTCCGGATTATTCCAAAAAAATGTCTAAAAAAATTATTTCTCAAAAATGGCTCCAACGATTTCTTTTAAATTAACATATATTGTAGTCATTAATGTTAATAAAATGCGGGGGGTCGCTTGCCCCTTGATATTTTGCTTCTGGGGGTAAAAAATAAAAATAACTCAATTTTCCTGAAAAATGACTAAAAAATAATTTTTCTGTGGAACCTTTCTATCGATGATTTCTACTTTCAGGTATGTTTTAGGTGTTAAATTGTGTAACGAAACCGGACAGGTTGCTTTCCCAAAAAAGTATTAGTTTTGTGTAAAAAATTATTTTGAAAGAAATTATAGATAATTATCGCTCGAATACATTGCGTGCCGTACACTACATAGAATGGAGTTTTAGAAAAATTATTTACTATGAAGTAACTCATTGTCTCTATCTACTAATTGGAAAGTATGTTCGAGCGAACTCGGACCGGTTCTTATGATTTGGAGGGCTTTTATGTAGTCACCCATTGATCCTGGCCCAGCTATTTACATCATCGGTTTTTCGGACATTATTGCTGTTTCCGTATGAATTTCAGGCCATTGGAAAACTAGCTCACTCCTCAATTCTCAAGCCCCACCGACAATGGATAAGTAGAACTAATTGATTCTAGCCTTGTAACCTACTCAAATTCGATCCGAATATGTTTGCGATTTCTCTTTTTTTAATGCTTGGCCATTGATATACACTGGTACGATGTATTAGTCACTGAGTTCATGGAAGGTTTTCAGTTTTCCAGTGAATTCTTGTGTCATGACATGTCCTGTAATTAGGTACTATACCTGTACTGGATAGTGAATGATGACAGCTTGAGTCAGTGACTGCAACATTCATTGGTAAAACCGGGGAACTTTTTACTTGTAATATTTCTGCTCTGTCGATATTCTGTGTGCGCTACATTGATATCGGTTGGCCTCTTCGTTGCTGGGGTCGTATCTTATCTTATCTTATCGTACTTTACATTAATTCACAATATAGCTATTTTGCCACAATTCATTACATCAAATTATTAGTTATTGAGTTTTATTGTCTGTTAGATTAGAATGACAGGGTAGCATTAATTCGTTCCGTACTTATAATGTATTCTGGCGATGGAGTTAATAATTATGTCCACGACTGTTAATACTCATCGGTAAAACCGGGGACCTTTTTACTAGTAATATGTCTGCTCTGTTTATTATAAACTGTCGATATTCTGTATGCGGTACATATATATCGGTTGGCCTTTTTATTGCGAGGGTCATGATCTCATTTCACATTAATTCACAATATTGCTATTTAGTCACAACATTTAGCCATTCCTGACATCAAATTAGTAGTTATTGAGGTTTATTGTCTGTTAGATTAGAATGACAGGGTATCATTAATTCGTTCCGTACTTATAATGTATTCTGGCGATGGAGTTAATAATTATGTCCACGACTGTTAATACTAGCTCATCGATAAAACCGGGGGCTTTTTACTAGTAATATTTCTGTTCTGTTTATTATAAAATGTCGATATTCTGTATGCGGTACATATATATCGGTTGGCCTTTTTATTGCGGGGGTCATGATCTCATTTCACATTAATTCACAATATTGCTATTTAGTCACAACATTTAGCCATTCATTACATCAAATTAGTAGTTATTGAGTTTTATTGTCTGTTAGATTAGAATGATAGGGTAGCATAAATTCGTTCAGTACTTATAATGTATTCAGGCGATGGAGTTAATAATAGCCTCCACCTGTCATGTTGATAGAAGATTGACGTATTTGATGCCTTGCCCATACGAGTACACGTATAGTATATCATAATAAATTGTCAGCGTTTAACGACATAATGTAGGCTATACCGTACACGCTATTATGATTTATCCGTCAATTCAGTTCCTAACTGGACAAATCTGCGATCAGCTGTCCTCTCCTCCAGTCTCCTGGCCACTTTGAAGGATAATTTTAATTGCAAATTAAGTGGTAATCGTCAGGAATCATCTTTGCTGGATCTATTAATAACTAGGTTACACAAATAACCACCGCTGTCAGCCGGTGTAGCTATAATCTGAACACGAAGGTGGGTAAATCAGGCAGCTACTGGTACCTAGATCAGTGTAGCTAACAGCTGATGTTCCATGTAGGAAGCCTGTTCATCATCAACAATGATCTGTTCCAGCTGCCGAGTGCGTTATGTGAGCCCCATCCACTCCCTCATGTCTCTTCCCTTCTGATTATTCACCACTACCTCTGGTACCTCTTCTAAGAATCTGGGCTCTGTATCCCTTCCTTTGTCTCCCTCTTCTTCGTAATCACTCTGTTTCTTCCTCCAGCCATTTCTTCACGCATCTGCTGTAACTAGTAACTACCCTAATGGTTTTATTTAATTTAAAGGTAAATATGTACCTGTACGGTATATGGATACCCGGCACGTATAAGTTCATTAATGCGACAAGAGCCATAGGCTATACTTGTATTGGTACTTATTTGTAGATATACGCAACACTTCAATGCGTAATAGTTATAATGAATGAAATTATATGAATGGAAAATTATTTAGTACGACAACCCCATCGTAAATGTAAATTTCTGTAAACAGCCTGGCGGCCACGGCCATATTCAATTTTATTATATTTTTAATTTCTTTAACAACGTGTGATACTGTGTGAGTGTGATTTTTAATTATTTATTATTATTTTCTTATATTTTACTGAATTATTATTTAGATTTTAAGAAAAATAATTTGTCGATAAATTTTATCTTCAAGATATTTACATTTACAAAGTTTTAATTGCATGCATTTAGTATGCTGAATCACATAGTGAATACCCCTAATGTATGCTTTTAACCTTTTTGAACGTTAACGTTTTTTTTTAGATTTTACTCTTGCTATAGGCCCATAGCTGAAAAAATTTCGCTAAATTCTATCTAATCAACCCCATTTATTTTACACTAATGTGCAGGAGATACCGGTGACCCTTATCGTATTTTCGTGAGACGAATTGGGGCACAACTCATAAGTGACCCTTTTAGGGCCCAGAGAAGAAGAAACGCGCGGTTGTATAGCAGATTCCACCATACCAAAAATGCGTACAAGGAACACTATAGCAAGTGTAAGTTCCGGCTTCAACTGAGTTTATTGCTGCCTTGGATATTTTGAAAAATATCCATTGAAAGGGTTAAGTAAGGTAATGCGGATAACCGGTTGCAACCTCGAAAACAAAGTACATTGTAATCATGCGGTAATCCGTACAATATTGTGCATTTTGATTCTGCATCTTAACAAACTTTTCCTCCTAACTATTCTATTTTTGGAAGGTATATTATTCGTATTTTGACATAACTGTGACGTTCTTTGAACAATTCTCCGCACGAATTACAATACTTAAAATTCGGTATGTACGGTATTGTAACACAGGGTATGAAAAATTTGGGCTCCCCTATTGTCCTTTCACTGGGTTGGAAATTTCTGGTGTTATATCCCATTTTATGATATACAGTTTCAAGTGACTCACCAATCATTGCATGGCTTCAGGTTAGAATCATTAGTAAACTATTAAGTGACACCCTTTCCAGAGCTCTACCCCTCTTTAGTTCTTGAAACCTGACCACAAAAGTTCTGGATGATACTGTACTATGCTTACGCGCGTGGTATACCTGCTGTAGTATGGACATGCGACACCAATATACAGGGGCGTCGTTTCAATATTTTCTTCAAGTGGGGGCATAATACGTGCCTCTTTTAACGCAGTTGTAACGGTTTTTCCATTGGTCAGGGTCAAAGTCTTATTTTTTTCAATCGCAGGGGATCCCCGCTGGGACCCTAAAATGACGCCCCTGCCGACATATTTAATTAGGTTTCCATTTTGTGTTTTTCGCAATGTCACAAAATGCTGACTAAATTAAGGGAGAGTAAACTTAGTTCTGTTCCCATCCATTGGGTTATCTTTTTATGATGAGTCGACCAACTACCAAAAATTTAATCAGATGGATACTCCGTCAGCAGAAAATATTGCTGGAATATCAGTTCCGACGCATGCCGCCTTTAAGAGGATATGCTACGTAGAAAATGAGCACCCCAAAATTTGTTGTTTTTATTGACTTTTAATTTTTTTATTTAATTAACAAAGCAAGTCATTAAAGAATTGGCTCATGGAAGTTGTAAAAGACTGCTTCATGCACAATGGGGGATCCACGGGGGGGGGGGGGGGGTCATGACCAATGAGCAAATTCACAGTAAATTCATAAGATACCTAGTAAAAAAATCGACTTTTCAACCAAAAAAATTACCTTTTAAACGTACAAAAAACTTGTGACCTCCCCTAAATTTTCGTCTGGATCCGCCCTTGTTCATACATCATGTAGGTAATAGGAAATATTAAATTAATGTACCTTAGTTCTTTCATAAATAGTAGAACGGACTAAAATTACGCGTATTCTGGGATTTTTGGAAGAACTACAAAACCGAAAAGTAAAAATACCCGATTATATTATGCACGAAGTAGTCTTTTACAGTTTAGATGAGCCAAATTTTTAATAACTTGCTGAGTTAATTAAATAAAAAATGAAAAGTATTTAATTTTGGGGTGCCAATTTTCTACATGACATATCCTCTTAAATAGCTTCTTCATTGAATTTGTGATTTTGTAATGGTTTTGATTATTACCTTTGAAGAGGCTACCTTCTTGTATTTTGATGTGGCTGATGACCTCTCATATCACCTGCCTGTCGCCACTATCGCCAACTCGCACGAACCCATTTAACCCATTTACAATTGATTGACTTCCCCTAAACCATTAGACAGTTTATCAAATTTTAAGGATGGGCCTCACCGGCTTCTGGAAGTAATGGCCTCAAGACTACGCTATATGGTGCAATGAAAACGACTCGCTAGAATCTCAATTATTGTATTAAGCCTATCGCTACAAAGTGATCTAACTTAGTTCTAATAAAAATGTCCAATAAACCTGTGATCTGGTCATTTCGAGAAGTACATAAGTACATAACTTATGTGTTAAGACACTGCATGGAGAAAAAATTCACACTAACACAGGAATCTAACAACAACAAAAAAATACCTTCATCATCATTCATTTGCACTTGTCTTGCTTACCTGCTTATGGAGGGGTTTATTAAACGAATGTGAAACCGGGACTACAGCAGATAAGGAAATGAAGAGGCTAGAAGAGTGGTGTCTCAGAAGGATACTTCGGATCCATCGGAGGGACCTGGAAGTGAAAAAGGATATTGAAGACGAGATACGACTGCTACCCCATATAAAAACGTCTTCTTCTTGAGTTGCAATCTAGGGATTGGTTTGCAGCGAATGTTGTATTTTTTCCCTCCACTCTAGTCTGTTTTGTGCCGTCCTTTTCAGTTCTTTTTAGGTGTCGCACTCTAGGTCCTTCATGACATCTTCTAGGTACTCCTTCCTCTGTCGTCCTCTTGAGTTGGTGCCTTCAACCATACCCTCAATTATGTTCTTGAGGAGCCCTTCGCGTCTCAGAATATGCCTCTTCTTGTTGACATGGTGGCCATAATAGCTCTTTTTTCGTTTATTCCATGGAGCACTTCTTCGTTGGTTATGTGGGCTCACCATGGGATTTTCATGATTCTTCTGTAGCACCACAACTCAAAGGCTTCCAGTTTTTTTTTTGTCATGTTCGTAAATGCACCATGTCTCACTTCCGTACAAGAGCACACTCCACAGAGGATATAGACGACGAGATACGACTGCTACCCCATATAAAATGAACCGGTCCGAGTTTACTCGAACATGCTTTCCAATTTATCAAAATTAGTAGATAGAGAAAATGAGTAATTTCATGGTAAATAATTTTCCTATGGTTAAATTTCCGATATCTCGGGGGGGGGGGGGGGGGGTTGTCCACCTGACGTCACTGGAGGTGAGGTAAATTCTAGATAGATCAGACCAACACATTACCACACAGCAATACTGGCAGGACACGCAATGCATTTGAGCCTGGATCATTTTTTTGAAAAAAAAAAAAAAAAAAATGTACAAAACCAAGTACTTTTCTGGGAAAGCAACCTTTCCGGCTTCGTTACACAATTTAACACCTAAAACATACCTGAAAGTAGAAATCATCGACAAAAAGGTTTCGCAGAAAAATTATTTTTTAGTCATTTTTCATTAAAATTTAGTTTTTTTTTTACCCCCAGAAGCAAACTATCAAGGGGCAAGCGACCCCCCGCATTTTATCAACATTAATAACAACTACTATATATGTGAATTTAAAAGAAATCGTTGGAGCCGTTTTTGAGAAATAATTTTTTTATTCGTTTTTTTGGAGTTTTTTGAGAATAAAACCCCCCCAAATTGAGTTAGCCCAAAATAAAAAATAAGTGATTCCGAGGTATGATTTTTGTGAACCTAAATGCCGAGTTTCATCAAAATCGACCGAGTTGTTTGCCCGGCAATCGACGCACAGATAGACAGACATTTCGTAAAAAACACTTTTTTGGGTTCCTGGGACCTTAAAACGTGTAAATCCGTTGAAATCTCGGAACCGAAAATTTCGACCATCACAAAGCTTTCCTTATACTACGTATAAATTGGAAAGCAACTAGAAGAGTGAAATGGGTAGGGAATTTGTTAAGACACGAAAATCCGGTGACACACACAGTCAACAGTGGAAGGAACCATCACAAGAGGGTGGCCGAAGAAAGAATTCATGGAACAAGTGAAGGACGGTGCAGAACATGCCAAGAACTGAAGAAGAAGGCACAGGACCGAAACATCTAGAGGTTGATATGAAAGGAGCCGCTGCCAACCAATCGTTAAGATTGTGACCTCAGAAGAAGATGTGACTGTAATGTAAATAACTAAACATGATTCCAGTGTCGGGATTGGACAAACTGGGAGAGGGTTTAAAGAAAGAATAGCGGAGCATAGACGGGGGGTAGGAAACCCCGACACTCAGTCCGCCTTTGCCCAACATATAAACACCCACAACCATGCCTGTGATTTCGATAATTTTAAGATCTTACATGTAGCCAACAGGGGGAAACTTCTTGATAATTTAGAAACCATTGAGATTAGGGAAGCTATGGTAAAAAACAAATCGTTACTTAATGACATAACCTTTTTAAGTAGTTCCCCCTTGTTGGCGCTTCCATTGGTTAATGTTTAATTGTTCAATTTAAATTGTTTACTTTATGCGATGCTGTGTGTTATCCTGACAATGAGTTTTATTTTGTTTTAGCTTGCATACCTTTTGTTTTATCTGTTTTCAATCGCACTTGACCATGGCGTGAGCCGAAACCGGTTGTAAATTTTTAATTTAATTTTATTCGTAAAACTATACAAAGTTAATTTTAACAATGAATGATTTCCATTGTTTTATTTACACATTTTCTCAAATTTAGCCTTACCATTCGATCTGTTGACTATGAGTGCCTACTGTATGTATTGTATATCTATGCATAATTTTGGCTATAAGCGCTATTTCAATTTCCATACTGTATATTCTGAAATGAATGGTTCTAAGGGTGCATTCCTCACATGCCAGTAATTTCCACCTCATTGATTGCAGAAATGTCAAGGGTTCCAACTGTCCAAATTAGCGGGTACCATTGGTGTAAAAATAATTGTTTGTTTTGATTTACGTGTCCAACACAAGTGGCAGTGTGACAGAACATAAGTCCCTAACATTGAGGCAGGTACTGTGATCTGTCACACTCCCACTTGTATTGGACACCAAGCTAAAATGATTAGTTTTTCCGAGAAGGTGAACATTTAGTAAAGTTGAATGAATTAAATAAAACGTGAACGTGTGTGCAAGAAATAGAGTTCATTTCTTTCTATTCAGTGGCGTAGCCAAAAATATATTTGGGGGGATCATCAATATGTAAACATATATATATATATACAACATCAATACATAAAGTTTGCCCGTTTTCGATAGGTTTTCGAATGGGGTGGGGTTTCATTTGGCGCCCTCCCCGTATTTTCGTAAAATAGTAGAAAATAGGAAAGCCGTCCTTATGGACGTACGCATCATATAACTAGGGGCATGATCTTAATTTCCCCGTCCGAGGGGTCGGGGGGTTGAAGGAGAGAAGGGGGTCTCCCCCGGGGATGGTCTTTTGAAAAAATTGGCCTGAAATTGTGGAGTTTTTCACATTTTGATGTATATACGTCTTGTAACCTATTCTAATAATGTTTAAGTTTTACAGCCGAAGAATATTAGACCTACTGCAAGAAAGGGGGTCCCAGGGGTCTCCCCCGGGGAAATTATCTTGAAAAGGATAGTGGAATTTACGCACTTTGAAAGCTCATTATGCTCATATTTTACGTATGAAGGATATTACAGCTAACAAGGGGGGCCCGGAGGCTACCGTGGGGAATAGTTTTTAAAAGACAGGCCTGAAATATTTTGTCGGCAAAAAATGTTTGATTTTGCAGATAACATTATTAACAAAACTGGAAACAGGGGGACCGGGGTCTCCCCGGGGATTTTTTTTTTTTGAATAAATATCTGAAAATATTTCTGTTTTGCTAAATTTTTGGGGGGGGGGGGCAGGACCTCGCTGACCCCCCCCCCTGGCTACGCCACTGTTTCAATTCATGGTCGCACTTTATAAGGGCTCACATTGGGAATTTAGTAAAATTCGCCACAGCCTTGTTACCTGTAAAGGTATATTGCCATGTTAATAGCACGTTCTTTGTTGAAGACCCAGTTGGACGTTATTTTCTAAGTTTTAAGCCCCTCCAAACGTCAAGCCTTTGATTTATAGCTAGCAAATGTATAAGGTTGTTTACTTAGGCACAGGTAGTGTTGTACGGTCTTTAGTTTCCCATTTTAGCAGCCTGCGTGTCTTCTTCTTTCATAGCGATTCGAAATATGTCGTGTCTTGTCTGTCTGCCTCTGAGCTCTTCTGGCCTCTAAAAAGGGGAAAGTGTTTAAAACTTCGAAATTACTTTATATTGTCGTCACCACTATTATAATAATAATATACTATACCGTACTATATTACAGTACCTAATGGAGGCGTAAGGATGAGAAATTATAATCAACGACAATTTTGTAATAATATACAAGCAGCTCAGAAGCGCTTGCCCAACTGCCCAAGTTCTCTTTGCAGGTCTTCCCTTCTTGCACCTGCCGCAGGCGGCAGCTCTATTCAGAGCTCTATTCAGAGCCTCGCGTGAACGTTTTTTGGGCGCCGTACCTACTGGGGCTCGCCAATGTTTGGTTCACTGATGGTCTTATTATCAGTGCTTCTTTTGACTATATCTTGATATCTATTTGAACAGTAATACAAATTCATCTTAATTAAGGCATTTGATAAATCTTGATTTATACTGTATAGTCTTATTGTTTACCAATTGTATTGTTGCAATAAAGTCGTTATTCATTCATTTATTCCATACGATATGCCGTGCACAAAATTTCAGAAGTAGGTTGTTTGTCAAAATTGGGTCATAGTCATGGTTATGTGTGCTGTGTTGTTCGGTCTATAGGCCTATTTACTGTTGGTATGACATATGATATTTAATAACAGTTATGTAATAATTAACTTTCATTGAGTCTATTAATGGTTTATATATCCAACGTTTTCGGTTATTAGGCACTGTACGTTTGGGTGCAAATAATTTAGAAACAGGCACTGTATCCTCCATAACGAAATACGAACATATAATACACGGGACCAAGGCTGGATTTTGTTTGGGGGGGGGGGGGGGGGTGTTCCTGTGGACCTTGAGGTTAGTACTCATGATTAACTTGGCCATATCGACGAATTCTTCATATGGGGGGAATTAACAAGCATAGGGATGGTGAATTACGGCAAGGTTAAGTTTGAGATGAAATACCAGTGGCGGCGCTACAGGGGTGCCCGAGGGGGCCTGCCCCCCCCCCAAAAGTTTCTCCGCCCCCCCCCCCCAGTTTTGAGATATTTTACATTTTGTTATATTGCAGAATTATTGAACGGTATACCTACTCCCAATGAAAAGTATTTTGTTTTTTCATTGGCCCCCCCAAATAGAAGTCCTGCCCCTCCGTGGCCCCCCACCTTAAAATTTCTAGCGCCGCCACTGTGAAATACCCCTGTTTGAAACTGCAAAATATTTGGGCAAAAAAAGGGGAGGAAGGACAATTACTCTTAACCTGGGATTCAAAAATTTTGTAAATAAGATGATTTTAGAATGGTAAGTGCCATTCAAAATTGTTTTGTTGACATTTTTACTCGCAGATTAAGTTAATATTAAACGGCATAGTACGCCTGCAGAAAGATGACGGAATTATGAAATTTCATTGTGAAGACTGAAGAGTATTTGGGCATAATATACAGTAGAAGAAAATTTTTCTCATTTAAATAATTATGCACAGATTTGTAGGGGTTCCATTGGCGTATGTATTGCTACACTTATCAATGGACAATTGCTCCGTGCAGTGAAAATGAGTTATAACAAGACCATGTCGATGATAACGAAAAACAACGACATTACCGACAACTTACGGTCGCAGCATTCCCCACACTTGGTCGCACATTAAAACAGCGCTCAGTGGTTGCCCGTGACAAGGTCTTCTTAGAAAATAACTTCAGTGCACACTAAGATAGTCCTAGAGATTAACTACCAAGGGGCTGCCTGAATTACCTTTCAGTTGTCCTATTTAGGAGCCTGGGAGTTGCTATGATACCATATTAATCATTGACAATATTATCAGAGTCGTAAACGCGAAGACACCGTACTTCGGATGATTCTGATTTGTGTGTTACCATAGTAAGCCCAGCATGAAATCAGAATCTGCCAGCCGACAGCTTACTTGGAAGTTAAGTGATCTCCACGACGACATTTTTGTTCTTGTAAATCCTGTCTCTAGCAATATTCTAGGGTGAAGTGGTGCCAGTGGTGGGGTGATGGCATTGTTGGGCAGTTTCCAGTTATTGAAATGTCTTTTGTGTTTATTGGGGTTTCTTAAGGGTGTGCTACCTGACTGAATAGCACGTGCTCTATGTGTACCTGACTCTACCTGCCTCGTCAGTTCCGTTTTCTCCAATCTAACAGTTCCTCTCGTTTTGAGTTTTCCCAATCCTGTTATACTGTGCGTGATGTTTTGTATTTTTTAATATTGTGGAGCGGTGGCGCAGGCGCTGTGGGAATTTGCCGTTTATGCAGCCACCTAGCTGACATGTCCGACAAGAAGCTAACCTGTACGTTAAAGCAAATGTGAGTAGTTTACTTGTATTGTATATCTTATTTACTTAACAGACGTTACAGACCACATGTCTGCTCGTTGTAAGCTAGGTAGAGAACCCCCTAACTTACCCCGTTACCCGAGTGAACACAACCGTTTTTGGAAATTTCGAAGACAAAAGTTTGCGCTTTTGCCTCCCATCATAATTAATGTGACCATTTAATACGTATCGGTACCGGACACCTGGTTTTACGTTCACTACGGGCATCCCATCTGTGAATTAAACAAAATTTATAAAATCTTACTACTTACCTATATATACTTTTGAGAGGAATAAATATATATATATAAATATTTATTTGTATCGAATACCCCCAGTAAAACGGCGGGTCCGCCCCCGGAAATTTTTAAGAATTTAAATGCAAAAACACAGTTTTAGTGTTTTTAGGGAGAGAAAAAAAAATTGCAGGTGAAACATCAAACTGAACAATGCAATAGTAGTCAGAATGGCGTAGAGGTAACGACTCGGACTATCATCCAGAAGGTGACTGGTTCGAGTCCCACCCGAATGCCAAAATTTTCTAGTGGTACAATTATTTATCTTCTGACTACCATGCTTCGGAGGGCATGTAAAGCCGGCGGTCCCGGCAGTCTTCCCTGACTGTCGATAGGTTAAACAGGAGGCTGTTGATGCAACCTGAAAACTCCTGTACCACGGGTAGTACCACCCCGACACGAATTTACTTTTACTTTTTACTAACAATGCAATTTTTTTACATTTCGGGAGGGGCTTCAGCCCCCAAAGCCCCCTCCCTGGCTACGTGCCTGCTCTGACATGTTCCTTCCATAAAATTTGTCATACATAAGCTATGCCTGGCAATGCAAAAATTTGACATAACATGGGCTGTAAGTAAACAATTATGCTTCGTTGACCTTTAATTCATTCAGAAATAGGTTCCTCTTAAGCTAAATAAACGATACATAACCAAATTTTGTTATTTTATATGGGGAGTAGCTTAACTAGGCTTTTACCCCGAAAATGAAGATGGTATACATAATAAAATTATGAAAACGGTATTTTTACTGAAAACTGGGGGGAGGTGTGGTCGGGGGGTTCCCCCTGGGGGAGATGAATTGATAATATAGACACGACATAGTAAATTTTTACGCATTTTAACTGTATAGTATTATGAACAATATTTTGATTTTAGCTAAAAGTATTAATTTAAAGATTCCTTTGTCATTGAGAGGTATTTTCGAATTAGCGTTGAAATGATACATATTTCTTGCGCAAAAGCTTCTGAATGCTCTACCCTGCTCTACAAATTCAGCATTTATCAAGGGACTGAGCTGAGCTTTTATCAGGGGCTGCGTACAATGGAAACGGTTCATACCATATTGATATACGGTAATTAAATAAAATAATGAAATGTATAATTGTGTTTTCCTATTTTTAATTACCTTTTTTATTCTAATTTTTTGTTCTTTGTACATTTGTTATTATTGCTTGGAAGTAGGAAAATTAACTGTTTTATTCTTTTTTTTGTGTATAATTAGGGTATTCACTGCGTTTCGATTTTCCTAAGGGAAAGTAGGAACAGAACTCGATTGTTTCTACGATAGAAAAATAATTGCCATGAAAACGTCTCTCTAAGTTTCCGACTTTACCCGACCTAACCTAACCTACTTCCAAAGTTTCGTTGCCTTCGCTTAACTTATGAACATCTGCTGTAGTCCACCTCTTGCCATATGTTTCCTTTTGTTGATTTTTTAATTAATTTCTGTCCCAGAGCCAATTTTTTTTTTTTAAATTAAATAAAAATAAAAGCCAAAATTCAAACGCAAAACAACAACAAATATGGCCGTTTGGCGTTTTCGATTTCCCAAGCTCAGTTTACCCAACCCAGTAGTTGAGGAAAATGGGGAATGTTTTGAAATACCTTTCCTTATGGCATTATTTTTCTACCGAAGAAAAACTGGAGTTCTATTCCCCTAGGGAAATCGAAACGCCGTGAATACCCCTACTCAATACTGTACATGGGATTTATTTTGTTTAAACAGTTTATAGCTGTCATTTTCAGTCCTTTTATCGACTTTTTTACGCCCCCCCCCCTCCCTCCCTTTCTATAAGCCTGGCTCAGTATGCTGATAAAGATGGGTTGATGCATATAACTTGATGAGCTACAAAAATACTTGGCGACGTCATCATCCATTCCTGTCTTTCATTGCCTCATTGGTTACCGTAATATAGTATAATTGACTGTTAGCCCACCAGACACTGTTGTATATTTTTCTTCTGAGGTCACAAAACTGACTACCGAGTCTATGTAAATGGAGTTACATTTACATTTTGAATGTGTACACCACTGAGCTCAATATTGAGTATACAGTAGCTTAGCTTACGTAATGAGCAACATGACGTATGTACATGAAAATACATATTATCACATAGTATAAATATTTAATATTATCATGTCTGTTATTTTCTAATATACATGATGCACTTTCACTGGGTAGAATCCGATTGATTTCGATTTCAATGATTAAGTTTTCGTTTGCGTTCATATTATAGATATAATTATAGATTAAATAGCATGGAAGCCCAGCGGCGCTGCTATGGCGTTTATTTTTAATCTAGACCTGGGGTTAAAAATGTAAACAAGATAATTTTAGAATGGGAAGTGCTATTCCAAATTGTTTGTTTACATTTATAACCCCAGGAATAAGTTAATATTAAACGGTATAATAGGCCCACTAAAGGACAAAGCGCCCTTCATTTAAAAAAAAAAAAATGAAATTATGGTAAAATGGATGTATATTTGGGGGGGGGGCTCCCATTTTCAGGCGAACCCTCCTCAAACAAATGCTATTCATTTTATAACCACTAATTTTACTCTACCACTAGCTAAAACCTTTGCGCCTTGGATCAGCCAATAAGAAAAACGAAAAATCACTAGAACTGATGATCAAGACCTTCTTCTAAACGTCTGCAAATGCGGGTCTTTCCCCCACGATAGAGGCAAATCCCACACACATGCTGTTGGCCACTCTCAACTCAAACCACCTGCTGAATAGAAGTTGTTTACCATCAATGCGGAGGAAGGCTTGTTCGTCCGCTCAACTTCAAATCGATGTCTTTTTGTAAAACATACCTTAAAATTGTATGTCTAATCCACTATCTTCAGCAGTAGTATTGAAATATTAGGTCTTGCTACAATCATCAACTACCAGTTGATTCTTACTAGGGATGACTGCAGCCAGAGGGTGGGTCCGGACCGCCCCCCCCCCCCCAGGAATATGCCAAATATGCAAATGGCCTAACGAAAAATTGATTGGCCAATATGTACGATTAGCAACTTATTTGCATTCATCGTATCGGCTCATCTTGCGCGTTTTTTTCTTTGCGACGTTGTAAGCATTTCATCACCCTGCGTATTCGCCGAATTTCCTAGAAATTTCTGAGTTTTTAAACTTCACCCTGATGTGGCAGTGGCCCTTGCGTTTTTATTAGTCTATTTGTTCCCTCTATCTTCCGTTCTGGAATGTTGTTTTAAGGATGTAACATACCTTTTCGTCGCGAAAAATCCCATGTTGTAAAACTAAGGGCGTCACAGATAATTCTCTGTTTGTATTTTCACGGTACCACTACCTTCCTGAGCCTTATTCCATTGGTTGTGGGCTTAACTATTTTACCCTATGCGTTTGAAAATTAAATGTAATATGTATTTTTTTTAAATTATCAATTAATTACTTTCATTAAATTGGCTCTCTAGCCATGTTATTATCGAAAATTTGGAGCAACTCCTTTTAAACAGCACCTTCATGTCATGTCTGAGTAAGTCTGAATGCTCATCTTTATGAAAATGAAATCGATGTCAGGTCTAAACCTTGTTTATAAATACTGTAGCATAGTATGACATAGCCATCGGCTGCCCACAAAGAATTGTCCTAAATAGGGCCTGAGAAGTGAAAAATGTGATTTGAGATGGAACTAAAGCATTAAGCGAGGTGGGATGTGGCCTAAACTAAAGTCATTGAGGGGTTCAGGCTGGCTGGCCACCAGTCCCCGCCTCTCTTCCAAATGCCTCCATATTTATCACACAACAAGCGCCCTTACTAATTTAGTATATATGGTCTCAAGGCCGTGCCCAGGTTTTGATTTTGGGGGGAGGGTCCAAAAATATTTTGCGTAATGTATTAATAAAAGTCCATTATATCCAGTGTTCAAACTCAAATAAATGTATTCCAATTCTTCAAACAATACAGGTTTACATTTAAAAAAATTATTTCGGGGGGGGGGGGGGGGTCCGGACCCCGTGGACCATATGAAATGCCTGTAATCAGTGTATTCTGCACAACAAAAAGTGCACTTACTAATTTCTCATAGGCTATATTCTTTTCTGAAAAATTTAGCTGAAAAGTGGATGATGAACTCTTCCAGGGGTTGTGGCATTAACTTGCTTTTCTGTTAACAATACTGTTAACAATACAGGTACCTATATTATTATTTATTTTCCCGACTTTTTAAACGCCATTTTGCGGGCCCTCTTTGTCTTTGTTTGATTGATGGTTACCTCTACTGTTCCTTCTGGAATGGATAAATAAATAAATAAATTTTGACTTTTTGTTCTATTACTAAGCCAATCTAGCGAAGTTAGGGCTATACCTCTGTACTACTACTCTACATGTCCTGACATATTGTGGCATGGCTTTTGCCCAACTGTAAAATATTCGTCAATTCCTGTAATGAATTCTCAACACAAATATACAAAGGCATGTTATTATTTCAAGGAAATGCGAATAAGTGGCTGAAAAGCGGAAAGTTAGACGAGGCCGTCAATTGGACCAATGAAGTTTACGAGAGACACAGGGTCTCCTTCACCTCCCACGCCCTTCTCGGCCACACGTTGACTCATTCCATGGATTAGGATAAAGTTCTCAAGGAGAAAACCGGCACCTAACTGCTTTCTCTTACCACTAAGTTACCCACACAACTTTACTTTTTGATAATTGTATAGTGATCTAATTCCTGAAAGACAGCGGTGGCAGTTCATATTATTGCTCTAGAAATATGTTTATAAATAAAGCAGATCACAAAACAAGACTTCACGAAATAGAACTAGTAGACATAGCTTTATATCCTTACATGGCTGGCCCAACAGTGCCTACAGCGAGTCGTCACACGCAGGATATTAAAATATACGCTGTTGTAATATATTACTATATCACGTGATGGTATTAATTCAATTGTTTAAAATAAATTAACAGTAAATTTCAGAATTTTTTAAATTGTGATGTTGGTAATACTGAAGAACTGAACTGACGCGACGCTGCCGTAGCAAATAAAAATTGCAAATATAAACACATTGCCCTAGAAATAAGGCGGTGTTTCCACATACGTCAATCGTCAATGAGAAATATGGTTTTGACGTGGTAGCAGAATTTTTAGTATGTCTTTAATGTCTGCTAAACCTTCAATTTCTCATTGGCGATTGACGTATGTGGAAACACCGCCTAAACAAGTTCTAATTTTGAATTAATATATTAAGAATTATAAATAATTTGTCTGAATTTAAAGCTGAAAAAATAAAAACTCACCAAAAATATGGGTGAAGATCATTCAATTGTTTAAATAGACACAATTTTAATTTTCCCCACTTAGTACTATTTCGACAATTAGGCCTACCAACATCAAAAGTTAAAAAATTCTGAAATGTACTGTTCATTTATTTTAAACAATTGAATTAAGGCCATCACGTGCATTGGGATTATGTTAACCCCGGTATTAAAATCGCTTTGTCGCGGGGGTGGGAGATTATTTTCTAAGATTTTGCGTAAATGGATTGGAAAAGAGCGACTACACGAACTTTTGTCAGACTTGACTTTTACATAAAAAATGAGTGTAATGCTTGGAGTTTCAGATTGTAACAATTTTTTGAAGGAATACAAATAAATGCTAAATTATAAAAATAGGCCTTAGCCAAATAAATTAGCCTTTAAGAATGATTATGTTTGTGTTTATGACAATGCGATTAATTAAAATAATTAATAAAAGAAGGTACAGTACACCGTACGCATTATAAATATTCCTCACACGAAATAGATAAGAAAAATAATAGCAATAGAAGGAATTCTTCTTCCAAGAGATTCCCTGGCAGTACGCCTTAATTTACATACAGTAGGTACTCAATATTATAGTCCTAATTCTAAAATGTCAACTGTCAAGAAATTGCGATATTCGGAAAAGGGCGCCATTTTCTATCTAGCTTTGCCTTACCCTGAAAAAACCACCACACGGCCTTGAACATCGCATTAATAAGAACCAGCACCGTATTATTGCACAGCACGCGTACACCTACGTCAATTAGACGCATCAGATTTACAAGAATTTGATTAAAACCTACACGGCGTTCCCCATTGTCTACAGCCGGGAAAATTCTGAGAAAGAAAATACCTGAAACTATATCAATGAATGGCAACTGATGAGTTTCCAAAGCTCGTAGGGCAATTAGTCGCAGTGGTTGTGTCAGCCTATGTGCAAATGAAGCAGCTGATGGAAAAACTCGCCTGACTGCTCTCCAACTTCGGCTTCATCAATCGCTCCCGTATGCCTGATTGATTTTGACGGGCAGTTGCCTCTTTTGCGGCAGCCTTTAGACTTGTTGTTCATAGGGAAATTGGCATGTCAGTAATGATGGCTTTTAGAACTCTTCGCGTCTCACAGGTACAGGCCAACGAATAGGGTGACCAGATTTCTGGAATAAAAAAAATTCATTTCTGCCAGGTACCATGCACCCCGAGGAATATGTTTTGTCTGTAAGTCTGTTTCATCTAAACTTTCATTCGTGGGATCCAACCAAATACATTAATTAGTAAACGAAATATATATGCTTAAACATACTACAATACTTCACTCATACAGACCATATACAGTGTAATTTCTAAAAATTAACCTGAATGAAACAATTACTAGTATAACCAAATACAAAATACGGATTCGTTTGAACGTCAGATTTCAAACATGGATTAAAATTGGTCGCCAGCTCTCGGTGTAGCGGACACTACTAATTATGAAGATAATAAGGAGGAAATCAATTTATAATTTATTTTAAACTAATTCTTTCGCCTCCAGGGGGTCACCAGCTATTTATGGGGATAACATTCCTCGAGGGGGAAATTTGCCCCTCCTTGCCCATAGTTGGACGTCCATAATTACACACATTTAGGCTCACAGCCAAGCTTTTTTTATTTCAAATAATATTTACCAGTTTTTTAACCCAAATTTTATAAAATTAGGCTACGAAACGTTATGGTGGAACTAGTGGTTTCTGAGGGGTGGCAGGTTTATTGGCTTATAATATTTTGGCCAAAACTCAAAAAATCTACAACACCATTTCATTACATGAATCACAACATCAGCATGTGACTCGGATCATCACACTTTGATACTGCTTTAATCATTAATCAATCATTTTCTTATGTTCAAAATTTATGCAATAAATACAGTTCTGAATGTAAACAATCAAAACGACCCCCTCCAAAATTTTAAAAAGGCGGCAAAATGACAAATGACTAATTCTTTAAAAAAACAAGATATATGGAAGGTGTTATTGTAATACTTCTTCAAATGGTTTCGTTTCGTTTTGTATGTACCAATTCCAGGTTTGAACGGAAAAACTAAATAAATTAGGCTACTTAAAATCAAATAGGCTACCGTATTGTTTTTATTCTCAGTTTATAATTTTTTTATTTTGAGGGATGACCCCCAAAATAAAAAGCTGTGCCCGCCACTGGCCACTTGCCAGAGGACATCTTTTTTCGGGGAAAGGAGTCAATTTGGCTCAGCCATACCAATCTGAATATTGGTATGGCCCGGGCCATACTAAGCCTTATGGAACCGGCGCCCATGCTTATGGACGAGGAACCACTGGGTGGAACTATGACAGTAATGATACTTTAATAGAACTTACAGTAGACTACTAATGAAGAAGATGCATAATACGTTAAATATGTTCTTTAAAAAAAATTTGGGCAGCTTACAGGCCTGTATTGCGATCACCATAAGGTACGACCTAACCTAACCTCGTAGGCAGGCACGGATCCAGCCCGTTTTTGGGAGGGGGGTAGTTGGGTGTCAAAATAGGAAAAACATTTGTAGGATCGATTAAATCAGAGCATAATAAATTATCTTACAATAGGTTTACTAAATAAACTGTATCTCTCCATGCTCGTAGGCTATTCCCTTCGTCGCGTTCATTCATGATTAAGGAAATTCAGCACAAAGTTAAATTCAGTGTCATATAGTGAGTGTCTGACACGATCAAATAGCTACGTGCAAACGCCTTCATAAACAGTGGAAATCCCATATTTGGCAATAATATAGGTACAAAAACTTTCCTCAACAGGTTTTCGATAAGCTACCAAACTCGTACAGACCATATGTCACAGTTATTTAAGAACGGTTTAGAAATCTATTTTGTTTTTGCCATTCCCAATACAAGGAACATTATGGTATGAATGCGAAATTAATTGCTCTAGAAATATATGAAACAATTATACAGCTTTCCAAATTATATTTGGGCCCTAAAATTCCACGAGAAAATAACGAAATTCATTTTGACTTTGGCTCTAAAGGTTTTTTTCCCTCAAGAAAGTAGAAGCAAGACAAATGGATGGTTGAACATTTTTTGTATGAAAGATTAAGCGATATAAAATATATTCTAGGCTAGTTTTTATGTGGAGGCACATGGTTGTACGTGGAAATAGTAAGGTATTTGAATTGTCTGGTTTCGTATTCAGTCTGCACGAGTGGTTGATTCATTGAGACTGCTCTTGAAATTCTCCAAGACGTCAGTCAGCTTGTCTGCAGATCGGCAATTATAAAAATTTCTTTGACTGCACAACCTTGGCCATCCACATTCATTCAAGTCGCATTTATTTCTTCCCTCCATTGTATTATTTATTTAATTAAAGTTTACTTTGATGCTCATGCAACAGCAGCCCGACCAAGGCGATTTTAATACCTGGGTTAATATAATACCACGTCACGTAATAGTATTAATTCAATTGTTTAATGAAATTAGCCGTAAATTTCAGCATTTTTTAAATTGTGATGCTGGCTATACTGAAGAACTGAACTAACGCGACGCTGCCGTAGAAAATATAAATAACAAATATAAACACACATCGCCCTAAAAGTAAACAAGTTTTAATTTTGAATTTAAAAATAATAATAATATATTAAGAATTATTAATAATTTGTCCAAATCTGAGGCAGAGAAAATTAAAAAACTCACCAAAAATATAGCCGAAGATCATTCAATTGTTTAAATAGACACAATTTCAATTTTCCGCGCTTAGCACTCTTGCGACGATTATACCAACATCAAAAATTAAAAAATTCTGAAATTTACTGTTCATTTATTTGAAACAATTGAATTAATGCCATCCCGTGGCATGGTATTATATTAACAATCAACCCCGGTATTAATATTGTCATGATCGAGCAGCAGAGGAGCTGAGGAGGCTACTTTTTGCTGGTTGAGTTCGAAGCTCGTATAATGGCGCCGACTTGTATGGTGCTCAAGCCCCCCCCCCCTCCAACTTTCAAGGGAAGCACCCCTTAATAATGTATAGGAAAAATTCCTCAAGTTCATACCACGACAGCCTAATACTGCTAGTTACTCCCAAGTTTTACCTAATAACTCGTTAGGCGATAATAAGGGGCCAATGGGCCTAGGTTCATAAAACGTCCTTCAGCACATTATTATTGTTATGTTACGATGTTATCGTAGTTCTAAATTTTTATTGCTGTTTCCCCCCAAAAAAATATTCGAATAAAAAACAATTTTGTTTTCCAACGTCTGCTTTCAGCCAGCATTTCTGCTTTAAGTAACCCCGTCAACCTGGCGGGGGGAGTGAGTCTATTTATTAACTTGAGGTACCCTAAGGGAAGACACCTTCACCTTCGGGAGAAGGGGAGTTGGCTGACATGGTGGACCTCCTGATTATTGTGGATTCCGAGCCACTTGATAAATAAATATAAGAAATTATAACCTCGGTGCATAGTGTATATTGTGGCGGGTCAGCCCCGCGACCAGCTTGTCCAGGACTGCAGGCGTGGTCTGTAGCCTTCAGCCTACAATGCCCAAGGCCAATTTTCGTACTGCTGGCCATGACCCCCAAGGTCAGCATGTCACAGTTATGTCAAACCAGAGTAACCTATACGTTATGCAGTGACAGTACATTGGTTCAGAGGCCCATGTATAAGGTATTTTTTAACTCTTCCCGTAGGAAGAGGCCCGAGGCGACACTAAATTCTACTAACCAAGCCGCTTCCCTCTTTTATACTACTAGTGTAGTATAGTGCATATTTTGTTTAAATTAATGTGTAATGAGAAGATTACAAAACCAAATGAATTTAAAAGAAACTGGCCTAGGTTCTTCATTAGGACCAATTCATTAACAGCAAATCATAAAAATCCCCTTATTTTTAGTTTTTAGTTTGGTGCTTCAAATATTTGTTACTTGGGGTGGTTCCCATCATCGCTCCAAAAGTTTTGGTAAAGAATACTGCGTGGCAGCGCCATGCAATAATAGATGGCACTGCTGTCCAGGTTTTACTTACGGATTCTATTCCAGCGATTTGGGTAATTTTGCCAAAAATTGATCTGGAGTGCAAATCAATTTCTTTCAGTTTCAGTATTGGCTTAATACATTTGAGGTACTCCAGTCCTCAGGCTCAGCTATTAAAAAAATATCTATAGCTTACTCTAACGTAATATTTCTTTTGGTTACAGGAGTTTAAGCGACCATGCGGTCGCCGTTTATGGTGCCATTGGTGCTTCTGACACTCATGCTGTTTGTGACGAAACTGGACGCTGCCAACAGATCAAAAGTGCATAAAAAGTCGTCTGGCAAATCAAGTGAGAAAGACGACGCAATGAAGATAAAGGAGAGAAGAGTTGCAGATGTTAAGGACGAAAAAGTTCTGGCTGCGATCGAAACGAATTTGCTATCCCTGTTTGGGTTTTCGCGAAGACCTCGACCGAACAGAAATGTTGTCATTCCTGAGGCTATGAAGCAGCTTTACAGGCGGCAAACTGGGATGGATGTGGATACAACGAATTTTGCTCTACCAGGCAGGCACACAGCCTCTGCTAATACTATTCGTTCATTCACACATCAAGGTAAGCTGTTTCTTAATATGTTTTATATCTTCTACGGCGTTGATATGTTGATGAATATTTTGCAGTCATCACTTTTCTCTCTACATGTGGTATTGTACATCGAAGTACCTATTTATTACAAATTGTAGAGGCAATCGAGTTCCCCTCTAATTTTATACTGCTTGTATGCCCTCGGTGGGTTTCAATGTTTTTAGTAGTAATCCAATATCTTCCCTTAATAATTATATGGTACTGTTATTAAACTTTCAAAATAATGAAATGCGAAATCGAAATATCGTTTTCACACTTCCTGTACAATAGCCTTACTATTGGTTTTTAAAAGCCATACAGTTGCCCTCCTCTTCCCTTTATTCCTAGCTGATATCCTCGCGTTGTGCTGACAATAAGTCTTTAAATATCGTAGCTTCTCTTGAAAATACAAATACAATGAATGCATACCGTACTGTAGCCATAAACTTTACGTACATGTACTAACAAGTGAGCACCAGGCTTGGTATTGGTACTGAAATTTAATCAACATGTGAGGAGGAAGTTTTTTGTAAAGGGACATTTCACATACTGTAAATACAATACATTGGATCAGAACACTATTGCCAGTTGGATGAAAGATGGCACATTAACATAATATAAGAATTAAATACACACAATACCGTCTACTGCCCACAAGTCAGTTATCTTGGGAAACATGCAGCTATCGCTTGCCAGGAAAATATAAAGTACTCTGTGTTTTCTTCTATCAGTTGTTCCGGTTTGCTCCGGCTTTATTCGAAGTGAAAAAAGTTCCCGATTGCGCTACCTACACTGACACTCAATGCAATAATTAATTGGGGATACTAAAGAGGCATATAACACAAAATCATAAACACATTTTCGCTCTCAGCGTTGGTATCTAAAAATATACTAACTCCAGTTTTATTTCATTTTAGAGAGTGCAGTGGATGAGCAATTCAGGCAGCGTCATAGGTTTCGGCTGTCATTTGCTGTGGGCACAATACCAAAGTCAGAAAGGCTGCAGGTTGCTGAACTGCAGCTGAGCGCAAGTGGCGCGCGGCATATTCTAGTCCATGACATTGTCAAACCCGGAGTCAGAGGGCATCAAGAGCCCATCCTCCGGCTTGTTGACTCCAAGCGTGTCCGTTCCTCTGGGGGTCGGGTTCTTTTAGATGTAACACCAGCAGTTAAGCGGTGGCTGTCTCATCCCAACGAGAACCATGGACTATTAGTTGTAGTGCAAGGTGGTAACGAAGGTCCTCATGTGCGGCTAAAACGCGATGTTAGTGTTAACGAGTGGCACGATGTTCAGCCGTTGCTCTTTACATACACGGACGATGGAAAGTATAAGAGTAGCGGTAACCTCGCGAACCGACCGCGTCGAGCTGCCCGTAAGCAAAAACGGATGAGGGATGGAAAAGACAATTGTCGTCGACACGACCTCTACGTGGATTTTGTGGACGTGGGTTGGAACGATTGGATAGTCGCACCGCCCGGTTACGACGCGTATTATTGTGCAGGTGATTGCCCATTCCCGTTATCCGACCACCTCAACTCAACAAATCACGCCATTGTACAGACACTTGTCCACAGCGTATCCCCCCGAGCTGTCCCTAAAGCATGTTGTGTGCCGACCGCCCTATCGGCCATATCAATGCTTTACCTAGATGAAGCGAACACTGTAGTCCTAAAAAATTATCAAGAAATGAGCATAGTCGGTTGTGGTTGTCGATGATGCACAGAACCATGTACATACCATTAACCAAATGCCTAAACATTACTTGAAGATAATAATGTATCACTATGTTGAACCCTGGAAAATATTTTCAAGTGTCGTCGTTCAACTCCAGATTGATACGAAGGGACCATGTCAAGCATTAATTGTATAAAAATTATGTTCTGGACGATTTTCCGGGTTCACCCTAGTGACCCATAGTTGGCAATTAAGCAACGAGACTGGCAATATAAAAGTTATTTATTGTAACTTATACACTTGTCTTAAGGGTATAGAAAAGGTAATATCGGAATATATTCATAGTCATTATACAATAGAATTGGGTTGGGAAGGGTGATTTACTTACGTATGTTATATAATTGGGAGTTAGGACACTATAATTTCAACAAAATGATTGCACAGTCAATGGCTCAAAGCAAACTATGGATTCTAAAATAGCATCCGATAAGTTAATTAAAATGACCATACTTCATGGGTTATGGGGCTTTACTGCCACTATAAGGGTTGTCTCAAATCCCACTTTACCGTTGACAACCCCTTATGAAATTTTCAAAGTAAAAGAAAACCTTTACGATAATACAGACATCAATCACAATTTAATAGTTAATAGGCTACTCTATAATATCGAACTTCTGACCATTTCTTATGTGAAATCGTTTTTATTTTGTGACCAGCCTCGTTCTTTGATTACCACCAGTGGGGTATTGACACGTTACCTTATAAAGTCGCGCCTCTATATCGATAACAGAGTATAGACTACAAATATGTTAGCGGTTTTCCCCACTTGTACAGTTTAAACTATTTGTATATATTGTACTAGAGCCATTAGTGAGAGAAATTAAGGAATCTTTTCTCATTTTTGAAAAACGACATGGCATGAGAACGAATTAATTAATTTCTTGTTCTATACACTATTCCCTTATGAAGAGCATGAATACAAAAGGGGATTTGTCACAAAAAATATTTTTTGAGTTATTGGTATCACTGGAATCGTCGCATTGACTGCTTTATAAAAAGTCTATGATTCCTGTGTTAACAAAGAATATTAATTAAAATATTGCAACCCACACTCCACAGAGTAGAAGCATTTAGATTTTAGAAGTTTTTGGTCTCTCATGCATAAATGTAAATTTACAGTTTCAAGTGACAATTCGCCTTTTGCAAACATGCTTCTCATATCGCTTTTTGATGACCATCTGGAACAAGAAATTAATTATGCAAATTAGCTCTCAGTACACGTCGTTTTTTTTAATAAGGCGAAATTCCCCTTAAATTGTATAGACCTGTAAAAATTTTGTGAGTATTTGGTCCCGGTGAAAACTCCAGGGATAGCCCTGTTTATGTACATGACGAATGTCGTAGAGACTGGCCGTAAAAATGGTGGAGTGGCATTTATCGTATTTATGTTGGTAAATAAGAAAGATTGGACGGTAGGTCAAGCCAAGTGTTAACTGTTTAATGACGTATTCGCACATCAACGTGGAATGTTTGTGTATAACAGGAACATACGAAAGAACTGGGTCCTTTCACTGAACGGAACCCCATTACCAGGCGCTTTATTTTCTATAAGGTCACCTCTGAATTAGCCCCTGAGGCACCAACCAGTCTGATGAGCATGTGGTCCTTCTCCATGAGCGCAGTATGAAGACGAACGAAAGATTGACTATTTTTATTGTGGGTATTTACTTAAAATTTAGATGGAAATGGCACAATCACTATTGCCTATTGGCAATTTGGCATGCATTGAAATAATAAGGAATGTTAAGACTTTTAGACGATATCCGTTTCATTGTTATATTATTGAACAGCATAATAGAAGTAAAATAAATTGAGCATGAATAAAGTTACTACCACCTTACCTGTATTACAATTTTAATTACTTATGCTTAGCAGGAGACATAGCACGAGGTACCAAGTCAACTTATTACCGAGGTTTAAAAATATAAACGAACCCATTTTAGAATAGCACTTTATACAATCTAAAAATCTTTTGTTTACATTTTTCACCCCAGTAATAAGTTAACTTGGTATAGTCCACGCAAAATGAGAAAAGTACGGACATGGAATGTTTTGATCCTGGGCAACACTGTAAAAATATTCTTTGCACAATTTTTGTTATGCCTTGCATTCAATGCAACAAGGTAACACAAAATGGTGCAAAGAATGTTTTTACAGTGTTGCACAGGATCAAAACATTCCATGTCCATACTTTTCTCATTTTGCGTGGACTATACCTCATTCTATGCCTATTAAGAAAAAAACGTAAAAAAAATTTAGCGGCCTGCAGTATTGGTTTGCTGTGATATGAATTTAATTTAGCCCGTAAAATATACAAGGGGTAGCAGCCCCTTCTCTTGAAAGTTGTGGGTGCGTGAGTACCTGAGTCCCACCACACTAATCGGCGCCACTGGCTATAAATGTCCATTAGGTATAATTACGTGCCTTAAACGCGTATTCAAAGTTTTAAAATTTATATAAGTTCATTTTTCTACATTTACCGTGCCTTAATAAAATCGAAATTTAAAACGCAAATATTCGCTGCATAGTGTACGTCTGCATAGTGTACGTCTGTCTGGCCAACAACTAAAAGCCACGAATCATTGACTTTTTTCTTTAAAGAAAGGTTAATCGCATACAAACAATTTAATGAATGTATCCGATTAATTAACCTCTTTAATCGCCTCACTAATTAACCTTATTAGGTACTTTTGTCGAGTTACGTCTCCGATCACAAGGTGTGTAGAGACTCGCACAAGTATATACAAGCACGCTCCTACCTTGCCAACGAAGTCGCAATCGCAAAGCTTAGCCTAGTACAATACTGAATCGATGGAACTGTTTTATGGCTTTTGATTGTTGTTGATCGGACAGCGAACAGTATCTTTCTTACTATTGTGTACCTAAACAATAGTTGTACACGCGGTATGTGCAATACGATATGATATTGTACCTCTTGACAGTGCCTTTGAAAACATTATTTTACCAACATTTTGTAAATGTTAAGTAAACTCATTAATTTTTTTTTTATCCCAATTGCGCATTTAGAACGATTTTTAGTAGCTTAAACATACTAGTTGTATGGAAGGGATAGAATTTAGTGTAAGGACAAAATTGACAACTTGGGTTCATTAGTAATAAGGCGCCCATTCCATTGACCGGTTAGGGCTATTTCCAAAAACAGTGACATCGTAGCAGACATTCAAGACTTAGGTTGCGTTTCCACCGATCTCGCATTGCAGAATGTAAATGACATTGACGGAAATTAGAAGTTTTCTTTTTATAGAAATCTATTAAAATGTTTGTACTTAACATATCCCATGACGCCATTTTTTAATTTAAGTTTGTTTGTGATTTTACTGTATGATCATTGATCAATTTTAACTATGGCATAGAGGAAAATAAACATTTCTGTCAATTCTGCAATGCGAGGTCGGTGGAAACCCCGCCTAAGTCTTGAATGTCTGCTACCACGTCACCGTTGTTGGAAATAGCCCTAGCCGGTCAATGGAATGGGCACCTAAGTAGGTACCGCACCTTATTTACGGATTGAAGAAGATTAAGTATAAGGGTTGTCATGTCTGCCCTTAATCTAAATTTTGGTCTTTTTGAAAAGAAGGAAGCTAAACCTATTCCTGAATTATTGTTTACTCTAATTGCTTATTTCCCATAGATCTCATTGCAATTATGTCAATTTAAGACAATGATTATACACTTGTAATTATTGACATAAATCAGGACCATTATATAAATGTATATTAAATTATGAATGATTGTCTATTATTTTTAATTTGCTGTAATGACCTTACCTGAGCAGGCTAGCCTGATTATCAAAGAATTGTTCGATCAACGGAGCTGCTCAGCCTGCGACCTACGAAGTGTAGTAGGCAATAAGGATATGAAATGAAGTGGAAATAGGAATGATTTCCAATTACAAGATAACAATTTTGTAGGTAGGCTATAGCCTATAGGTACCTTGAATCAAAATTGCTAATGAAGATTCTGCCACTATTGTTATTATTTACGAGGCTTTTGATTATTGCTTTCCAATTTATACGTAGTATAAGGAAAGCTTTGTGACGGTCGAAATTTTCGGTTCCGAGATTTCAATGGATTTACACGTTTTAAGGTCCCAGGAACCCAAAAAAGTGGTTTTTACGAAATGTCTGTCTGTCTGTTCGTTGATTTCCGGGCAAACTACTCGGTCGATTTTGATGTATTTCGGCATGTAGGTTCACAAAAATCATACCTCGGGACTATTTTTTTTATTTGGAGCTAACTCAATTTGGGGGGGTTTTATTCTCAAAAAACTCTAAAAAAATTATTTCCCAAAAACGGCTCCAACGATTTCTATTAAATTCGCATATATTGTAGTTGTTATTAGTTTTGATAAAATGCGGGGGGTCGCTTGCCCCTTGATAGTTTGCTTCGGGGGGTAAAAAAATAAAAATATGTAAATTTTAATGAAAAATGACTAAAAAATAATTTTTCTGCGAAACCTTTCTATCGATGATTTCTACCTTCAGGTATGTTTTAGGATTAAATTGAGTTACGAAACCGGATAGGTTGCTTTCCCAAAAAATATTTGGCTTTGCACAAAAAATTATTTTTTGAAAAAATGTTAGAAAATTCGCGCTCAAATGCATTGCTTGCCCTGCCAGTATTGCTGTGTGGTAATGTGTTGGTCTGACCTATCTAGAATTTACCTCACCTCCAGTGACGTCAGGTGGACAACCCCCCCCCCCCCCCCCCCCCGAGATATCACAAATTTAACCATAGGAAAATTATTTTCCATGAAATTACTCATTTTCTCTATCTACTAATTTTGATAAATTGGAAAGCATGTTCGAGTAAACTCGGACCGGTTCTTTCATTTGGTTAGGTACAGTAGGTATTATAGTACATTTGAATATTTTTTTTGGAAATAATTAACTTAATTTTGTAAAACAATTATTGGTACAGTAGGCTACCTATGTCAAGCCGTCAAAGACGAAATATCATTAAAAGATATAAGGCTGTATTTTCCCCGCAACATTTACAATTTTTCTTTCTGCAATGTTAACATAAATTATGTAAAAGTCGCAATGCGCCGGTGGGTTGCCTAACCTATTGATACGTACAAAACTTCCATTATAAGATTGGTACAAATTTCACAGTCAGATTGTCTAAAATAATTACAAAACAACAAAGGTTAGCATGAAAATAAGACTTTGTAGTCTTATTGTTCGCCATTTGTTTTGTTTTTTTGCAATAAAGTCGTTTTCAATTCAATTCAAAACTAACCATTTAAAAGGCATACAGTACTATTTCTCTTTCATTTCAATTATAAGGTAAGGTGACTGTCAGTAATGGACACCCGCAAGGGATTTTTGTCAGTTTCATACATTTCAACATCAGCAGTGTTTGGCATTGATGATACAAATGTGGAATAGCGGTAGGTAGGCTTGTTGTTAACAGAAGGGTCTTGTAATTTTTATTAATTTTTTTTTTAAATCAAATACCTGTACAACCAATGTAGATTTTATGAATGGTCATGATCGCCACCCCCCCCCCCCCCCGCAGCCAAATAAAATAAATTCTCTGAAATGGTAAATATAAACATTAATGAAAACTATAAGACTATAAGTTTAATTTTTATACCATTCATAGTAGATAATTAATTAATTAAAATATCTATAGTCAACATGTAAAACTAATTAGGAAATCAATTTTTTTGACACGCGAACAATAAAGAAATAATATCTCCTATGATACAAATAAACCACTGTTTTAAATCAAACTCTTCGTTGTGATATGTTGGAACTATCTTGGTGCAAAAATTCAAACATTTCCTCCTAAACGTTTTCGTGGTACGAGCACTTATGTATGACTGTATGAGGCATATGCATCATCTCTATTACTGACACAGTCATCCTAGGCAGGCTTATTACTTAATACTTAAATATCTTACATATTGAATTGAAGAAGGTTTAAAAATATAGGTACCTATTACTGTATTATCTGCGTAATGAAATCTCATTTCTGCAATATTAGTTACCCATCCATTGTCAGAATCAGAATAAATTATGTTGATCAGTGAGAGAACAATGCAATGCACAATATAGGACTTAAAGTTAACATACTAGCAAAACAACAACAAAATCATATAGCCTGTATAATTGCATGGCACCTACATGATATATGTATCGGCTTGATGGCAATGTGGTAGCGTGCTTGTACTTGTGCGATTTTCCGCACACCTTTCGATCGGAAACGTCTCGTAACTCGACACAAGTACGTATTAGTGAGGCTACTGAAGACTGAAGAGTCATTAAATTGTATGCAATTAACCTTTATGCCAAAATTACATACCCCTGAAGCTCATTATGCAAATAAAAACCCCACCAGAAAATCAGGTAATAACCGCCTGAAAGTCCTAGTCTCCTATTATGCTTCCTCTTTATATGTGGGCTTAAGACTGGTTTCCTGGCCCAATTTCCCCCTATTCTTGAAATTGAAAATTAGTGCAATGATAACGTAAAACCTCTTTTATACCATTAAGCTTACCGACGGTACTACTAGTAATATTCTCTTATACAGTACTTGGGAAAAGTGGCAAATGAATTAACTAATTATAGAAAAAGCGAAAGGTATTGGCACCCATGGATAACCCCAAAATAGGTTGGTTTCTATGTATTATTTAGTTTAGTACATAAGTTGTAAAAGTTTGGTCTATTCAAGGAGTTAGTTTAGGCTCAGAGGTTTTTCTTTGAAACTGATAGGCGACAGAAATTTACCGAATCATCAAATTCATGGAAAATGATAAAAACAAAAATTGAGGCGGTCTCCGGAAGACGGGGCTATAAGCAAAATCTGTGTTTTGAGAAAATCGCCCCCAAAGTTTTAAAATACGTGTAGCTTTAGCCGCGTTGAACTTTTCTACAGATTAGATCTAACTATCAAATGAATAAAGCAATCAGGGAGATATTTATAGGATACTCCTTCTGCAATATTAAATTTTTAAAAAGTCATGTTCGCATACCCTTTTTCCGGAAAACGCTTTTTTGTTTTTTGGCTCATCACAATACACTCTAATTTTACTTTTAATTATTGTCCATGAATAGACGCTAATATTTATAACTTAAGTATTAAATTTAAAAAGTAGCCTATATAAAACAACAGATTTGGCTGGATCGAGGGGTGACCAATACCGTATCTACTTTGAGCTTCCTCTTAACTTTCTATTTATTGAAAGCATTGTTGTATATTTTAATGGGCCCCATGTTACAGCCTATACAATATTATTGAACTTTGTCGTCAGAAATAGCCGTAATAAACTGTGTGGGACGATCAAGACGTCTTCCAGCATTACCGTTCACAGTAATAGACGTCATGGAAGGAAATGCTGTCTTGATAAGGAGACTTCATGTCATTATGATAAAAATATCTTATTCTAGTTTTATTTTTATGGAACAAGTACCCATACATGAATTTACCTTATATAGGGCTCTCTACCAGTCAATGTGTATAATTGCTTTATTTACAAAGCACTTCATGTTCATGACTTTTTTTTATCTTTAACGATGTGTGAATTTTATTGCTGGTGCTGGAAGATAATAGTCGTATTATAAGATAGTTTAGGCTATCTAAAAAGCGATTGGCT
Source organism: Psococerastis gibbosa (assembly GCA_963971405.1). Lineage (NCBI taxonomy): Eukaryota > Metazoa > Arthropoda > Insecta > Psocodea > Psocidae > Psococerastis > Psococerastis gibbosa. The sequence goes on from OZ020485.1 coordinate 27,964,728, forward strand.
TTGCACGTACTGTCTACCAATAGGCTGGCTGCCATTATTATACTTACAGAATCTAAAGATGTTAAAAAAATTAATATAATACTTTAATAGTACTAGGCTATATTATTAACTGGATACTTGAGGGGGACAGGCCCTGCCCATAAATGGGTAGATTGGGTATTTGCCCAGAGTGCCAAGTTTCGTGGGGGGGGGGGGGGGCACCAGTGGAATTAAAAAAATATCTCATACATAAAAATAAAACCCCTGTTGTGAAATCCTTGTCAGAAACCGCAGATGGTCAGCCAAAGGTAGATATGCTGTAATGGCTTTGAAGGAAGTAAATAAATATATTGACTTTTTTTGTTCTATTAATAAGCCAACCTAGCGGAGTTAGGGCTATAAGGTCCTCTCTTACACTCAACTAGGAAGGCCCGGGACCGCCTGCTTTGAATGCCCACCGAAGCATGGCCAGAAAATGTAGGAAGTGAAGGGCTCGAACCAACAACCTTTTGGGTGAAAGTCAGACTCCGTATACCACTACTCGACATGTCTTGACTGACTTTTCTAAGGTTGTCAAAAATTTTGCCGAACGAAAGGCAAGAAAACCTCATTTGTGTTAATCCTAATCTATCTTTGAGATCTATTTTTAAGCATTGGTGTTTACCCAAGTTAATTAAAGTATACTTTGAGAGTTTACAACTTATACTTTGGTCGCATTTCTTAGAATTTCCTTTCGCAGCATTTTGCTTTAATGGTGTAGGGGCCGCTTGAAGACTTGTTGCCCGGGGGGGGGGGGGGGCGAAATCCCAAGGTCAGGGTGAGCCCCTCAGGGCTCAGGGCATGTAATGTACGGGGAGAAAGCTCAAACCCCGCCTCTTCCCAATATTATAGGTATTTAGGTTGAGGCATACGCGCGGTGTGTAAACATGTTTGCAAGCACAATGAAATGTACATTTTAGCCTCTTGGTTAATACATTAAGTGTACATTTGAAAAATAATTTATTGTAGGATTTAGAAAAAATGAAATATCGTAGGTGAGCTTTTCCATAAGACAAAGGCTCAAGTCAACGGATTCCAGGGGTTTAGGATAGCTAGGCTAGGTATTATTAGCCTATTATTATTACCTCAGAAAACTCCCGAATGAACTGACAGCGGCGAGAAATGCTACTAACTTCCCCAAATTGCTTAGAGACCATTTCTTTGAGAAAGCTGTCTACACTGTCACTGAGACACTAGCACAATGACAAGAACAGCACCACCTGATTTTGACGATTTTACTTTATACTTTCTTGTCGATTACTAGTTGATTGCTTAATTTAACATAGAAAAAGAAATGGTGATTTATTAATTTATTATTAAAGGGCTTTTTACGGACTAAGCTCTACTTGATAGTGGCCTCCTAGTACATGTACAATACACTTTTTCATGTAAAACTTGTGGAAACTATATGGATTTTTCATCAAATAGTAAAAATAAATTTTTTTCTACCACTTTCCACTTATTCGAACATGTACAATAAAACATTGTGCCATTTTGGGTAGAACAAAATCACTCAAACAATAGGGTGTTCTAATGACAGGTCAAACCTTGTTAAGGAGTCATGCTGGTCAATCAAGTTTTTCATTCTTGAAAAAGTACACAATTTGGTCGATAGCTCGTGTAATTTACGAGGATGGTGCCACAAAAACAATCGAAGACCTAAATTGAAAATACGATGGTTTCGGCCCTGGCATAAGGAGGAGGCTGCAGCTTGCAAATCGGACCACACACTCTGTTTATACCTGGCATTACCTTTAGCCTGGCCCTGGGCCCCTAACCCAACTTTACGGGTACTCTTTCTCAAAGATAACAGCCTGTTCGATGGGTACTTAATACTTATTCTATTTTTCCCACATCGACCACATCCTCCTAAATAGTAGTGATGCAATCGAGTTATTAATGAGTCATTGTCTTCCATTCATAAATTACTTGCAACTGAAGACTTGCCATTTTGAAAATATTTGAAACCTTCAGGCTATCAGGCCTCAATGACGACAGATCAGGGGTTAATTCCTAAATCGTAAGCAGCCCTCAATAATGTCGTGGTCATGTTGTTGAAATACGACTGCTTTGTATGTGTGGTATAACGTCGCATACAGAGCCGATGATTAATGTTATTCGATAAGCATCTCCGAAGATAATATGTTTTATCGTTGATGTTGAAGGAGTAGGCAAACTCCAAGGTCCTGGTGATGTAGAGTCTAGATTGAACAATAGACTCCGTGGCACCAGAAAAAAGTAATATGTGAATGCCCGGAGGCACGGTACCGATTTGTACCTCTCTAGACAGCTCGGCTCCGTACCTTCACCAAGGGTAAGCCAAGGCCAGGCTGTAATCAGCCGATTCAGCGAGTTTGAGTATTCAGTCGTTGACAACTCTGAATCAAGCGGCTTAGTAACCGGAGGGGAAAAGCCTTGTAGGTGTTCAAAATCAAATTCAATCGATCGTCATTTAGGAATTGCTAAAATGAAGAAGTGCTACTTTACATTGGTGTACCTGTATATACAAGAATGTCCCCAATTATGGGGTAGTCCGGTGGAAAGTCCCTAACTATATATAATAAAATTTAGTTAAATATTCCTCTTTTGTCTCCATTAACACCGATTTTCCACAGAAGCAACAGAAATAACTGGTCTGAGTTTACTCGAACATGTTTTCCAATTTATCAATTAGTATAGATGGAGAAAATGAGTATTTTCATGGTAAATAATTTTCCTATGTTTAAATTTCGGAAATCTCAGGGGAGAGGGGTGTCCACCTGGCGTCACTGGAGGTGAGGTAAATTATAGATAGGTCAGACCAAGTGACCAACACATTACCACACAAAAATAATGGCGGGGCACGCAATGATTTTGAGCGTGAATTTTCTATCATTTTTTTGCACAAAAACATATAGTTTTTTGGGAAAGCATCCTGTCCGGTTTCGTTACTCAATTTAACACCTAAAACATGCCTGACGGTAGAAATCATCGATAGAAAGGTTTCGAAGAAAAATTATTTTTTAGTCATTTTTCATTAAAATTTAGTTATTTTTATTTTTATTTTTACCCTCAGAAGCATTTTATTAAAATAAATAACGACTACAATATATTGTACTATATATATATTGTATTGCACATATATACATATTTGAATTTAATAGAAATAGTTGGAGCCGTTTTTGAGAAATATTTTTTTAGGCGTTAATTTTGGATTGTTTTGAGAATAAACCGCCCCCCCCCAATTAAGTTAGCCCCAAATAAAAAGAATGGTCCCGAGGCATGATTGTTTTGAGCCTACATGCCAAATTACGTCAAAATCGACCGCGTAGTTTGCCCGGAAATCGATGGACAGACAGACAGACAGACATTTCGTAAAAAAACACTTTTTTGGGTTCCTGGGACCTCAAAACGTGTAAATCCGTTGGAATCTCGGAGTCGAAAATTTTGACCATCACAAAGCTTTCCTTAAATACTACGTATAAATTGGAAAGCAAAAATTAATCATTATTTTATTGTTATTGTTATTGCAGAAGCTATGAAAAATATTTTAATAATCCTGAGAAAAAGGAAATCATTATATCTTATTTTTTAAGCAATAAATAGTATTACAAAGTACGTGCGATCGTATTGTAAATTTTATAGGACTAAAAACACAATAATACTAGTACATATTACTTATATATCACAGCGATTGACTCCCTATACAGACCGAGGCATAGGCTATATTGATTGTAGCGTAGTATAGTACCTACCCAATCATTTTCTGTAGAACACCTCTAAAATGTAAAACCCAAAACTTGACTTGACCTAATGGCTTATGATAGTTTTTGCAAAGGACATCTTGTCAGCATGCATTTAAGGAAGAGATTAAAAAAAACATAGTAATGAAGTGACTACCTTCAAGTTTTGATGAAATTAATTTAATTCCTCGTTCCACAGCCGTAAAGATCCAAAAGGGGTCAGATGAAAAATTCATAAAAGTACAAGCTTTCTCAATAATATACGAAAGCTTGTTTTGTATGAATTTTTCAATTGACCCCTTTTGGATCTTTACGGCTGTGGAACGAGGAATTAAATTAATTTTTTCAAAACGGCAGAGTAATCTATTGTTTACAAAATATTTTGAAATCTCTCCCTTAAAGTTGAATACTGATAGCCTATCTATCAATTATTTTCTCTAATACTGTGGATTCAACATTGGTGACGGGCTAATGTGGAATACCGAGAAACTGGATAGTTATTTGAGAATGACGATAACCTTTGTGTAAGTGAGGTTAAAGCCTAGCTGAAACGTGACTCCGTGACCCGACGGTCGTCATACTGTCTACCATCACATTACAATACCTACATACTCCTAATCAAATTCAACCAGTCTTGCATCAATTACTAGCAGGCATGGCCAGATTCAACATTTCAGGGTCCCTATAGGCTTCCATGCGCAATTTCTCCCCAGATAGAACCTATGATGGGCCTAGAAGCCAAGGTGCAAGTGACATTTTTTCGTTTTGTAGGTAGGTAAGCACCCAATGCTGTTACTCCAGCGCCTCTTTATCCTATCCCACAAACCAGCAGGAACATCACGATCTATCATTTTGAAAATTATGGAATTCATAGAAAAAGGGGGTATGTCTGCACATTTTCAATTGAGTTAGCCCCAATTATCACGAATGTTTATTTTTGTCACTTGCACCCCTTTGCCTCTAGGCCCTTCTATTCAACTTAATATGGTCCTGCTGCTCCTTTAGTACTCTACTGCTTAACCACTGTTTTTATTTTTAAAACAGCCTACGGTAGGCCAGTTCTGAAACTGGCTCAACCATTTTTATTAAATTTTATCAGTTTTTCTAGTAAGCAAACACAATAATAGTTGTAGACTGTAGTCTACATCAAATTTCTATAGAATTTTGTTAATGGGAATTTCCTGCAAAAGCCTGATTATGCAACAAAATGTTTATCTGTACAAGACGTAATACTATAGCTATCAAGGCCGTAGCCAGGATTTTTTCGAGGGGGGGGGGTTTCAGAAATTTCATTGGATATTACATAGTAGTTTCTATTTTTCCTCTCAAAATCAGATTCTATCTAGTGTCAAGCTATTTCATTTGGGGGGGGGGGGAGGTTTGAACCCATATGAACCCCTCCTGGCTACGGCATTGATAGCAATGACTTTGCTTATCCGAGCAATCTTACAAATAAGGAGTCTAGTAAGAAATTCATTACTCAATTAGCGACGAAAACCGAAAACGCAATGCATGAATGTAAAATGTTATTTTAGGTGCGGTAACTTGCTATGGTTACTGTAGGACTATGGGCTACCATATTAATAAAATGGGAATTTTTCTTGTTTTTAATAATGCAACATAATTGAAAATAATGTATCTTCATCATAATTTACTGTAGGTCTAGGACTAGGCTATACTCGAAAACTAGATACAAGATAGGTGAAAGTAGCCTACGTCACATTTTATTTTTGGCTCGACCATTATAACCCATTTTGAGGTTAAAGATCCTATGAAATGTCCTTTACAAACGTATATTGGAATATCTTACCTTTCCTACAGGGTGTTATTCATTACTTCAACATTTAGTAAAGCTCTGCTGCTCCGCAAGTGGTATACGATAAGAGCAATTAGTAGTAAATGTGGTTTATACACTTACAAGATACAATACGGTACGGTACCATAATTTTACCCATTATCAAAGTTCGAATAAAGGTTTATGAGGAAAATTTTACTTCCGAAATGGAAAAAACCTTTGTTTACACTTAGCCTCCACCATTGAGCCGAGCTGCAGCAATACCGTGGTTATTTATGTTGTGGCGCTAGAGTCCTCCTTAGGCGGGGTTTCCACATACGTCAATCGTCAATGAAAATTATGAAATTGAAGGACATTTCAATTTTACTCTATGCCATTTTTAAAATTGATAATTTAATTTAATTAATTAAATTTAAAAAATTAAATTAAATTAAATTAAATCGCCGCCATGAATAAAAAATTGAAATGTCCATCAATTTCATAATTTTCATTGACGATAGACGTATGTGGAAACCCCGCCTTATAGGAACGGCCGAAAAGTTTTAGTATAGGTGGTATGACAATTGCAACTGGTACGAATGGGCTACCCTCCCCTATTAGGTTTAGACGTCCTTAACTGACTGCGACCATTTCAGCAAATTCGCTACATTTTGTGCCAAACTGTGCAAGTCTTCCTGGTGCAGAGCTGGCGACCTTGCTTCTGCCTACGTCTAACATCAATACTTCCGACACAATAATATTTACTGAGAAAAAGCTAGGAGTGAAACTGGTACTCCCACTGGACTGGTGAAATCAGAGAAGATGATGTCATATCGGTCGCCGACTCTCAGGTCCCCTCAAGTATGCCACAACATTTTTTTTATAACAAAATGCTTAGACCTATCCAGCAAATTGAGATTATATTAATTTTGTCCTTTGGTTTCAAGGTGGTTTGCTTCAAAGTGTACGTTTAACCTATGCTCAGTGAACTATAATGGTGAGGTAGCTGAGTTGAGTATGAGCATATACATAGCTCCACAACTGATGTGACACCATCTCAGCGGTCCGATCATGGCGATTTTAATACTAGGATTAATATAATACCATGTCACGTGATGGTATTAATTCAATTGTTTAAAATAAATGAACAATAATTTTCAGAATTTTCTAAATTGCAGCCCTCACGGCAGCCCTTTTGAATTAGTTGCTTACAATTTATATTCACTTTATTTTGTACCTTGCTGAAACGCGGGAGTGCTGCTTTCGCCATTCTAATGCCATGCATTAGTCTACATTTTTCTGTTTCAGACGCGGGGTAAACCTGGTTTTATTGCATCCAATATTGCTGAAATGGAGCTTGAATAAAATGGCTGATTGCTTGGGGTTTTGTTATAGTGAGAGACACTGCAACAAATTGCAGCTATTTACGGTAGTGACATTAAAAAAGGTTTGTAGATTTGACACATGCTATAGACTATAGAGAACAGAATCAGTGCATTTGAAATGTGGATATATTGCGTTTTGAGAGAAATAATATTCAAACCTGCAACCGAACAATGTTAGAGCCGGTTACGTACAACGTACTACATACAATACACTATGCAATATACAATACGATATACTACAATATATACTAGGTATGCATTACAATATAGAAAAGTACTTGAAAAGGCTCTTTGTGCGTGTTTTTCTGTAAATTCATAGGCCTATTGTTAAACAAACAAAAACAAAAACTTTGTGTTTTAGCAAAACATGTTTTAACAACTATAACTAGAATTATAGTAAAACCCAAACATTTGCATCTTCTCCTCGTGTTGAGCAAGCCTGATAAGCTGATAAGGTGTAACTGTGCTAGTGGGTTTCCCTATGTATAGATGGCAGTTCTTGCCGAAAGTGCTCAGGGTTTTATACTAACACCAGTGGGTTTCTTAGACAAAGTTAATTTTTTTAACGATTATTTGGGTTTTACTAATTCTAGTTATATGGTAGGTATAGTTTGCTAACATGGTTTGCTAAAACACTAAGTTTTTAGATTTGTTTGTTTATTAAAATGAAAAACCACAAAGTCACGAGTAATTTAAGTTTTTTCTTTGCTCTATTGTTATAATTATTTTGAAGAGAAGAGAATCTGAGTCGGACCGTGTTGGAGTCACTGAAACCCATTGTACATGTTTGTGGCTTATAGGAAAACGTAATCAGGTAGGTACATTATAATTTACTACCGGATGATAACTACTAACTATTGATTGGCCTAAGCCACAAGCCATTCGTCAAATAGTAATAAAGAATGGCTTGGCTTGGAAACAATAGGTGGTGGCAAGGTGGTAGCGTACTTGTATACTTGTGAGAGTCTCTATACACGCCATGCGATCTGAGTCGTGTCGTAACTCATCGACACGGGTACTAACCTGTAGAGGCGACTGAAGAGGTGAATCGGATTCCTTCTTTAAATTGTTTTTATGTGATTAACCTAAAAAAAAACTAACATTAGAATGGATAGGTTTGTTTGAAAAAACCTTGACTTGGCTTGGTGTTTGGTTTGTTTCCACACCAAGCTTTTGCTTGGACAATCCATAGAAATAAATAATGTTCATGCTATAAATGCGCTGGGTACCTACTGGACAGTGGCGGCTCTAGAAATTTTAAGGCGGGGGGGCCATGTAGGGGCATGACTTCTATCTGGGGGGCCAATGAAAAAACAAAACATTTTCCATTGGGAGTAGGTATACCGTTCACTAATTCAGCAATTTAACAACATGTAAAATATCTCAAAGGGGGGGCCGGAGGGGCCGGAGAAACTGTTGGGGGGCCAGGCCCCCTCGGGCACCCCCGTAGTGCCGCCACTGCTACTGGATATACTATACAATGCAACGAAGACCTACGACAATATATATTGAATAGACGCTTCTTAGGCATGCAAGTGTAGATCCACCCCAACGTTTGGAAAAGTTTGTACAACATTTTTTATGTTTGGCTTCTCCTTACTTTTTTCGGGCTTCGTTTAAAGGCTGGAGTTGGAGCCTGGGGGCATGGAAAAAGCTTGGATTGGAGTTTGGTTTGTTTCCAAGCCAACACCAAGCCAAAGAACAGCTACAAGTGAACCCGTACATGCTTTCCTATTTTTATGTTATATATATTATACCTTGTAATATTTTGTATTATATTTTTAGTCATTACTGCAAGTGTTTTAAATAATATTGTACTTTTATGGTGACTTAATAAATTCCCTTATAGTCAATAGCCAATTTTACCTTTTTAAAGGCATCTTCCAATCAAAACCGGTTAGGTTCCTTACTATTGCAAACAATCTGGAAACAGGTAAGACTATATTAAGTGTATGGGCTTATATACAGGCGGAGGTAAGGACAAGCAAGTAGCAGGTGCATTGACTTGTGTATGGGTGCATAATTGATAGTAAGTACTATAAATTTCCAGAAAGAGATGCTATCAATGGAGAAAGAGAAACGAATCATTGCAATTAAAGGAATAAAAGAGCTTTCTGATCCCGGTGGTAGCGCGGCCTTGATGCCTGGCTTACGAGACGACCACCCAGTTTGTCCGAGCGAGTGCTTTATTTCATCCCAGAAGCCCCCTCACTCCCAGATAACAGCGACTCGGAATGTTAATGGAATGCAAGATTTTCGCTTGCTTGGATGCTAAATACGCCTTTCAACACACTGCAAAATGCTACAAGACAAACGAGATTTACGTTCGGGCCTTTTAGACTCAAGACATTTGCAGCTTGCATAAATCAGGTATATTTTCATCATCCTGTCAAGTTCCCATACTGACTTTACTGAGAGAGGTTAAGTAGATACAGATGATAGATGCCTGGGTTTTGCATTCGGGTCCTGAGGGACTCACAAATTTCCACAAATTACGATGCCGTATTGCCGTGCGAGCAGATTTTGGGATTTGAAAATAAAATAAGATACAAATGAGGTTCTGTAGGGACAGTTTTGGTCACTAGGTTCGCTGACGACAAACCGATATCCATATTATTCAAGATGGCCGCCGTTTGCATGTGAAAGCTAAGTTCTTAGCATCTAATTAATTCTTTTAATATTTTTTATAATATTTTTACTATGCCTGGACCTTATTTCGCTGCACATAATTTAATATATATATTCTCCATGATTTATAGAAAAATATCACTTTAAAATAATACGTAATTAAAAATCATTTTAAAATAGTATTGAGGCTTATGGAAAAATCAACGCTTTGATATCAGTGCAACTGGTGCTGCCATCTACAAAATGACGTCACAAATGAACCTCATTGAAATCCCTTTATTATCAGTCGCCGCTTACTCTGCGAGACGTAAAAAATGTTCCATAAAATATGGTTTTGCAACAGGTTGAATAACTATTCATTCAATTCCGCGTTGTTTTCCCACTAACGAGCAACGAGCTAACCAAGAGTAACATAAATTTAATTTCTTAATATAAACTATTATTGAAAATTTCTGAGTATTATGCTGGTTGCTCCACCTTCACCTCATGCGTCAATCATTCCAAATAGAGTAGCCACAACGTAGAAACAGTAGCTGTCATGACTCATGGTTGTCTGTTCAGTGATGGTTTTTTTGTTTATTCATTTTTCGCAATTTTTTATGAAGAAAGAACGATGTTGTGTGCAAGGGACCTGCAGCCCTATTATTTGGGATTAACATAATAGCCTACTGTGGCTGAAATAATACAGGGATTTATTTTTTAACACCACATTGGTAAGGTGTTACGTGACGTTGTGAAAATGTGCGCGGGAAATTCAAATTAATAAATTATTGGAATACACGAGAATGGTTGCATTATTGTTTTATAATTGAAGGAAATCAGAGGCGGACGCAGCTACCGGCACTGCGGGCAATTGCCCCCCCCCCCCCCCTTGGAAGGCAGTTATATTCTTTGCCTCTAAATACAAGTGTTAACTGCACTCAAAATGCGTAAAACCCCACTATTTCAGCCCTATTTTTCAAAAATTGTAGACCCCCGAGCCCCCCTTGTGCACAATTTTATCAATTCCCGGTAATATAGGACCCTTATTGCTCTGAAAATGCGTAAAACCCAAATATTTTAGCCTTGTTTTTCTAAAATTTTCTCCTGGGGGAGACCCCCGAGCCCCCCTTGTGCACTATTTTATTAATTCCCTGTAATATAGAACCCTTGTTGCTCTGAAGATGCGTAAAACCCCAATGTTCAGCCCTATTTCCCCAAAAAAATTTAAAAAGTGCCTCCCCCTTTTATGAGGTCTGGGACCGCCTCTGGGAAATACTAATAAACATTAAAATGTAGGCTACAGATAGAATTTTGAAATGAAGTAAGAATTGTAATTAATGACGTCTAAGGGAGAAAAAATTGAAAACTCACCAAAAAATATAGCCGAGGACTAATTTATCAATTTGAATTCCTCGCGCATTTTGCACTCATTATTGTTTAAAACAATTGAATATGCCCCGGCATTAAGTTAATCCCAAACCGCCATAATAGAGCTGCTGACGAGTGATGAACCTCACAGCCTAAAATATAATGTTGATGCTCTACTACACAGCAATAACCGATTTATTTCATACATTCTAATACAATTTGTATTGTATGTAATGTATAGCCTACAACATACTTGTATAGATAAGTTATTTGTCTTTTATATAAAAATATTTAAAAAGACGCCACATGCACATGCTATCCCACAATTCTATAATATACGAGGAAAAGATTCACTATTAAGTAAAAATTAATTATTTATGGATCATAATCTGTTTTACACGCCGGCGCTAACCTTATAATGCCCACGTAATGGGCATTATAAGTTCATCTATCCACTAAGTACCAAGGGCTATATTTCTTTCGGAAAAATATAATGATCTATAAAATATTTTCAGGAACTTCATTAGATACTTTTACAGTTTATTAATGTACAGTAAATAAGCTTACTGGATATTTTCTCAGACTCGTCCTGATGAATATCAAATTATATTAGCTGTAGCTAATCGCAAATTTTAATATTTATACGTATTTCAATGCATATTATGTATTTCTGAATGATCAGAATAAAAGTTATTGGGCTATCACTCATCATAAAGAATTTAAATCATCAATGGGTGAAAAACCATTGAAATGATAAGAAATGACAATTATATATTTATTTCCCTGTCTCTACCGCATTCCATCTACTTGATCTGAATGTTTTTGGGTGGTGTGAAAAATGCTGCTTCTGATTACTTTGCAAAAGATTTTTTTTTAAATTCTTCTAACTCTAATTTATATTGCCCTCGTATTAACTATAAGGAAAAGGAAAAACCATTTCATCTATACTGTACAAACAGTCCTATTTGCGCCCCCAGTCGACCCTGGCCGGGGACCGCCCAGTAAGACCCAAAATTTAACAAGAAGCCGACTTTTGACATTAAGACCACCCCTGGATCACCCCAAAATTAATAGGTTGGTAATCAGGGGCGTAAAGTTGAGGGGGGGGGCACGGTCCAACTTGCCCCCCCCCCCAGCCTCGCGCATTGTAAGACATAGTTCATACTTCTTGGTCCCCTTTGCAGCAATATGAATATAAGCATTCCTTTTTTAGCTTTGTAAAATCTACAGCTATACTTTACAACTATTAAAATGCGAAAAACCCTACTATTTTGCTCTTATATTTTCAGTTTTTCCTTAAATCCTGCCTGATGACGTCATAGGTCTGCTTAGTTTTGCCCCCGCCATCATTCTAAAACTTTACATCTCTGGGCTGGTTTATATATTTATTTATTTACTTTAATACCTAAGTAATAAAGATTCGGTCAGTAGGGGACAACTTCATACGCCATATTATAAGGTGTTTTTAATAATTCTGTTATTATTTCTCCATAAACATAGATATAGAAAATTCGACACTTGTATTTATAAATAAGAAATGGGAAAAACATAAAATTACAAAGCTGTGCCCCCTCGTGCCAAAGTGTGGGAGGGTGGCACATTGATAATTCGATCGGTAATCACTATAAAAAAAGCATGTCACATAGTATTGGAAAATTATAGTATACCATTACATTACATAGTATTCTCATAATAAACAATAATTAAACTTCAAATATTTAATTTTGGTCCTGAATTCCCTGAATCTCTGATTTTTGAAACGAGTGAGCTTTGACTTTCGATATTTTTAGTGGCCCAAAGTTGCTGCTCAGACACCGCATATCACATGTACGTTCAGTATTTTTTTAGTATTAGAATCAGTTGTAAAATAAATTTTAGTTGTAGTCGGCTTGTCTACCAATCGACGTGACCAAGTTTTAATTACTTAAGTATTAAATTAATTTAAAAAAGTCAAACTATTTTGGTGTGATCCAGAGTTGGATAATTTACTCAACGATCAGCTTTCTCTTAGAGACAATTTTAAATTTTAGCAATGCGTCGCAAAGTGTAAAAGACACTGAGCTTGTTTACCAGCTGCAAGTAAACCAATAAAATAAAGACATCATCAGTTATAAGTATCTCAAAGCCCAAAGGTGAGGTCAAAACCTGAGGGCTGAGGTCGCATCACGGCACGGTGCCCATTCGTCACGGCGCATCGTGATAATGTACCAGAAAATATACCGCGACATGTGTCAACAATGAAACCCTCCCTGATACTTCATTTTACGTCACGTCACCCACTAACCTGTTAATGTTCCGGAATAGTGATTCCGTCTCGCTTATTACTTTTTCGGCGCTTCGTCTTTTACGACTTTTTGACTGTGGTCATTGGCGCCGTTTTGGCGAAAATCTTTGGGGGTGTACTGACATTAAACTATTTCAGCTCAGGGGTCTGTCTTATCATACGGTAGGTCGGTATGTCATATTGTGAGGAGCCTGTTAAGTTGGTTTCATTAGCACCGTGGTAGCACCTTGGCTCCGTGCAGGTTTGATTGTGGCTCCAGAATTGCAATAATTGAAACTAGTCTAGAAGAAAGCAAAATCTATTTCATCAAATGGAAATTCAAATTAGTTCAAATCCACATATTTATGAAGTTTAACTACTGTAGGTACAAGTACCTATTTCGCTGATTTTGCGCTCGACTGGTGAACTGTTTCGTCACGATTCATTGTTAATGCTGAAGAACTGATTTTTATTTATCACACTACCAGCAGTGATACAATTTGATATTTTTGATACATTTCATTGAAAGTTTTGATTTAAGAATGAAGTTAATAATTAAAATACCAACATAAACTATAATAGAATTCTTAGTATGCATGTTTTCGGTAAAGTGCGCACTACTCTCTGAATACTGGAATTGTGGAAAGTGCCCGAATAGACCAAACACCGTTCACCGAATTGTAGCGGAATATTCGTGACATCTCTATTTAAAATGTTTACAAAAATCTTTTATCATCATTATTTATTTTCGTATGTGCTATTGCAGGTATACGCCGTTGGTGCTATATATTTCCGTATGCGTATTGCTATGAGGATAAATTTTGGAGCACTTATGGTATGTTACTGGGGAATCTAGAGCCGTTGCTTCCATCAGGTCGAGTAAAAGAGCTCACTTCAAGACGGGTATGCAGATGTGCTGATGTGTACCATACTTTTTATTTCAGTGTTTACACCCATACTGTACTGCCGTATGCATGTGATTGCTTGTCATCCCATTTGAGGCCTTTATGGCCTATATTGTTGTTTTGTTTTTTTCTTATTAAGACAAAAAATAAATAAATAAAATAAATTAGGCTGCCGCTATAAGCATTTAGCCTGTAAGATATACTGTGTGTAGGAGGCACTCAGCTCCCTTCTCGTGAAAGTAGGGGTGCTAGAGCACCTGAGCACCATACAAGTCGGCGTCAAAAAATTTGAAAATATATCTTTTGCTCGGGCATCGCGTTACTTCTTCACTGCAAACCCCGCAAAGACATAAATCGTGGGCTCGAGTCCCGCCAGGTCCAGATTTTTCTTGATTCTCTAATTTTGATAAGCAATTTATTTCCTTGTCTGATGAATAAAATTGTGCTTTAAATTTAAATAACCTTAGGCCTATAATCTGCCGTGCCGTAGAAATTAATAAGTTTGAAAGTTTGTTAGTTGTATAGTTTTATCCATTTGTATGTTATTTGTAGGTTTGCCATTTCTCATTATGTTTCCAATGACAATTGAAATAACCTCACATCAAATAAGTAAAAAATAATTATTCCACCAAATGTTTATCATAGACAGCATTGTTAACCATTGCCGGTGGTCCAGTGAGCATTCCAGAGTAGGCGGGGCTGCGGCTCGTTGACTCTGGTATATTCCTTTGAAAAAGAGCGGGGATCGTAATTATTTGTGAAGAAGAAATAATGTTGTGAAGCCTTATAATAAGATTTCAACACCGACAGACGTAGGGACCACATCCGGCGCTGGGCGGGCCGCGGACCACACGGACGGGCCTATCAGCCGACCAGCATGAGGGTGGAAATATAAAACACAGGCCAGAGGCCCACAGGCCACCGCACCGTCATTTCCTATGTAAATAATGAACAAGACGCATCAAATTTTTAATATGCTTCTTTTATGTTGGTTAATTAGGCTGGAGCAAAACGATCCACATATTGCAGGAAAGCGTTAAAATGGGTGATTTGATAGTGGCACCTTAAATTCATACTTAATGACTAGTGAAAAAATTCTCCACCTTGAACTACCTATATCATACCAATAGAGTAGCACTAATTAACACTGGTTAAAATCGCACTTTGTAAGCTTTTGTTACATTTTAAAGCTTGTTGCTTTTCTATTTATACGTCAGCGCAGGGACGGTTTCAAAAAAAGTTTTCGGGGGGGGGGGGGGGCGGTGACCTGAAAAATATCGCGTTTCCCTTACTTGAGTAACAATTTCTCTTCATTTCCTTCAAAAGTCCATTCTATCTAGTATAAAGCTATTTTTCTCGGGGGGGGGGGGCGGCGACCGCCCCCACCGCCCCCCCCCCAAGGATCCGTCCCTGACGTCAGCATAAGGAAAGATTTGTATATAGTATATGGTCGAAATGTTCGACGGATTTACACGGTTTGAGTTCCCAGGAATCCCAAAAAGTGGTTTTACGAAATTTTTGTCGGACTGTTCCTTTTTATGGGCTAACTACTCAATGGATTGCAGTGATGAAATTTGGCATGCAGGTTCACATCATAGGCCTATCATTTTCTATTTTTGGTTAACTCGAGATTTAAGGGTTGTCCCCCTCCCCAAATGAAATTCACACATGGTAGGGGTATTCACTATGTGATTCAGCGTGTTAAAGGTTTAAAATTGTAACTTCCATAAAGTATGCACCTTGAAGATGCCTTTATATATTAGATAGATAGAATATCGACAATTAATTATTTCTCGTAAAATATAAATAAATAAAAATAATAATAAATAATTTATAATTAACCGAAAATCCCACTCTAAATATCCGGTGATAGGCCTTATATTCTAGGTACAAATTATAAAAAATATACCTGTTGTCGATTTCTCGACATTTACGACGGATTCAGCGAGAATGGGATTCTCGATTTTAAAACATACAGTATTTAACGCGGTATAGCACGCTAAATACCGGAGAGTAAATTCCCCCCATTGTAGTCGCTATCAATGTGAATAAAAGTCCGCAAAAACAACGGATTTTGGGTACACCTATTTCCTACTGGACGTAAGCTACACTCTTAAGCGTTTACCTTGATATGTTGGTTACTAATGTATTGTTTGGTCATTTCTAATTGAATAGTAGGCTAGGTTTAGTCTAAAATATTCTGCCTTTATGGCTTTGGTCGTGCTTAATAATACTATACAGGCAAGCGTCCATTAAGCATCGAGAAACCGAGAGGCTCAGGAAACAATTTAGGTTGTTCTGGTTCACGTGCAGGTACAGTATAGAAAGAAGAAGAAAGAAAATTGTCTTTATTTTCCATGTGGGCGAATTTTGGGCCTTTCGGCCCATTCTTACAATTAAGTATAAATTGCCAATGTTGGAAATGATACTTTACTTTGGTCTAAACTTAAAATTGCTAAAAGCAGTATATTCTGTCAAGAACTCTAGGTAGGTACATAAATATTCAATTGTATGACGTACAGCATTAGCAAATAGAAAGACGACTGCCGCCAGTCAGTCTCGAAAGGATTGGTCAGGGGAAAGCTCTGTGTCGCCAACAAGTCTGGAAGCGTTCGCTTGAATCAGGTAATGTAGGCCTACCTGGTGCAGATGTGGCCTGGAATTCAAAAGGATCGACCTACCAAGACGTTCCAGCGCCTCAATCACCGACTAAATATTAATTCATATCTTTTATTTTTAAATCAATTTCAAATGATCATAAGTTAAATATATTTGACAGAATTTCTCCGGGCTCATTGTTAAAACCTATTAAATCCGGCTACTCCCTTTATCATCTTTCTTAAGAATTTTAACAAACTATTATTGTTTCATTCTTTTCACTATTTCTTTCTTTGTTCTGAACCACTCTTGGCATTTAATCTTAAAGCCAAATGTTAATTTACAGTATTAATGCATAGCTTAATGCTTTGGTCTTCAATACACAAGCATTTTTTGACAAATAATAGTGCTGAAATAGTGGGGTTTTACGCATTTTGATATCGTTAACGGTTTGATTTGACAAACGAAGTATACCTGTACACATAACTGCAAACAAGGTAGACACGGGGTCTCCCACGGGGGAAGTTTTTAAGAAATAGGTAGGGTTTTACGAATGCTGAACCATCAAGGCAAATGCAATTGTGAGATGATTAATTATCAATCAAATTCGCCGATTTCAGTGATGCAAGGACAGTCATGAGCCATAAACCGAAACTTAGCCCTTAATCTTAAACGTAAACCGAATGTTGAGGATAAGTTCTGCGACCTTTTCGGTGGGGGGACTCACTGACGAAATTTTTGGCTGCTAAAATTTATTTTAAATTCTTAGGATGACTAATAAATGGCAAATAGAAAATTTAGGGGGCATTCATTCATTCATTTCTTTATTTATGCAAAGAAGGCCTGAAGTGCAAAGCAGTCTGGGCTTTATGTAACTTTTAAGCACTGGCGAGAGTATCCTGGGGCTAGGCAATAAATAAATATTGACTTTTGTTGTTCTATTACTAAGCCAACCTAGCGTAGTTAGGGCTATAAAGCCCTCTCTTACACTCAACTAGGAAGACCCGGGACCGCCTGCTTTACATGCCCTCCGAAGCATGGCCAGAAAATGTAGCAAGTGTGAGACTCGAACCAACAACCTTTCGGATGAAAGCCGGAGTCTGTACCACTACTATACAATCTACGTATGCCACCCCTAAAACCGAGACAGGCACCGTCTACCAACCAATACGTTAATCTACGAGGAGGTTATTAAAATATGTACCTACAGTGACCACATACTGTATATAGATAGGCCTATAGTACGTAAAAAAATTATATTTTAGGGGTCTTCACAGTGTTGGTGTTATCGAGTTATCGAGTTAAATGTGCTATCCAAGTTAACACACAATCGTGAGCGTACCTCGGGAGTGAGTTATCAAGTTATATTTAACTGGGTAAACAACGTGGTAGTAGTCAAACGTTCGTGGCACGGTTTAAAAGAAAGTGGCAGAACTCTACTCTAGTGCCACATTTGTTTACATTTTTTTTTTCATTTTGGTTATTGTAATTGTAAGTATTTACGGTAATTGCTTGTGATAGTAGATTATACAAATAAATTTAAATACTACAAAATTTTAAACGCGTGTTTTAAATAAATAAACAAAAACAAACATGGCGGTGGTCAAACCTGAGCTATCGATCGCAGCGCAAGTTAAATAACACACTTAACCAACTTGGAAGTGCGTTTATGATAGCACGCTGTTTAGCTTGGTTATCGGGTTATTGGTGTGTTAACTTAACTTGATATAACACACTTAACTAGGTATAACTCGATAGCACGAACACTGTGAAGACCCCTTTTATCTGTAAAATGTTTGTTGAAATGCATTCGAGACATAGGTAAATGCTTAAATCCCTATGGAATAGAATATTTCTGTATTGAGTCATGAAACATAAAACATGAAACAGTAGGTGTTCTAAAACCTAAGACACAATAACAATAAATAAATGAAACACTAAAAAAATAGCCTAAAGCAATATATACTAGTTGTTGGTCGTGATTTTAGTAAAGTAAAATTTTGATTCAAAAAATTTCCCGGAGATGGTACCTATACGTGTTAATACGCCGCGACCCGGATAGCCAAAAGAAGATACTATTGTAAATATACTATAAGCATTCGAGATGGATTGCTACTATAAAATGTTAAATATCACGTGGATCGACCGTGATTCATCAATATATTAGTAATTACTACAGCGTGCTGTTGTGCCGTGTAGTGCTTTATAATCAAGTTTCTCTTTCGCGTTCCACATTCTAGTTTGGTGCCCATTCCATTGACCGGCTAGGGCTATTTCCAAAAACGGTGACGTGGTAACAGACACTCAAGACTTAGGTGGCGTTTCTACCGATCTCGCATTGCAGAATTGACGGAAATGTTTATTTTCCTCTGTGCCATAGTTAAAATTGATCAATGATCATATACAGTAAAATCACAAACAAACTAAAATTAAAAAATGGCGTCATGGGATACGTTAAGTACAAACATTTTAATAGATTTCTATAAAAAGAAAAATTCTAATTTCCGGCAATGTCATTTGCATTCTGCAATGCGAGATCGGTGGGGAAACGCAACCTATGTCTTGAATGTCTGCTACCACGTCACTGTTTTTGGAAATAGCCCTAGCCGGTCAATGGAATGGGCGCCTTTAGGAACCTTACACAGCCCATAATTAGTAAAAGTAAGTATGCACTAAATTGATAACTACCCTTACTAACTAAATATTAATATACATGCATGATACATAACTTAACGTTGCACATATCCATGAATCCGGGTATATAGCTGCTGTGAGCAGACCTGAAAGCGACCTCCCTCGAAGATAATCTGAGATACGATCAGAAAATTAAGGAAGAAGACGTTAAGAAGTGAACATGTTAGGTTTCGTGATGAAGCCTGGGCTCTGTGTTTGTTTTAGAGCCCCGCTGGGCCCAGAGTACCTTTGTTAGTAGTTCTTCCCCAGAGATGGGTGGCTTGGCCCTCACGAATGCCACTCACTATTATATCTCTCAACTAATTTACATCGGCCACATTGCTATGCAATTTTATTTTATTTAAAATTGTTACGAAATATTTATCCAAAATAAATTTGCAAAATACTTAGCATTTTTTTCTGTTTGTCTATCCGTATGGAATACTTGTCAACCGGTAACGGAATAGTCGCTAAACATGGAAAAATGTGTGCCTATCAGCGTTCTCCAGATCCACTGACGTCCTGTAGACCTATATTCATCAATATAGGTGTTTGCTTTCACGACCACCATTATATTTCCTGTGCTGTGCCGCCTCACAAAGACTGAAATATCATGCAATTTAGTCAGTCATTGCTTTGCTAAGCCGGTGGCGCCAGCAATGATTTTTCCCACACACTGTTTCATTTTTGCTCATCAATGAACAAGGCTGATTAGGGGACTTACTAAACCGAGTGACAATTTGACATTTTTTTTTATATTAGTTTTCCCTTACGCAAGCCAGAAACACGCACGGACGCACGGTTTTATAAGAGATGATACCGATGATACCATGGCCTGTTTTACTTTATCTAAACCAATAAATCCAGCAGATCAATGGTGTACCAATAGTCCACGTAAATAAGTATTGAAACAAAAATATACAATTAATTTGAATTGAAGCAGACACATACTGTATATTAGCCTAATAAATTTTCCAAGTGTCCCCAGTTTACGGGTTCACCGAGAACAATACAGGCCATGGGTGATTTTTTTAAAACAGTGATACTGATACCGGGCACCATAAGTAACTTTGTCCGAGCTGATGGGGGACCCCAAATTTCCTTTGTGAAACAGTGAAAGAGACCAGGGGATCTTTCCGAACCGCCAAGTTTTCCCATACCGACTATTTAACCAAAATTTTTTCCCTCACACGAATTAAGAAACTTTATATACTTAGAAAGACATAAAATAATGCACAAGAACTATGTTAGGTTAGGCCAATAGGCTTTCTAATACACTAACCCCAATCGAAATTGAAAATATCAGTTATGGCCTTATAAGATAGCATAAGTTCGAATTTACTATATAGTTTTTGAGCTGGCATATTTGTGGTCGGAACGGGCAAATTGACCAGATGTCCCCCCCCCCCCCCCAAACCAGCATGCCTTCTTCACAACCAATATTGCTCGTAATGCACAACTTGTAGTACATGTTACATTATATAAACATGAGTGCATATAAGAATGCAAACGACGAGGAGTATCTGCTTTGACTATAACGACCTATAGACCTTACCTATTACTGCCCGTAAACAACACGTCATGAAATGCGCAATAGCATAAAATATTATAAAAAAACGCAAGCTACACGAAGGACTTTCAGACAGCTTGGCACCTCGGCTTCTGTAAAAAATGCCAGCCAGTAAATGTCATTCCCATAAAGTAGGTATTCATATGAAGATGAGCTTCAGGGGCATAGATTAAGTACACATAGACATCGCATCCACTAATAGGCATATCTACTATAAGGCCAAAGGTAAAATTCGATTTCCACGGGACCCGGACCCACCTAATCCTCCTAAGGTGCCCATTCCACATACGTACGTCAACGAAAAATTGAAAAATGACGTCAAAATGACGTAAATTGACGTGGTAGCAGAATTTTTAGTATGTCTTTAATGTCTGCTAAAACGTCATTTTTCAATTTTTCGTTGACGTTGTACGTATATGGAATACCCCCTTAATCGCTACCTTCCATAGGCCCGGGGATCTAGGATGTTGGGGAAGGCGTTGTCATCAACAGGAGCCACTGCAGATCGGCGTTTTATAATATCGTAGATGCATCTCAGTGGCGTCTTTTTTTAGCTTGCGGGGGGGGGGGGTACCTTTTTGATGCACCTTTTACAAGAAATGAAGAAAACCAATTTTCAACGCCCCCTTCTATATGGCTTAATGGAAGGTGAATTCCCATCATTTATGAGTCAAATTTATCGACCATTATAAAAACATAGTCACTCTGACATGGCGGCTATTCCACTTGTCAATATTCCGTCATTTATGCATCAATAATAAGTCTTTACCATATTTTAACTTAATTTATAATAGATAAGTTGAGTATCTACGCAATAGTCTCCTTAAAACAATCAATTCTCATCAATTATTGATGCACAAATGACGGAATATTGACAAGTGGAATAGCCGCCTGTGTAAAGTTTGTTTCCTGCTATTATTATTTTGTCATTTTTTTTTACAATTGGGTTAGATAGATTTTTTTCGTATAAACCCTCATTTTCCTGATTTATTTTCTTTGAATAGTTACTTGACTTTCTCAGGGGGGGAGCAACTGCCCCTAATAGCCCCCCCCCCCCCAAATGATACCCCTATGGGTATGACACCGAATTTGCTGTGAAAACGGTATTGTAGTATTAAGAAGAAAGTATGTGGAATTCGGTCAATTTGTCACCTACTTCACGTAGATCAATCAAATTACGTCTGATCATTGCTCATAGTCCCGGCCGGCTTTTCGGCAATCCTTAAAAACGCTTCGCTGCCAGGTATGGCAAAGCCTGGGAGATGGTTGAGAGGCTTAGCAGACGGCTTGGCACCTGGCATTGCACAACATGAGTTCAAGGCCTCACCTCCACCATAATTGTTTACTATAATATCCCGTCTCTCTACCTTGAAAATATCTTTAATAATTTGTAATTGTTAAACAACTACATTTTTTGCGCCCGACGTTGCTAGCATTCCTGAGGAACCTGCCACGAGGACTTGCCGCGATAAAGGTCACCTAAAGCTCTTGGCAAACACTTCGAATATAGGCATACAGATGTTAGATGGCGAATATATTAGTAGGCTAAGCTTAGGAGAAGTAGGCCCTGGCCCGGGTTGACTACGGTGCCCAGTAGGTTCGGCCCGCAACGTCCAAAGTCAATGAATCATATCAAGGGATAGGACTCATCAAGAGCTAGGATACCTGAAGTTGGAAAGCATCGCTAGAAAGATTCCAAAGAAAAAATATTTTCTGGTCATTTTTTTTTAAAATAAATAAATCAATCAATAAATCTTGAATTTTTGTTGTTCTATTACTAAGCCAACCTAGTGGAGTTAGGGCTATATAAAGCTCTCTCTTACACTCAACTAGGATGACCCGGGACCGCCTGTTTTACATGACCTCCGAAGGATGGCAAGAAAATGTAGCTAGTGTGGGACTCGAACCAACAACCTTTCGGGTTAAAGTCGGAGTCTGTACTACTACTACTCTACAGGTCCTGACTATTGTCCCCAGAACCAAACTACGATACCAATGGGCAACCGACCTATTGGGTTTTGTTTACATTAATAACGACTACAATGTAAACTTAAAGAAAATAATTGGAGCCGTTTTTGAGAATAAGTTTTATAGCCACTTCTTGGAGTTTTTATAGGAAAAAAAATTGAGGTAGCCAAAATGAAAAATGCATAATTTTTATGAACCTACAGTACATGTCAAATTTAATCAAAATCTTCTGAGTAGTTTGCCTACAAATAGAAAAACGGACATTTAGCAAAAAACACTTTTTTAGTTGCTGGAACATCAAAATGTGTAAACCCACTGAAATTTCGAAATCTAAAATGTCGACCATTACAATAAAGCTTTACTTATATTAACTTAAAAATTGGAAAGCAAAAATTATAGAGACAAAAACATCGCAATTTAAATAAGCATTGAGAGTACACTACTAATTTACGAACGACAGCAGCTCCACCCTGACGCAGCAGTATATATCTATTAGCTCACTATGCCATTTTTGTCAACATAGCGTCCCCATTCGCCCCTATTATAACTTCAAACTTGCTTAAAAGTTTTCGTTAGGAGTGAGCACATTTCAACCTTGCGATTTTTCATTTTTGCCCCTATATGAAACCCATAGTAAGCAATACCTCAACAATCCTGTCATTTAATAAGATTTATCAGTCAGCTAAGCTCTACAGTCAAGGACGAATACGGGGGGTCATAGGGGGTTGCCCCCCCCAATTTAGTAAGCCTGTTGTAAGTTAATTTATTACCTTGTAATTTAATCGATACTACTTAAGTTTATTCGACCCCTCCATTATCCTCAAAATAGTCTGGATCCGTCCCTGCCTACTTTTTATGTTCATAACAGGGGAGTAAAGTTGTGGGGGGGGGGGGGGGCACGGTCCACCAACTTGCCCCCTCCCCCAGCCTCGAGCATTGTAAGACGTGGTTCATGGAGACCCCAAGCCCCAGGCCCCTTTAAGCAATATGAATATAAGCATTCCTTTTTTAGCTTCGTAAAATCTACAGCTAAGCTATACTTTATTACTATTAAAATGCGTAAAACCCGACTATTTTGCTCTTATATTTTCAAATTCTCCTTATCCTGCCTGATGACGTCATAAGGCCTATTTAGTTTTCCCCCCGCCATCATTCTGTAACTTTACGCCTCTGGTTCATAATGTAAAATAGTAGGTATCGTAATGGTATTGTTCTATTGTACATATCCCATACAAGATCCTATACGTATGATCCCCTGCTTGTGCTCAATATTTCTTGATTGTAAAATGTTGAAAAAAATTTATGTCTCAGCATAGGTTTATTAATTAATGCACAAGTGCTAAATGGCTACAGTAGAAGTTTCTTTGCCTACCGTATATTATATCAAGATTGCGTAAGACGGTAGCTGTAAATAGACATTCCAGAACCTCTAGTGGATACCTGGTACCTACAACCATGATATTCATCATGATATGCCTTAAGGCCAATGTTGCCTATCCGAAGACATGCGCAGTTAGTTACATTGGTACGCAGATTGAGATCAAAGGTGACACGGCGGAGCTACGAGTATGAACCTCCCGACGGTTCCTAGCACGCGTTCCTATTTTATGCACTTTCGGTGATTTCTTTCAGGGCCAACCGCGTCACAAGTCAGTATTTTTATGTTATCACATTTGACTTTTTACCTTTTCCCAAAGCACGGCACAACTTCAGGTAGTTGGTCGCAGTGGCGAACCTATACATTTGGGGCAAGGATTGAACATGGGCCCCTTCGCAGTACCTGTAAATTTTTGTAAATTTTTAATCTACTGGTAAAGGTTGTAATTTGTAATTTTTTTGAAGGAATTTTTATGGACCCAGGCCCATGGGTCCCTTGTGCAATAGAAACGACCACATGGATTGCGGACATGATTTGTATTGTTTCCGAATGAATTTTTGGCCATTGGAAAACTGGTATACGTTCTCGATGTCAACCTACACCGGCTACAAGAGATAATGGACAAACTGAGACAAGCTTGCCATTGACGCAATGAAACAGGCATAAGTATGACTTAACCAAGTACAGATACGAGTCATATTGGTAATGGCAGTGGTGTTATATTATTTAACAAAGGGTCAGTTGGACTTACATTGCCTGCTGTGTTAATAGTCATTAGAGGCTTGGGCCTTACAGCTATCAAACAATTAGGGTGGAGCCCATTGTCCGGGGAATGGGGACGTTTCGGGAGCTTGGTGCTACTCCCATCATCAGACTATGTCCTGACTAAACCATGCTTCAGGGCACCAATGGGTAAAGTGTTACACCGGATTGCCAGTTGCCACCTTCAAACATTAAAAAAAAAAAAAAAAAAATGATAGTCAATAGAAAAGTTATCATCGGAAATGAATTTCGGAATTGCAACAATAAATACCAACTCCCAAAGAATTAAGTAGGTATCGTAACTGTATATCAATTATGGCATGCATTGTGTGCAAGTAGCATATTTTATCGTACTAGGCTAATATGCCCACACAAATTCTTTGTAAAACACACGAGATCGTGCATTCTTTATAAGAAAAAGTCTTAATGGGATTATAGAAATTGTACGACCTTTTCCGTCTTACTAATGATAAAAGATTTTGAGTAGCCAAGATTCCTACAGTAGAAAGCCTATATTTAAGGTTGAAACAATTTGAAGGGCCTTCGTTGCCGCATAGTTGTTAGCTTGCTCGTACTTACAGTATGTGGGAGCCTCTATGCGATTGATGACCTGTCGACTGTCGTTCCTCAACACAAGTAGGCCTATTAGGCTACCTAAAAAGGCGACTAAAGAAGTTATTCGGATGCATTGCTTCCATATGTGATTAATCTTCTAATTAAAGAAAAGTATCTTCGTGGAAAATGCTACTAGAAAATAGGCTATAATAACTAAGAAGAGAAGGGTCATAGTCTGACGACAGGTATAGGATTCTCTTCCTTGACCATAGACGGATACGGGAGCTCCCCCCCCCCCCCCCCAATTTGGCAAATCCATAGTAGGCTAATTTATTACGCTCTTATTTAATCGATACTACATAGGCTATGTTTCTTCTATTTTGACCCCCAACTACCCCCCCCCCCCCAATGGGCTAGCCCTGTTCTTGACCACTGCTCTATTTGAGAATTTGTTATCAGAAACATGCCCGAAAGACGCGTTTTCCCCTACCGCTAAAGTTAAGGTACCCATTAGGGTTGGGTGGACCCCAGGCCAGGCGGAAAATTTTTCCTTTTATGATGAGTCTCGACACTTGACCTCCCGTTTCATGGTTTAGTTCTGAACTGGTGTATTCTGGAAAACAAATTACTCACACAGTTAATATAATTTGTTCATATCATCAAACCGTCACTATACTCGGATACAATTTTAAGAAATAATAATTTTTCTTTTCATTTCATTTTTGTTTCCTTATAGTATGGCATTGCGTAGATAGGCTACGGAGTTTAAAATCTGGCTGTAGTGAGAAAACCTCCAGAAGGCATGTGTAGGACTAAAGAATGCAGCAAATGACTATAAAAAATTTGTTAATTGTTGGAGCCAACGGCTCATAGCCTGTTCATCTGGCCCTGGGCTTGTTTGGTCTCTCCAACATAGGTACCTGTAGTCATCCTAAGGACCTATACATACCGTAGGTACTCGGTTTGTAGGCCTATAAATGCGGTTGAGCTAGCAAGGATTGCATATAATGTTCTAATTGTAGCTTACCTGTCTCTGGAACTTTATTTTTTTCAGGTTCACAGTTTCAGTACGGGTACAAAATTGTGTGTTTCATATAGCCGCTATTGACCTCATGAATGCGTAATAATTATGCTCAATTGCTGATAGGCCTATACCTCTCCCCGTCATTTGAAATTGCCTATTTTCCATAAATTACAGTGTTGACCCCTGTTGACAAAATCTCCAACTACAGAGTGTAGGTACAAATAACTGTTAAACTGCATTATTATCTCGAGTGTCTCATTAATATTTATGAAACTCATCTCAGGAAGAGTGTAGGCAAATAAGAGGAAATTTGCAGATTGTACAGCTCATCATGACTGAGTCCTGAAAATGTTTACATCAGTAAACCAATACATATAGCAATTACAGAAATAGTCATTGCCTTTCCATATAAGACATACAATAGTACCATAATAGACTATAATAAGATTACATATATATTGTACCTACCTTTAAAAACTAAGAAGATACAGCAAATATTTTTTTCCGTCTTATTCGAATATTCTGTGATGGAACTACAGACTTTATTATATAATTTTCCATTTTACGCCAGTGGCGCATACAATTATTTTCAAGTGCTCAGGTGCTGGATGCCTGGAGCACTCTCAACTTTCAAGAGAAGGGGCTAACCCCCCCCCCCTCTAATTATCTTATAGACTTAACTCAATCAAATTCATATACCACGGACATCTTAACATCCCAAATTTCCCTTTATAAATAGACTTCTATAATTGTATTGCGGACGCTCAGCAGCAACTGTTTGGGCAAAGGGATGTGCATCGATATTTGTACTAAGACAAGGGACGGTGGGGGTGGAGGTGGAGCCTCCTCGTCCCTGATTGGCCCCCTGCTTCCCTCGCCTGATGTTTTGATGATGATGTCATCCTCTTTGTTTTAGTCTTGTTCAGGGCTGGATACCATAGTCCATAGTCTGTTAACGTGAGTTCGTCCCCTTTCCTTCCTTTCCTGTTGAAATTCTGCGGGTTCTTGTAGATTTCTACAGTTTCTCCCTCAAGCACGTAGCCAGGATTTTATTTCGGGAGGGGGGGGGGGGTAAACTACCAGGGGGTCGGGGGGTATTGAATACCCCCAGTAAAACGCCGCGTCCACCCCCCGGAAATTTTAAAGAATTTACATGCAACAACACACAGTTTCAGTGTTTTTAGAGGGAGAAAATAAATTACGGATGAAACATCAAACTGAACAATGCAAGGATAAAAAAGTATCTTGCACTATCGAATCTACTGTATAACTATACACTGGATCGAGCGAGAACAAAATATAGAAATAAACTAAAAAATCATTTAAAAAAATGAAATTAAATTTCAGGGGGGGGGGGTTTCAGCCTGATCTACGTGCAACCGGGGGTAGTATGAAGCAGTTGTAGACAGTACTTTAGCATAATCAAAACCTAGTGTATAGCCTGTTTGTTTAGTTAGAACGTGCTCAGGTATTGCAGACTTCTCTGGTTTTAGAAGACGGTAGCTATGTTTGTGTTCTTCTATCCTGGTTTTCAAGCCACGTTCTGTAATACACATATGAACCACACAAACACGGAATCCTATAAATATACCTACTGAAGTCAATTGGTCCCTACCAACCAGCAGGGTAGATGTTACGCTGTCAAGTCGACCACGGCCTATCATCCTGGATTCTACTGCTTCATTAAGTCTTTGTACTTACAAATATTAGACATTCAATTGATCCAATTTTGGATTGCAAATAAGTTTGTGTAGCAGACATTGATAAGATTAGGTTGGTCAAATAAAAATATTCGGGTGTCCCCCTATGTTTTGATTTTATCTCAGTTTCATTTTCGAACAGTTTCACTACAAAAGTAATCAGGTAAATGCTATTTTAGCGTTTCATCCTGGAGAAACAGACGCAGTCTTTCGTCATATCAGTTGCGCTATTATATTGCCTAAGCAAACATGTGTAGGGGCACATGTCTCATTCTTGCATTTGTTCAAAAGATGATGTGACATAGGTACGCCTTATTTTTTAAGTAGTTTCTATTGTTACCGTACTCTGCGCAATTAGGCTGGATAGGGATATCTGTGCTACAAATTACGGTGCATGGTTTTTGGTTTTTAATAAATACTGTAGGTACTCCAAATGGTTGATGCAGAATTGCAGATTGTTTCCTATCTAAAAAATTATATAGGCCTATATATATAAAATTTAAAAAATATTGGTGCTCAATGGGTTCCGAAATAATTGATCAGATTGTGATGAAACTTTGGTAGGGTCTTCTAGGGATTTTTTTTGCTATGTTAAAAATTATATAATAATAATATAATAATTATATAAAATATCGACATTGAAAGTATATCAAAAAACTCAAAAAGTAAACAACAAACAACGGGAACGGGGAATTATTGTATACGGCACTTATTGAAAAATGTTTAAGCGAAGTTCGCAGGGTCCCCTAGTAGGCTATACTTCAGTGCCGGGTTTGGTATTGTGGGGGCTTGAATCGTGTGGGTGCCCTTTCTCTGGGGGGAAAAGTTTTATACCCTTAGACGAATATTCCGCTAGGCTATAAATTATAAAATGGAGACACAGGATGCAAAATAGAATAGGAGTAAGGCGATTAATCATTACTGCCACGGCACGCTCCAATTTCCGCCATATGTTTCGACAAGACAAGTTTATTTGCTTAAGTTTAAAAAAAAAATCTATTCTAATTTTGTAATTTGCGGCTTCTTTTGCTTGGGGGCCCCTTTATTGTGGGGGCCCTGGCCCTTCTGGCCCCATAGCCAAGCCTGGCACTGCTATACTTCAAATTCTGAACATTTTGTATGGTAGGTATCGATTTTATAAGCTATAGATACGTACACCGGTACCCACGTGCATTATCTACATGTCTAGCTGTCCAGAGTGAATCATTATTATGCAATTGAGGACAATTTTCTGCACAACAGTAGATTTAATTTAAAGAAGAACAACAAAATGTCATATTTTTAAAATATGGCCTAGACTATACTTGATGAAAATTATGGATGGGAAAATTGTCTACCTATGAAATTATAATGGGATTCGTCGGCAAAATGTGAAAAGTTGGTGTCACCAAGGACTGTCTCGTGTATTTTTTTGATTGATGGCAGTTCTAAACCGGCATTGTAGTTTTTGGAGCATCCCAAATGTCTCTTGTGCGTGTCTTTCAGTCGCAAAGATCGGACGAGCTAGCTTCTGCCCACCCACGTCTCCGGAATTCTCCAGCGATTCACTGACTTCAGACGAGGGGGTCATTAATTTTTACATTCCAGGTCCAACCATAACAATTTTGTATTGTACACATTGACTCTTATGTGTTAACCATATTTGGCTGATCCTCGTGCCAATGTTTTATTGTCAGCCATTATTACATGAATCAAATAAACAAGCCGATTATGCAATCACGGTTTGTCAATGACTTTGAATAGACCATTTGTAACCGCAGCACTAAACCATCAATGAATAGAAAATTCAATTAAAGCCTCTAATCAGCATGTGCTAATTTTCTCAGACGGTGATGGCAGAGAGTTCGCGAAGTCTGAAGGCGTAGCTATGACGATCTAAAAATAATTCACGCAGCTGACTTCTAGAGACATCATACATGTTGCAGGCAGTCTGTTGCCTGTGGGCCTCTGTGCCGGTGTGTGATGAGTTAGGTGTTAACTGAACGCGCGAAGAAATGTCTGGCTGGGGCTGGGGGGGTCCGCCCCCCAATTACACCCCTTCGCCACCGCCCATTTTGAGCCCCCGCCGCCTGGCCAGCCCCCGGGGCCCCGCTCCCTTCATCCCCTGCCCTCGCCCCTTGTGGCCGCAGCCACGGCCCGGCTACGCGAGCCCCACGCCGCCCCGCCTGTACTGCCCGTCGCCGGTGCCGAGGTTCGCGCCCTCCCCCTACTTTAACCCTACATCTCCTGTGATGTGTCCATCCCCAGAGTACTACTTCGCACCTCCGGCAGACTTCACTGGTGTGCCCCTGGAGCCTCCAGGTCCAATCGATCTAGACGGGAGGGCTACCGCAGATATAATTGCAGCACAAAGCCAGGACTACGTAGATGAGAAATTAGCGGAATACCAAGCTACGATCTACCATTTACAAGGTGAGTGCCCCAAATTTCAGATAGTGATTATTTTACAGCGCTAAGTTATTTAATTCATAGTGATATAGGTTAGCCAGGAAATTAAGGTAGGATTTTATAATTTTTACATTGACACATTCATCCCAAATTCCCAAGCAAAACACTTCGTGTAAAAACAGGCCAAGTTTCCAGCAGTCCTAATCGTGCAAAAGCTTTAGCCATTTAAAGCTGTATGATATAAGTTAGATGTTGGCCACGTTCTTTGGCCTATTAAAGGCGTCATGTAGGAAATAGTGCCAAGTTCATTATTTTGCAATGAACAAACAGACTCACTCCCCCCGCCAGGCTCACAGGATTGCTTAAAGCAGAAATGCTGAAAGCAGGCTTTGGAAACAACCAATAATAAACTAAATAAATGAATACTGTGTGTAAATAATGTTTCAACCTATTATAGCCTATTTATCGAAAAGCATTTCTTATTGGGCCACGAAGTAAATATGATATGTTATGTAGCTACTTAGTCCACATACGTAGGCCTATAGACCTACGGTACTTTTAAATCTCATTTTGCATGGTTTGTTCAGGTGTGTCAATAAAACACTGCTTGCAGTATTCGGTATGGTTAGCAGCAGGGCAGTTGCTGTAAACTTAGTTTTCAACAGTAACTTGCAGTTCCGCCGTGAGTTCACATGCGGCTAGGCTAGGCTATTAGTAAATAAGATACTACCAAAAAATTAACTGATACAATAAAAAACATTGTGAGGGTCGAGTCGCTGCATGGTAGAGAGTTCCGATCATGTGTGGTAAACACACTGTCCCTGATTGGGAGAAAACGTCAATCGCTCTCACCTAATTTTCCCTGTCTCCCTTTCCATACATTTTTTTTCTCAAAGTTTACCCATGCATCCGTATAGTATTATTTTACGCTACATAGTGTATACATATACGGCTCTAGCCTACCTATTGTACAGTACAGTAATGTATTGTACATTGTACAATCCACAATGTATATACGCGTCAGGTCAGCAAAATCTGTCTAGTGAGAATTGTATTTGGGATTGAGAAAGAGGTGATCCATTTAGAGGGAATGGGCTATACGTATTGAACAAGAATTGTGCACATGCCCAACAGCCCCCCATTGAAGGGAGCAGTTAGGGGCTGGAGCCCACGTGCGGAGGCTGCTGCCCATTGTACGAACGCGAGCGACACTTTTTGAAAAAAAACTTTTCGATCATAAGTTACACAACGATGTGAAAACTATCTTACGTCAACGCTAAATATTTAGGGACTTATTAGACAGTACAATAGCAAAGGTGAATTTTTCACGAGTGCGAAGTGTTGTGATAGGCCATGCCCTGCGGAATAAATGTCAACGTGTTTGGTATATTTGCAATTTATATATTATTCTGCACTATAATAGAGGCCTAATTCTACATTGATAGACCTATAATAACTGTCTATTAATTAGAGTTTGATCGGGTTGATGGAGGAGGTGTTTGAAATTTGTTTGTTGACTTGCTGTTATTCCAGGACTACAGTAGGCCTACATTTATTTGCATTGTGGTACCTAAGTCTCAGGATTTTATAATTGCACAATGGTTTAGAAGCCTTCTGGTTAACAGTTTTCTAAGTCCTCTTACACCTGGACTACTTACAGTGGAAAAATAATTTTTTATGTCTAAACTAATCATTGGTTTTGAATGACATTTGGTAGGATGGTTTCTGTAAAAGGTAAAAAAAATCAGCTCGATTCTTAACGTTTAAAATGGTTTATTTTGTATTTTATTATTGTTTTTAAAATGTTCAAAACACTTCGCATGCAAACAATTTTTAATCGCCCATCATCTTGGATTTTTTTTTCTTTAAAAAAAGATAAATCGCATACAACAAGTTAATGAATGTATCCAATTGACCTATATTGATAGGTTAGTACCCGTGTTGAGTTACGACACGTCTCCGATCGCATGGCGTGTAAAGACTGGCACAAACGCAAGGACGTTACCACCTGGCCATCGAAGTCGATTTATATTTTTAAAATTACTAAATCGACTAGATAGGCCATTTTTTTTTATTCTTAAAAAAAGGTTTAATTGCATACAAACACTTTAATGAATGAATCCGATTAACCTCTCGCCTCACTAAGTCACCTGATAGGTACTTGTGTCGAGTTGCGACACGTCTCCGACCGCAAGGTGTGTAGAGACGCGCGCAAGTACAAGCACACTACCACCTTGCCACTGAAGTCGCTTATATCTTATCTTATCTCAGATATTAGTAACGAAAGCGGTCTCAGTTTTCACCTACCACTAACGGTTTGACCATGAAGAAGTCAAAACGATATCACAAAATTCCGCTGGGACACCCTTTAGCCAACATTCGTCCACTTCCAAACCATGACTTCCAGACATGACTGGACTAGGCAAATCATCTCTAAATGAACCTTTCCTTCTTTTAACGGATTGTCTAATACTCGCGGGGCACCCTGTATATAGGCTACCTACCTATCAAAATACCTATCGTATTATTAACTGTTGACTTCTGTGATGACTGTCCTCCTTCAGTGTATAATGGTCCTATCTTCGATTAGAGTTCTATAGAATATGGTGACTGATATAGAGGTATTGTCACCATATTGACTCCCAATAAGTCATATGGGTATTATTCCCATCTCCATCCCTATACTCACAATAACCATGGGCGAACCTAACATATTCTACAGGTTGGGGGGGGGGGGCGGCACGAGTTTAAATGGTCACTTGTGCACTGCTATTTTCACCTAAAAATACTTGAGAGTGTTCGGTTCCAATTTGTGTTCAGGCTTCCCTTACAATTATTTGTAAAGCTGGCCATTCACGAGGGCTCCAAACGGACTCGCGCCAAGCCAAATGGCGCGTCCTGTTCCATTTGGCGTTAACGCCATTTAGAGGGGTCATCATGAATACGCTGTGTGAATACAGTGTAAAAGTACCTCTTCCATATCGTCGCAAGGTACAATTTGAAAGATTTGGAGCGACTGGTTCAGCGTATTCGTGATGACCCCTCTAAATGGCGCTAACGCCAAATGGAACTGGACGCGCCATTTGGCTTGGCGCGAGTCCGTTTGGAGCCCTCGTGAATGGCCAGCTTTAAGGAAACTATTGTTGAAATCCCAAAAAATAAACTACTGATCCCGGAAATCACTCACAAACACAACACTAGATTCATAACAATACGACGATTACAACAGATTACAACACATTACACACAAAGACAAGCACAATTCGCACAAGAGATATAAAAAAATAATATAAAGCTTTTTAAGAAAAAAGTCAACAAGTGGGTCTCAACAAAAATACCCGCAGTTTAATTAATAATATATTACTATTGAATACCCCCTTCCGATTTAAGTACATGTATACTTCTTCTTCCCCCTTAGTGCCGTGTGCGCAGCGAGGGGGGGGGGGGGTCACCTCGAGCCATTTCCTGAACTCACCCCGGTCGGACGTTAACACCTTCAGCTCGGCCATTGTTTTCCCTCTTGCTCCGGCGAGTTGTTCAATCCTTTCCTCAAGAGTTGTCGTCGGTCTGCCGATGGGTCTTCTTCCTTGCGGCCTTGCCCAGTGCCGGATTAACCCATGGGCACTTGGGGCACAGGCCCCCGGCCCCCCCCCCCCAGAAATGCCTAAAATTCCGGCCCCCCCAGAATGAGATATTTTTAGATTAAAATATAAAAAAATGAAATTAAAAGTTGGCGGGAAATAGTATTTTTTTTATTTATTTTTAGCTGCAATGCTGGTAGGTAGATTTATGAATTTTAGAGGAGGTTGCAACTTGCACCAGAGGGTGACGAAGCGACCTGCTATCGCCCCCCTCCCCCCTTTGGAAGGCAGTTATATTCTTTGCCTCTAAAATCTAAGTGTTACTGCACTCAAAATGCGTAAAACCCCACTATTTCACCCATATTTTTCAAACATTTTCTCCCGGGGAGACTCCCGGCCCCCCCTGTTCCCAATTACATACATTAATTCCCTGTAATTTATAAACCTTATTCCTCTCAAAATGCGTAGAATCCCAATATTTCAAACCTATTTTTCAAAAACGTTTACCCGAAGGAGACCTCCGGGTCCCACTAGTTCACAATTAGTCTTTATTAATTCCCTGTAATACATACTGTATATAAACCTTAAATTTACTGCCTTCAAAATGTGTCAAACCTCAATATTTCAGCCTTATTTTTCAAAAAATTTCACCCGTGGGAGATCCCTGGGCCCCCTTGTTAGCAATTATTTCAGGTCTGTTTTCGCTAAAATTTCTCCCGCGTGGGAGACCCCCGGGTCCCTCTTCATGTCCTCCGAACCGAACTAAGGTCATTAATTTAATAGCTGCATACGTCCATGAGAACGGCTTTCCCCATTTTATACACGTTTATCGAAATGGGTGGAGGGGTGCCAAATTATACACCGCCCTCTTCGAGAACCTATCGTTACGCCACTGACAAGTGCCTTCCCCTTTTATGAGGTCTGGGACAGGCTCGTCCGCCTCTAGTTTGCACCCACGGCCCCCCCCCCATATCTTGTGCACCCGCCCCCCCCCCCAGGGGCCAGGGGTTAATCCGGCACTGGCCTTGCCTCCGCCAACCTCCAGGTGGTCCTGTTAAGTACTTTTATACAATACATTTTATTTCTCGTTTCTTTTTTTAGTTCCCATATGATATAATTTTTTTCACCTTAGTGATGTTGGATTCTTCCTAACTAATTAAATTATCGTAAATTGGTCCTAAAACAGCTGAGAGCTGAGCAGGTCATTGGTCATCCTCGACATTTGGGTGAACGTAAGAAGTGCCTAACATTTAAATTGACATGACAATCGGGGTAGACTAAAATTAGCGTCGAAACCTATTAAAGAGCATACGTGAAATACGTCCCGTAAGAAATAAGTACCCCAAAATCCGCTGTTTTTACCGACTTCTTATTTAAATAACAAAGCAAGATATTAAAGAGTTGGCTCATTTAAGTTATAACAGACTACTTCATATCATCATTTTTTGCTTTCCAATTTATACGTATAAGGAAAGCTTTGTGATGGTCAAAATTTTAAACTCTGAGATTTCAACGGATTTACACGTTTAGAGGTCCCAGGAACCCAAAAAAGTGGTTTTAACGAAATGTCTGTCTGTCACTCTGCCGCTCTGTCTGTCTGTCTGTTCATCGATTTCCGAGCGAACTGCTCAGTCGATTTTGATGAGATTTGGCATGTAGGTTGACAAATATCATACCTCGGAACCGTTTTATTTTTATTTTGGGCTAACTCGATTTGGGGGGTTTTAATTTCAAAAAACTCTAAAAAACGTCTAAAAAAATTATTTCTCAAAAACGGCTCCAATGATTTCTTTTAAATTCACATAGATTGTAGTCGTTAGTAATGCTAACAGAATGCGGTGGGTCGCTTGCCCCTTTGATAGTTTGCTTCTGGGGGTAAAAAAATAAAAATAACTCAATTTTCATGGAAAATTACTAAAAAATAATTTTTCTGTGGAACTTTTCTAATGATGATATCTACCTTCAGGTACGGTTTAGGTGTTAAATTGAGTAACAAAACCAAACAGGTTGCTTTCCCAAAAAAATATTTAGTTTTGTGAAAAAATTATTTTTTGAAGAAATTATGGAAAATTCACGCTCCAATACATTGCGTATCCTGTCATTATTACTACTGTTAGAATGTATTGGTCTGTTCATTCCAGAATATGCAACCCCATCGATCAATTCAGTGCTTTGGGATAGGGAATATCCAAGGCCGTAGCCAGGGGGTTCAACGAAAGTTAACCATAGGGAAATTAGAAATTAGAAATCATTTACTGTGAAATCAATCATTACCTCCATCTACTAATTTATAAATTGGATAGCATGTTCGAGTGAGCTCGGACCGGTTCTTATTTTTTGGTACCGTAGCTTTTTCATAAAACAGATTGAGGACTAAAATATCACGTAAAATGGATACAATGGAAAAACTGCAAAGCCAAAAATTAACTCAATTAACCCTTGGCATTTTTACGCCAGAAAGTTGCGAACTTCCTTCTTGTCTCTTCACTTGCCCTTCTCTTCATCAGGGAAAGCGCTATCGGCAGCAAAGGCTCAGGGCCAACGGGTGCTGTTTCCGAGCCTTCTCTAGCTAGTGAGTCTGCTACCTCGTTGCCTTCGATGCCCTCATGCCCAGGTACCCAAATTAGGTCAACTGAAAGCCCCAATTGATTAAGCCTTCTCAGAGTTTGCTTACGTTGCAGTACTTTATAGCCCTAACTTCGCTAGGTAGGCATAGTAATAGAAAAAAGTCCATGTTTATTTATTTATTTATTTACGGTACCTACACCCTTAAGTCCTACCTGTACGATTCACTTTGCCCACGCATATTGCATACATAATGCTGTGAGGTAAATTTAATAGAGTGAAAATTGCATAAGAAAGGAACCGAAAATGAGGCCAATGACGGGCACGTGGCGGGTGAAAAAGGCCTTAAAGATCTCGTACGGAAATGAGAACCAAAAATAGTGAAATATAAGGGTTTCATTTCAGAAGTATTATAAGATTCTAGATTTCCAGCATAGGGGCTAAAAATAAATCCCTGGAATTTCGTAATAACTTTCTTCCCTCTCCGCACCAGGCAAGTGGGTCTTCACACGGAACCAAACTGCATCATGCAATTGAAATCGACCGGGGATGGGTATGTTGAACTTTGCCAATGCTAAACTTCCTCATTGTTAATTATTAGCCTAGGAGAGGCGGGTTCGAATCCCACAGTTGTTTTATTTTTATTTTCTTATTATCTCTATTTGCCTACCTCTTGCCATTACACACATTGTAGATTATCAGGGTATAACTTAGTTGTTTATGACATGATATTCATAAATAGATTGAGGAACCGTATTCTAACGAGTTTTTCATGTTCACTTATAACTAATTTGTCTTCAAAACGAGACACTTGCTGTTAGGGTCACTACGACAATCCCTTCATTGAGAAAACAAAATGGTCACAACCGGATTTATATTTTTGATTATTTTTTGTCTTTGCTGGGGCCACCCGGAAATCCTGGTTGAAAATGAAATGATGCTGCTCCGTTCAAACAGATGGTTATCTTTCCAATAACGGAAAAAGTTCGAAGGCCCCCCTCCCTGCCCACTGAGAAAAGCTTGGGTAGGGCCTTGATTTTTTAGATGCTAGAAAATAGGCCTAGGCCTATGTCGATACTATACTCTAATGAAACGAAATGACATAAAGGAAGCTTGATTGTACATTATATGGCAATAGCAATAGTATAATATCATATAGGAATGGTATAATAAAATTCCCAACTGCAATGTATTTCTTTAAATTTTTGTTTCGGGTCCAGTCCATCCATATGGATTTAAGATCGCAATGATACAGAGCTCACATGCAAAATAAACTTGCTTCTGACGTTGTGCCAGTTGAATGAAAGAACTCACTATCGCCCAAACATTGCTTGGCTCGCCCAATCCTGTGTCAAAATAGTACGTCCCCCCAATGACCCATTTTTCAAGCCATCAAAAACATTGAAATGAAAATGAAATTTGACTTTTACTGAACGGTCCGTTAAGCAGCTTATTGCCAGACTTTATGAAATGGTGTTTTTGTTCCCATTTAATTATGTAACTATATGCCAAAGTGCAATAAATTGCAAAAATATGTTGCAGCCGTCGCTGTTTCAAAGAAAATCTACACTCGCGAGTCGCGTGGGCTCCATGACTTGCAGTTTTGACAGGATTTTAATGAGCCAAGTATAAATTAGGCTCGTGCGGTATCCTATTACTTGGGTGCATGCGAGCCTTTGCCCCAACAAAGTTACGTAATTATATTTTCAATTTATGCAAGGCAACATTAGAAATTTGTGGTTATAAAACTTTAATGGGAATTATAGGAGAACACGTACTTTTTCATAAGATCGTCATATTGACTAGGCTTTCGAACAATGGATGTGGGCGGATGATAGTTGGTTTGATGGTTTTTCTTAAATTGTGCTAATAATAACTTTAATTGAAAATCGTAGTTTTAGAGAAACACTAAGGTAGATCCCGTCTTTAGGCTACTGTTATGATGGTTTATGGTTCACCTAGCAAAAATTTACTGGGACAAAATAATTGTTTCGTAACTAGGCTATTATAGAGTAGACTCCTAACTCCTATATAAACTGTATATACTGCTGTGCTCTCACCCTAATTTTAATATATTGCATTATCCGAATGTCACTTGACTACTTCTACTATTGCAGCTGGGGCAACTATTTCCCCTATATCTTCACATCTCACTTTGCCACATTTTTTTAATAGCCCAGCTCCAACAGTAACAGCCTACCCTATAGGTATAATATATTTTAATAATTTAAAATCGCATTAGGTTGTTACTAATTTTTTGAGGTTACTACAGTGATTTAGATAATATTTTTTTGAACATTTGTCTCATTTTTGCTTGTATGGTATTTTCAGATATACCACTTGGTATTTTCGAAAATTTTCGTAAGTGAAACGACTGAGATTTTGATATTCCGAAACTTTTTGTCCTTTTCCTGCTCGTTGCATTGTTTTGCTGACTTGAGTTCACGGAATGCTTTCCTCCCAGATTGATTACCCTTTCGGGCTTGCCGTACCTTTAACTAGCCTATACCTGATGTACGCAACTACTTGATTTTATATTATTATACATTTAGCCTGATCGGTGGTTCTTGAATTTATTCCAGTTTGTCTAAGCTTTGCGTTAGTAGGTACTAATTATTGCTGCTTAAATAATTGTGCTTACCTTCATCGGTAGCCCTAGCGCGAGGTACCATGCCAATTTAGCACAGTCGAAAAAATAATTTTAGAAATTAGCACTTTTTATTCTAAAGCCTAGGTATTTAAAGTTATAACCAGAAGTGTGGCCAGCCTACGTCATGCTAGAACTGTATGCAGGGATAGGTATTATGGAAGTTCGAGCCTGACCTAAGGTAAAGGGACAGGGTGTCGCTGCGGCGACGTTAGGTAGCCTATATAAAATAATCTACTAGAAGTCTGATTGAAACCACGTTCCTCTAATAAGAGTAAACTGGAGGATTTGGCAGAATGCGAGATAGCCTTAGGTGCGTTTATAAACTCCATATCTGTCTATTGACACTCAACCCACTGAGCATCGAAATTCGAAATAGAGAATAGAGAGTCTATACGGAGTTACAAGAGCTCCAGCAAATGCGAGTCATAAAATTTAGTAGTAAACAAACCTTCAAAGGCATAAAAGAACGATTGTTTACTTCAGCAGCTCAGCCGCAAAGGAAAATTTTCAATAGTAATGATGACTACTTGCCTATGCCTATTATGTATAAACAGTGTGTGGCTATGTCTTTCTGTACAGTTGTATACAAATTCAATATTGTTTCATCAATTCTTTTTTTCAAATTGTGAGGGGTGCACCCAAATTAGGTAGGTCTCATACTTATGTTATAACTTATAATACCATATAATTTCCATCCCTACAAGAAAATTAACTTAATACTCAAATTAGCGATACATTTGTGTTATTCCTGTAGTACTTAGCTCCATCTCCAATACTCCAGTCAGTTTCTCTGCACTAGCGTCACCAGTTACGGGGGAGAGAGGCGAGAGAGAGCCCCCCTCTTCTAGAGGTGCAAAAATTACTCTCAAAAAGTACATATAGGTTACTATTTTATAAGTTCCCACTTTTAAGCGAGTATTTCATTTAGGTAGGTAATATTTTGATGCAAAATTCATACCTACTTATGTATATGTGCACTTGTCTAGAACCAGCCAGCTCTTAGTAGCATATTATAAATATGGCTACAAGGACCTAAGCCTCTCCCCTATAGGCTCCCTTGATTCTTAAGTTTGCGGGATTATCCGCGGAATTTATGATACACCTAATAACCTCAGACGGTCATACAGCATGTACCTGCTGATACCGTAGCCTACTCCACGTACGAGAATTATAAGCTACGATACCTACACAAGTACATACCATAAATAAAAGTAAAAGATAGAGCACAAACTAAAAATAGCCATAACAAGGTTATATTTATCTGTTAATGGGCGTTCCAGGCAGAAAGGTTTACAGCTAACTGCTGCTTCTCGTGATGATCTATCATGTTAAATTCTATTTTGGACGTAAAGTTAAGCTATTTAGACGTAGATTTCGTTATTTTTAACCTTTGGGATCTCTGACCTTTGGAAAGTGCTGAGGGTTTCCCTGGGTGAACCGCAGCCAAAATAAACAATTAAGAGAACCACTGACGGTTTATTTCAGTAACTAATGTCATTGTTCTTTCGTTTGAAACAATGAAATTATTTCCTTCAGCTGATTGAACTGGTGGTGACAAGCTGAACGAAAATTTCTAACATTTTCCGATTATGGAGGCTCCAACAGACTGGACTTATTAGGCAGTCCTATAAGGAAATGAGCCGGTAAGGTCGCTATCTTAGGCATATGCCTGCTCCAGAGGCGTCGAAAGGCATACAATTTCTAAAGGGTTGTCACATCTGCGTTATACAGATGACCCTGTGCTGGTTGCTTTATCTGAAGAACAACGGCAGTCGTTATTAAATAAAATAAGTGTACCTAGCAGGCAGAAATGAGGGCATCTTCATTAATGCGCACGTAAACGGTAGAACTTGGAGTTTGGTCCATTTCCAAGCCAAACTCAAAGCCAAACCAAGCTTTTGCTTGGGCTTAGGGGTCCATTTTGATCCCATAAGTTGAACTAAGAAGACTGACCATTACTTTTACCGCGGCTTATCCTCATGGAGGTTCGGCAGCACGACAGCAGCGTTTCCACACAGTCCTGTCCTGTGCGTCCTCGGTGGAGAGCCCCAATCTTTCTTCTCAGTGTAACTTTCGGCCTCCCTGGTGGTCTTCTTCCTTGTATCTCCCGCTTCATTACTCTTTTGACTAGGTGGTTTTCATCTCTACGTAGTACGTGCCCCCACCAGTTCAGCCTCTTTTCTCTAAGTTTCCCTTGTACGTCACGGGTTCTCATCTCTTGCCTCATATCTTGGTTTCTACGTTGGTCTCTCAAACCAAGATGTAAGACATGAAAACCCGTGACCTAAAAGGGAAACTTAGGCGCCCATTCCACCGACCGGCTAGGGCTATTTACAAAAACGGTGACGTGGTAGCAGACATTCAAGACTTAGGCGGGGTTTCCACCGACCTCGCATTGCAGAATTGACGGAAATGTTTATTTTCCTCTATGCCATAGTAAAAATTGATCAATGATCATACAGTAAAATCACAAACAAACAAACTAAAATTAAAAAATGGCGTCATGGGATATGTTAAGTACAAACATTTTAATAGATTTCTATAAAAAGAAAACTTCTAATTTCCGTCAATGTCATTTGCATTCTGTAATGCGAGGTCGGTAGAAACGCCACCTAAGTCTTGAATGTCTGCTACCACGTCACCGTTTTTGTAAATAGCCCTAGCCGGTCGGTGGAATGGGCGCCTTAGAGAACTAAGATTGAACCAGAATGAAGTCGGCCTATGTCAGGCCATAATGCCAATAGGCTCGTCCCTATCTACTT
Source organism: Psococerastis gibbosa (assembly GCA_963971405.1). NCBI lineage: Eukaryota > Metazoa > Arthropoda > Insecta > Psocodea > Psocidae > Psococerastis > Psococerastis gibbosa. The sequence goes on from OZ020485.1 coordinate 28,006,947, forward strand.
TACTACTTAGGTCTTAGAACCGGTCTAACCTATTTTTCAAGGATGAACGCTTACCAAGATGTGACAGACTTGACAGAAGCAATAAAAATACATAAAATATTGTTGGCTGTACAACGAGTATGTGTCCACTCGCTATAGATACATATAGAAATTGCGTAAACTACTTTGCTATCATGTAAATATATTGTATATGTTAATTAGTGATAGTTAACTTTAAAAGGGCATCTCAAGGAGTATTAATGATAAATTTAATAATCTTGCAGGCTACAAACAAAACCACATTTACTTCCTTATGGGGAGACTTGAGGCGGGCCTATCAGCAGGCTAAGGCCTATAGGGCGCGTATCTTCAGGGGAGCGCAGAGTTATTAGACAATTACTTAATTTCTGCTGTATTTAAAAAATTCAAACATGCAGAGCCGCAGAGGCCAGAGAAGGGGGCCTAACTTTGGCCTGGGTGGGGGGAGGGAGGACTATAATGTACCGCTAATGTATCGCTATACAAAATGTATTGGCCTCATGTGTTAGTAATGAGACGAAACATTAAGCAACTTTTGTGCAAAATTAAATCAAATTCAGTCGAAATAGTTTCAGTTTCAGAGAAAATGGCTGCACAGCAAGACATTTTGTAAAAATCCAAGCCAAAACAACCTTTCGCAAAAATCGGCTCTGGCCGATAAAGTGTAGGGAGATTTCATTTTACTTCACTTCATTCCTTAACTACCCATCTTCGCACTGTCTTAATATGTGCTGCATTAATGCCGCATACAATATGTATACTACAATATAGCCTAGCATGTCAAGAAATTGCCCTACTGGGAAATCAGCGCCATTTTCTATTCTTACCTCAAACAGAAAAATCCAGGCCGGGTTTTGGGTGCCCCCCGCCCCCCCCCCCCCACACCGAAATACAAACACGAAAGATGCATAGGACTAATGCAATCCAATATATAATGTATCGTACATAGTGTATGATCGTTTTTCCATTGCCATTCGAAGAAACAAAACCACCTGCACTACCGGTACCTAAACTATTTTTCGCGCCGGTGGTTTTCCTGTAATAGCTGAAATTGAGTCGCTCGTTGTGGTAGAAAATATTCTCGAAGCGTAAATTCCCACTATTTGATAATATTCCACCTAAAGATTCAAAAAACATTTTATCGGGCCGTATGAACTAGACCTAGTTGAAAAGCGATTATTCCAGAATTGAAGTCGCTCAATTAGTAAAGCAACCGTCGCGAAAAAGGAAGGTGGCGGCCGGCGGGATCGTACCCCTCCAGTTGATGTTTTATCTTTAGCATTTAGTTTGTCATGTCCATTCATATTTATAATATAAACGTTAGTACCTATCTCGTCAAAGGCGGCTCTGTATTCATGCACTCATGACATACCTATTAGCCTAGGCTCCAAAATTAAATGCGCCGGCAATTCGCGATGTACAATTCATCAATTAGTGTGATCGTACCTGCAGTAGTCGCCCACTTTTTGGCACTCGCGCTGGAGTTACGCAATGCGCGCGGAAGGGGCACTCCAAGCTCCCCAACCTTGGCGTGACGTCATGGCGCAGCATGGCCGCTGATTATGGCCATGGCATGGGAGATGGGGCCGCAGTCGCAGTGCAATAAGTCAGTTAGTATTGTGTCGGTTGCGCGGCTGGAGCGATTGTGCGCGAACGCGGAATTGTGCAATACAAAGCTATCGCGCGGTGTTGGGCCATAGGGAGGCCCGGCGCGGAAGTGTGCCAAATGGTGCTCATTCTGCATCCTATCCCACAAACATAGTGGTATGAGTGTTGAGAGAGCACCTGTTTTTCTTCGCTTTTGCACTCCTTTGCAACGAAAAAAACGTTCAATTGGGAAAATTTTCATTCATGTCTTTACCGCTGTCAACATCTCTTCCATCCCCATTTGCCTCTAACAATATAGAAAAGGGGTGACCCTATAGTATAGGGATGCTACAACACTCATTGTCACACTAGCGCTTCACCGCCCTAAGCTGCCAGCGTTCATTTCTAAATTTATATCTTCTTAATCTTCAATTATTAGATACCGTACCTGATGTAGAGATATTTACAGTGGGTATGCGAAGGGCATTGCAAGTACTGTTTCGTACTGTGCGTTTAATTGAGTAAAGCTAGCTATTTTTGACACTTGATACTTGAATCCTGTTCTTGAATTTCTTCATCCGATTATGTATTTTCATCTGTAGTTCTGTAACCTACCAATATTATTGATAGCCTTTCTCCTATCGAAACGTTTCTGACTCTCTCGCTTGACCCGTAGCCGTAAAACTTTGATTCCTAAGTCGGCAACATTAAGGGAAGATTGGAGGAGGTCAAATAAAAAAATATAGCAGTATAGGCCTACAACTAACCTAAAAGTCGTACTGTACAATATCAATAGTTTCTACCTATGTATAAGGCTACTTACTGCCGAAAGTATTCCTATAGGTATCGTATTAATTCAGTCACTCAGGATTCGATAGGGCCATGGGCCACAACGGGATTTCCTCCCCTACCTTTGGGTCAAGTCCCTAGGTCTTTGTAAAAAGTACCACATAAATTTATCTTACCGCAAGAGTTGGGGACTATACTAACATATTTTTCGTAACTTTTGCTGAAACTCGTCAGTCCGACTGGCAACAGCAATCCCAACTCCGTGTTTGGCCAATAGAACATCAATAGTTTATTCAGTTCCTCTATCAATTCAATTCCACTTCGCACGTTCAGTTTCGTAAGTCTCTCCTGTGACTCCATCATAAAAGACATCCTTCATATCTTTTGACCTTGCGCAGCTCAATAACCCGTGCAATGCACCGCCGCACCGCGGCTATAAGTGCTGATGTGTTTCAACTGTGAATTTTAAAACTGTCAAGTCCTCGATGGACAAACGGAATCCGCGGGAGGGGCTGCCGCAGAGCCCTCTCACGAACAGCCCTATATCATCACGTCTGCGAGACAGGGTGGCCTTTTATGAGAAAGTTTGTGGTGGATCATCTCCTGCAACTGTTGAGGGTGGAGGCAGACGCTGGTTTGGATCGACCAGTAGTGTGGAGAGGTAACCATGCTGGAGCTGTTTTGGATTCGTTCGGACTGGAGGAAGGGCCTACTAACCTTATTTTGTCGGATTTTTCATGTCCTGCAATGCCATAAAAATGGTTGAAAACCCGTTTATAGCTCACTTATAATTCGGTTTCTACCCAACGGGTTTTGAAAGTAGGTTACCCACAATGAATTACTTTCTTGCAAAGGTGTTCACAAAAGTAAAAAAATTATAATCTATAAAAAATTAGACTTTCTCCTTAAGAATTTTTTTTATTTAACTTCCTATTGGGACTATTTTTAGGAAGATTCATCTACCTATTGAGACGGCGACAAAGGTTCGACTTCCGGAAATTTTCAAAACCCCTCATTTCATGAAACCTAAAACCACCCCCCGTTCAAAATGTTATTTATATAACTAGTACATGTATTAAGTAGATTTTACGAAACATTATTATTGATACTGATATTTTCCGATTTTTTAGATACGTGGCAAAAAAATAATCAAACCAATGACTTGTTCAAGTTCGTTAACTGGCCTGATCTACCATTGAATTTCAAGGTAGTGGCCAATTAAAACCTTACAAAATTCATATCATAATAACTTAATTATGATTAATTATTAACATTGGTTGTAGAAGGATGGAATAAAATGTTACTGAAAGCCTTTAAGGGCCAACCGGAGTCGCCCATATTCCATTTTCTGTTCAAACTTCAATTTCTCATGAAATATGGAACGCAGAACAACGAAAAAATGCTGACTCGCAAGAAGAATTTTTTCTCCTAATTTTGTGGCCTTAACTAAACCGAATTCCCCACAGTTGATGAACTCATTCAACTTGAACTCCTGAGTGACCGTTATTTTTTGCGTATCAAGTTCACTAACTATAGCCGATCGGTATAGATGATTGCAACATACTATATATCAAAATTAGGAGAAAAAATTCTTCTTGCGACTCAGCATTTTTTCATTGTTCTACGTTCGATACTTCATGAGAAATTATAGTTTGCACAGAAAGGGAATATCGGCGACTCCAGTTTGCCGTTAATGCTTGAAATATTGGACCGCGATACACCCTCGACCCGTGATTCTAGAATTTACTAATGAATTTCGTAAGTTATGAATATTAAGTTTATTATAAGCTAGCATATTTTGCTTAAAAATAACACAGTTGTAGCCTATGCGCTGAACTGTATGATCCATCGTAATAAGCACGTATATTGCAAGAAGTTTCGTTTCTAATGAGGATTTCACAGGCCCATAACTCTTTTTGATAGGACTAAGCCAATGTTTGGACAACAAGTTCTTTTCGAGTTAAATTTATCACCCCCGAACTCCGTGCTCCGGGACCACGTTATTCATCAACATTTCTTAAGCTCCATTCACCAGCCATTACACTTGTCCATGAATATAAAATATGTCTTACTTTTAGTTATTACTTTCCTATTTATACGTTAGTATAAGGAAAGCTTTGTGATGGCCGAAATGTTCGATTTCGAGATTTCAGTGGATTTACACGTTTTGAGGTTCCAGGAACTCAAAAAAAGGTTTTTAATATCTGTCTGTTCGTCGATTGGTTGGATGTGTTTGGATGAAATTTGACTGGTAGATTCACAAAAATCATATCGTGAGACAATTTTTTGGTTATTTTTGGCTAACTCAATTTTGGGGTGTTGTTCGCATTTATTTTTCTGCGGAATCTCTCCATCGATTCATTATAACTTCATGTATGTTTACGGTGTTTAATAGCGTAGCAATCCAGAATAGGTTGCTTTTCCAAGCAAAGTTTTGTATTTTGTATATTGTTTTGAATAAGAAAATATATATTGAAGCAGTTGTGGATAATTCATCCCCCAATATATTGCATACCCTGTCTTCATTACTGCCCATTGTAGACCATGCAATCGTCCCACCGATCAATTTAGTGCTTTGGGATAGGGAAAGTCGAAGAAACCAAAATTTAAACTTAGGTCAATGTTTTTAAACATTAAATTAAGGCGCCGGACTCTTGTATGCATACGGTGTTAGTTTCTTATTTGAGGCTTGTTAATAGTTAGTCTTTATCTGCCTATAGGTGTTCCATGACTCCAGCCTTAATGAGAAACATTAATGTTGGTGTGGCCATGCCTGTCCCCAATTAAGCTTAGCGGAGTGTAGGGTTTTGGCAAGGAAAGTCTGGCTGTTGTGTATGCAGGGCATTCTGTAATTATCTTATGATTTCAAACTAGTCAGTTTACACAAATGTTGATTTCTCAAAATTTGCCACGGATTCAGCGAACCACAGGGTTCTCACATGAGTAATCTTATTGTAAATATATATATATATATATATATACTAGTATATATACAATATACATATTGTATAAAAATGTATATACTGTATTATTAATGCACAGTATTTATAAATAAGGACTTTTTGTTCTATTACTAAGCCAACCTAGCGGAGTTAGGGCTATAAAGCCCTCTCTTACACTCAACTAGGAAGGCCCGGGACCGCCTGCCTTACATGCCCTCCGAAGCATGGCCAGAAAATGTATGAAGTGTAGGACTCGAACCAACAACCTTTCGGGTGAAAGTCAGAGTCCGTACCACCACTCTACATGTCCTGACTTTATATTAGATGTATAAATTCTAATTTCATACAATTTTATCGTTTTATGTATGCCTATTTGTTTTGTTGCAAAATTGGAATAAATATTTGATTTGATTAATACAAATAGAACCTTAGGGTAGGTACTCTAAATTTCAGTGTCTTTCTAAATAATTTTCCATTGTTTTCATTATTTACGATCGAGAATGGGATTCTCGATTTAACATGTTTAACACCGTTTAGCTTGCTATGCACCGGGTAGTGAATACCCCTAATAAGATGAAGCCGTAGAGTCCGCCCTGATTCCAATGCTACATCATCTGACTCCGGTAGTGAAAGACTTTATTATTATTGTACATTTTCCAATATGAATACTGTAGGTACATAAGTAACAACGTAAAATATGTATAACTGCAAGAGTTTCCCACGCTGTGATCTTTTGCATCCGGGATCACTAGGTTAACTGCAGATAACAAAGTTGTCTCCCTTACCTTGGCTATATCTGGAATCGTAAAGTATTAACTACTGTAGGTAAGCAATTAAAATAGGCCTATACATTGCATTGAGATTCCCTACATGCCTTTACTCAGACTATTATGAAGTATCAACATGCCTGAGGCGCTTGGTCATTGTAAAATATAGGATGTTGTGACCAGCGTCCGTCAGACGCTTTTTCCCTTATACCAGCTAAGGGTGACTCTTACAAACTGCCTGACAGTTCAATCCAGCGGGCAAATTTGTCTGGTAGAAAATATTTCCTACGCATTTTCCCCCCCTTGGTTATACCCACACAAATCAAAGGTTTTCATGAGTCCAGAACTTATGAAAACTATTTCTTTTCTATATACAGTATGTAGGCCTACATGAGGTTCAAAATATTCACCATAACCAATTCGTTTGTCTATTACTAAATAGATACACAGCTTCTATAAACGCTAGTTTTTTTATATCGAGGAAATCCCTTTTAAATACCGTAGTAAAATACCATAGTAAAATAAAGAAAAATTGTCTTTCCCCGTTATTTTATTGTACATTTTATATATTTTGGGGTCGCCACGTTTAATTTAATTCACTACCTACAAACTAGTATTAATCTCATACTGGTCCTATGATGAATTCACTTTATCTCTATTAAGGAATTTGATTGATTGGGTTGAGACCATGACTATAATTATTATTATTGTTGCTAAAATTTAGGTGCAGCGCTTGATGGTCGCACGCACGTCCTTTTATTTCGTGACCGGTCCTTTCAATGTTGAACTTGACCCTATTTCAAAAGTACCCGGTAATTTCCAAGTGAGTCTAGTCACTAAACTATTTAAAAAAAACATATCTAGGCTAGCTATATTTTGCCTATTTTCGAAGGTAGGTAAATACATTTTTAGTGTTTTCGGTACTTTTCCAGGCCTTCTAACTGTGTCTAATCGATGTAAGTGCCCGCATAGGTACTATTGCATATCAAAATATAATTCCTATATTCACTAGCTATTTATATAATATTTATTAGAAGCTGACGTCGGTTTCTTCAATCCCATATTGAGCAATCTTATTATACATTATTATGTTATTCACATGAAATATGCAATATTACAGCAATCTAAGCATTCCTTCAGTCTAGTGTCGGCCACAAGCCGACGAAAATTTCACATCGGTCAGGTCACATGTTCAGAAAAGCGCTTCCGAAAGTTCGAAGTCTTTCCCGCCAGAAGAACGAGCAATTGCACAGAGCCGGCAGTTCGCGTCCTGCATCTATATTAACAAAGCTCTCAATTACAGTTTTACCGTCAATAGGTTGTTTTGAAAAAAAAGTGACAGTATAGCCCACGACAGCGTTGAAAAATTTACCTGCCGATATATGAAATTTTGTTGTTAGTGGGGGACTGGGGAGGAAAAAAAAACGATTACTCGATAAAAATGGTCGATGAAACAAATTCATGCCGTCTATTAATACCTGTGAGTGTTGTCGTTGATTATTTGGCGGGCTGCCGACCCCAATATATCGTTTGTTCAAACCGTGCCGAATTATCGTATGTTACTATGTCCATGCATGACATTATACAGTTTTGCTGACTGACTGAGACATCCGCCCTTTCAATGGTCCTTCAATAAAATTGTATCACCAGTTCCATTGACTGCTTTACAACAGAGAGCAATAGATATGCTATATACTACCTACTATATTTTTATGGACTGCCGATAAAAGTACATTTTTTAGGAGCAACGACAACAAACTATATAAGTTCATTTAATCTTAAAATAACCGTAATTATAGGATATAGAAAAAACTGGACTTGGCGAGATGCGAACCCACGATCTACGCCTATCACGGGTGTCGTCTTAACTGGTGGACCGACCATTAATCTTAAAATTATAATAGGGGACTCACTATCCTGTAGTAAACAAGGGAAAACGCAAACTACCCAATGAGGACTGGCAGATGTTCCTCTCTCCGGACCACTGCTCTATTTGGGATGTTGCGGTCTGCAACATGCCCAGCGGAAGCGTTTCCCCTAACAATGAAGTTAGGTTACCCATTGGGTTGGGTGAACTCAAGGCGCAAGGAAATTTCTTCCTTTTAACTTGAGTCTCGACCCTTGGCCTTCTGTTTCATTTTCCAGTTCTTTACCAACTGGACTAAATTATTCCCGCCCTCAAAGTGAGAGAAATGAGGTGAGAATAAAATGAGCAAATCCAAATAAATGAAACAACGAAGTTTATTTAATTGTATTTTTCTTTTATTTATTTACTTTGAATTTTCTCTCAATTCTTTTTCACCACTTTACCAGTTTACCAAAAAGTTAGTGTTGGAGTATTGTGTACTATCTTGGCCATGTGAAGCTCACCTATTTTATGCATATCCATTACATACTCTATAATACGTTACAGTACAAAAATATAGACATACAGTATATATACGCTATGTATAGGCCTTCATTTTAGGTTGGATAACTTCTTTTTAAAACTTTCTTTGATGAGAAGTGCAGTAGCCAAATTTAACACATCTTCAATCGTCATCGCAATGTCTACTGTAGGCCACATTAATTCGGGTTAATTGTAAGAGTGGGCCGAAATTTCCGAAATTCGCCCACATAGAAAATAAAGACAGTTTTCTTTCTTTCTTTCATTAATCCACATAAGCTATGCTGTTGGATTGAGGATTTCCTCCCGCCTTTATCGCACAAAAATATGTAGGAACTCCTTCCTTATCTAATATGCTCTCCGTGGGCCCTGATAACGTGCAAAGTGTGTAGGTAATGAAGTGAGGGCCTGTACTGAGCTCAGACTACTATTGTACAATATAAACCTACCATGTTTGCAAATTAAATTTGGTGATTGAAAATGATAATTGAAAATCATGAATCATAATTTTATGGTCTTTATTCAATTGTGAATTAGGCCCACTCTGACACATACAGAAGCCAAATTATAAATACTACAAGGTATATGAGAAGCATGCATTGTAAAAGACAATTTCTCACAAAAAAAATTTTTTTTGAGATGGTGGTATCACTGGAATAGACTGTTACATAAAAATTGTAATAAAAAGTCTAAACTATTTATAAATTCCTAAAGAATATTAGTTAAAATATTACACCCCATAATTTAGAAGCATTTAGATTTTAGAAGTTTTGTCTCTCTGCATTTACAGTTTCAAATGACAAATCGCTTTTTGCATACATGCTCCTCACATAATATATCCCCATAACCAAATTTCCGTTTGTTCTGACAAACTCCAGTTTCACATACAGCAGAATTAGACTGACCACTTACAGATACAGTTGGTTCAAATCGTTCATTAGCTCAATATTTATTCTGGATTCGTATATAAAATATTATACAAGCTATGCATGGGTACCTATATAGGCTACTATGGATATAAATGATAATATCATTATAATATATTATATTACATATTATGTAATTGATAAACAAGCAAGCATACATGAAGTAAAACAAACAAAAAAGTTCAGTAGTCCCGTGCCTCCATCAACCGAATCCAAAACAGTAAAATACTCAAAATATTCACTTAACAGCTCTCAACATGACGACTGCCAAGTAAAGGAACCCAATATGGGTTCCAAGGCACCATCAGATTGCGAAGAAGCATTCGAAACTGTTATCGAAGAGGGCGACGAGACTGGAGCTCGCGTTTTTCGTCTTGACAAAGTAACAGTTCGACATCGCGTCGAAGAAGTCGTAAGGTCGGGTCGTCGCCCATCAGAAGATCGTCTAGATAAAGTTGCGGCTAAGCACCGTGTCGAGGAAGCTTGCCGATTGGCAAGAGCCCACGAACAGCTTCTACCCAGTATTCAGCGAGGACGGAGCAGAACACCGTCTGAAGAACTTCTGGATTCCTCTTATTTCACGCACAATGAATCCCTCTCGAAGTCGTCCAGTGTGCTATCATTGGAGAACCTCAGGAGGTCTTCGTCTCGTGAGATGCTGGACTGGGAAACTGGAAGTGTTGGGTCAGGAACAGGGAGTTCTAAGGGAAGTGAGTGGTATCAGGAGTACCGGTCCCAGAGCTTTCAAAACTTCAACTCAAAGCTTGACCGAGTTTGCACACGGCAAGAATATGACACTCACATCGCCGAGATCAAGGGTGAGTACCTATTGCACTGTCTCCTAAAATATTTCTTATTTGATTATAACTTACTTTATTTATCAGGTAAATACCAATGTTGATCAATATAATATGCTGTATACTGTTACGTGGTATGACTAATATTCAGTAAATAAAACAATAATAATTTCAATGTACAATAAGTTACAGCATTTATTCCCAGTTAGTCAGTTTGCAAGATGTGCGCGTTTATTAGGGGTATATGAGTATTCGAGGATTTGAACGATGGGCACTTTATATTCAGTGACCATGGTGAAAAAGCAAGCTCTGAGCCAGACAAAGCACCGATTTGCTTAGGTGCTGCCGCATTGGTAATTACAGAGTCATGCCGTATTTATCACAACTGCTCTTAGCTTTCATTAGCCCGTACCCTTCGTGATTAGCCGCCATTTCTTTTATTTCTGCCTTGGTCGGGTGCTTCTATTTTGCGCCTTCATCCTTCAGTGTAACAACAACAATCCCCATTGCGAAATCTCTTATCAATTCTAAACTTTACTAGTTGTATACTGCCAAACCCGTGAAGGAAAGTGCCCCCCCCCCCCCCATATATCTACGGCACTGCAATAAATTTATAAACGAGTTCGTTGAAGTATTAGGCTAAATGGATAAGTATGGTATTTTCAATGCATGCGCCGATGGGTTGCTATTTCGTTACCATTGCCAACACATATACGGTATTCGAATGAATTTGCTGTACAAATTTCGGAAGGGGGAGGAGTGACTTTCGCAGCCCACTACCAACGACGTTGAAGTCCAGACCAGGGGCCATTGAGAGAATCGGTGGGCATCGGTCCAACAATCAATATCAAAAATATTGAAACCCGAGCTGAGAAGTTCACAGGGTGACTGGATGAGGCGTTTCCCGCCACCAGGCAGGTTTTCAGTTTTCTTCGGTCAAAAACGTAGAAGGTGGAAGAGGAGGGGGAGGGGGTCCGGGGGTTCTCCCCAGAGAGAAAATTTTGAAACACTTGGTTTTTAGTATTTTTTGCTTGTGTGTTTCGTCATAGACAACTTAAATGTTATGAAAGCTAATATTATTATGAAATATGAAAATACTTATTGTTTTCCCTATGTGTTGGTATTTAAGTTTTAGGAAGTTATTAGCATTTCTCGCCGCTCTCGGTTCAATTGGAAGGTTTCAGAAATATGCGAATGCTTGTAGTGTTGAGTCCAGTTTCTCGCTTTTGGCTGTACACTGGCCATACAAGGTCTCCCCGTTACCTCGTGTTATAGGTGTGGGTGTGCCGGTTTGTTTGAATTACTCCCACACCTTAGGTCTTAAAATATATAATATATACATCAATGGATGTATAGGCTGACATAATTTTTAACGTCAGGAAGTGAGAACGACAACCCTAGTTTGCGTAATACCGAAAGCCTGTCTAGACCTTAAAATAATTTCATATACCTATAGACTTAATTTTCATATACTGTATATTATGACACATTTCTACAAATTTTGTAAGCTAAACCTTATAAAACGTAAAAACTTGGTATAGAAGAATAGACTGAAGAAGTCTGTGACAGTGACTGAAATTGTGGCTTACTATTTAATAGGCATACAATCGATAAACACTGACCCACATATCCCCTTATAACTCACAATGAAATCCCTTTTGCCCGTCAAGTGTCCCGCAGCTTTGGGGATTCCTCGCAGTCAAATGGGTGGGGTTCACCCCACCGTGCAACTGGGTCAAAGCCTAATGACCCCCACATCTCTCAAACATATGGGCAGCATGTGTCCTCTTTGACATTCGCACATCATTTTGGTATGTGCCAAAACTGTCTGTTTGTTGGCCAAAATAACGATACTTTTGATTTGCAACAGTCTGCATTTAGCCGACTGTAATTTACAGGCGGTGACGTAGCTAACTGTCAATGTGCCTCTTTTCCCCTCATGAATTAAATTGCCATATTGACTGTTCCTGTAAATGCTGAAAATTTAAAACAAAAACTGTAAGAAACTTAGACCCTAGTGCAACTAGTATAAGGCTAAAATAAAATAAAGAACCGGTCCGAGTTTACTCGAACATGCTTTCCAATTTATCAAAATTAGTAGATAGGGAAAATGAGTAATGTCATGGTAAATAATTTTCCTATGGTTAAACTTCCGATATCTCGGGGGGGGGGGGGGGTGTCCACCTGACGTCACTCGATGTGAGGTAAATTCTAGATAGGTCAGACAAACACATTGCCATACAGCAATACTGGCAGGGCACGCAATGCATTTGAGCGTGAATTTTCTATCATTTTTTCAAAGAAACATTTTTTTGTACAAAACCAAATACTTTTTTGGGAAAGCAACCTGTCCGGTTTCGTTACTCAATTTAACACCTAAGACATACCTGAAGGTAGAAATCATCGATAGAAAGGTGTCGCAGAAAAATTATTTTTTAGTCATTTTTCATTAAATTTTAGTCATTTTTATTTTTTTACCCCCAGAAGCACACTATCAAGGGGCAAGCGACCCCCCGCATTTTATCACCATTAACAACAACTACAATATATGTGAATTTAAAAGAAATCGTTGGAGCCGTTTTTGAGAAATAATTTTTTTAGACGATTTTTGGAGTTTTTTGAAATTTAAACCCCCCAAATCGAGTTAGCCCAAAATAAAAATAAAACGGTTCCGAGGTATGATTTTTGTGAACCTACGTGCCGAATTTCATCAAAATCGACCGAGTAGTTTGCCCGGAAATCGACGAACAGACAGACAGACACACAGACAGACTGACAGACTGACAGACATTTCGTAATAACCACTTTTTTGGGTTCCTGGGACCTTAAAACGTGTAAATCCGTTGAAATCTCGGAATCGAAAATTTCGACCGTCACAAAGCTTTTCTTATACTACGTATAAATTGGAAAGCAAAAATAGGCTACATAAACCGTTATTAGGATTGAATGCGAAGAAGGAAGCCAGGAAAAATTGGTGCTGGACTGCTGGTGGAATAGTGTAGCTGTTATGTTTGAGAGGAATCGAGGATCCCATCACCTGAAAGTTCCGGTAATAAGGAATAAACCACGCCACCATCATGCATTGGTAGATGGCAGTACCGTCAAGTATTCCTTGCTGACACTTTTTAAGCGACGGTGGGACTGGGCCTTGCCCGCCTTATACTGTATATAATTACATGTTTCTTGTCGCCGTAAGGTTATTTTATGCTGCAAAAACATAGGTTCCAGTGCCGCTCCCATTCCTATGTCGATTTGAATGTGCCGTTAGGCAATTTGGATTGAGGATCCGGCCGAATATACTATATAATGTCTACTATTGTGTCTCTGACTGTTAGGGGAAATTATTATTATTTATAGAGATAAGCTAGCATAGGTCTTGGGATCTTTTAAACATCATAATTACTGGGATTGTAGCAGTGCATACTGTATCCCAATCATTCATATTATGCCATAGTCAATTAATGCGCCATTGAAAAACAGCAGCTTAACCTTGTTAGTAAAGACAGTCAAGCCCTTCAACGGCAAGCCTATCAGATCGACCTGGTTGATGCAGGCAGCCCCAAGAGAGTCCGATCGCGCCCGCCACAGTGGTGGACAGTTGCCAACCAAGTGTGCCGCGATTTCCTCGGACTCACTGCAGTGCTGGCAGACGAAAGGATCTCCATTAATGTCCTAGTTAGGTCATATAATAGGAGCTCTGAACAGACGGTATTACTTAGTTTGCTGCCTAAAAGTAAACGTCCGAAATAAGCTCCTGGATAGTCTCAAATATAAGCTATCTCACACATACAGTATCGATAATACATAGGCACCTAAATACAATAGGTATGACCACTTTAAATATTTGTTGTTCCAAATAAACTGTACAACAAATACTTACGTTATCTGTCTAACTAGAGCTACCATCATAAATTACTAATTTTGGGTGATATCAATGCGTGATAACAAAGTGGCTGTGATAAGAAGTACCCAGCAGTTGGTGGTGCGGGTCTGCGGCATGCACAGCCTTTCCCAAGGCACCGAGATCAACAGAATCATGCTAACCCGAAAACTGTCATTGCTGCACAGAGATTGTACGTAATATCATGATATCCGTCAATAAATCAAAACTGTATACTACCATAGACTATAGTCACTAGACTACGACTAAGATAAAGAACTACTGGCTGGCCACGAATTGAAAATAAATACATGAATGAATTAGAGAATAAATAGTGTTTCATTTCTTTTAATTCGTGGTCGCGCGGTACTACTCAGCTTGCACAACTTTATTTCTTTATAACTTTATTCAAACGTGTCCTATGCATAACTTAAGCTTAAATAGCTTAATTACACAAGTTCACTATTAGAAACGTTTAGTCGTAGTAGTACTAGTATTGTAGTAGGCCTGATGCATAGATCTATCCAAAACGTGTCTATGAATTTATAAGTATCAATGCTTCTAGTATATTGTAGTTTACTATGAGTGTAAACTATGAAAACATAGTGAACGACATATTATTTACACAGTCATCCCCTCTCATAGATTTAGCCAGCATGTTACGAATAGGTAACCAGCCCCGCCTGTACCGCCATGCCCACCCCATTTAGGCGTTTATAGTTGTTTTGTTTTTTCCACCTGACCGTGCCATATTGATCATGTTCGATGGGGGGGGGGGGGCGTAGCTACCCCACCCTGTTCTCTATGGATGCCCTTGTTTTAATCCGGCTATAAGACCAGTAAATAAAACTGACCTTCGCGAGTTGGGAGTCCATAGATGGTGGAGTGTTGTACGAAACCGAGATAACTGGCGAAGTGTTGTCGAGCAGGCTAAGGCTCATCAAGGGCTGCAGCTCCAGAAGAAGAAGAAGTATCAGACCAATAGGGTCTTTTAAATAATTTAACTATCTTATTTTCGTTTATAATAATCATTAGCTCATTAGTTTCAATTTCTTCATCCAACTGGTTAGGTGCATGAATAGGGTTAGAAATTAATATAATTTCATCTAACAGACCGAAATCTAAATACCTCCTTCTTTGACCCTGCAGGAGGTGGAGACCCCATTCTTTACCAACATTTATTCTGATTCTTTGGCCACCCTGAAGTATACATTTTAATCCTCCCTGGATTTGGTCTGATTTCACATGTAATTAGCCAAGAAAGAGGTAAAAAGGAAGCATTTGGAGTTCTTGGGATAATCTACGCTATAATGGCTATTGGTCTTTGGCAGACATGTCAGAAGTAATAAAAAGCATAAAATATTGTTGGCAAGTACGTACATTCGTTATGTAATATAAATACAGTACACAGTAGTTGCGTAAAAAGAATATACCGTATATGGTATATTTTAATTAGTGACAGTTGACTATACAAGGGCATCTCAAGGAGTACTTATGTTAAATTTATTGATATTGTACAGGTCACAAGTGAGG
Organism: Psococerastis gibbosa; assembly: GCA_963971405.1. Lineage (NCBI taxonomy): Eukaryota > Metazoa > Arthropoda > Insecta > Psocodea > Psocidae > Psococerastis > Psococerastis gibbosa. The sequence continues at coordinate 28,022,572 of OZ020485.1, forward strand.
ATAATATAATAAATAACACATATTTCCTCATGGAGACGCCCAAAAGACAGGCCCACAGGCCTACCTCATCTATAGAGGCGCATGTTCCTTAGGTGTGCACAGATTTGATTTGATGAATTACAACCACAATTAACTAATTTCTGCAGTATTTTAGATTTTTCGTTACGAAATTTACTGGCCTTATATGTTATTTGATCAAATTCAGTCAGGATAGTTTCGGGAAAACCAGAAAACAGCTGCACAGCAAGGCATTTTGTAAAAATTAACTTTTTGGGTTCCTGCGACCTTAAAAGCTTAAAACTGTTTAATTATAGAAATACAAAATTTAGACTACTAAGCTCACAAAGGTGTGACGAAAGTGACTCCCAGAAGAAAACAATTCCTTTTAAGCGGTCGAAAATTTCTCAATCTACAGTAGCCTACGTCAGTGACTATTCTTTCTGAAAAATGCAGCTGTCCATTTGAAATTTCTCTAAAAATGCCGACGCGTGGGGGCGGTTGAGGGTGCTGGCACGCGTACTTCTTGCGTGCGTGCCCCCTCCCAGCTGGCACTAAGCTCCCCAAAGGTAAAGCCCATCTCTATTGCTCTGATCAATATTCAGTTATTTTAGCCTTATTGTAAATAAAAATATCATAAGCACATATGAACAATACTGTAGCCTACCTATATTAGCAAATCGATTAAAAACGCCGCGGCAAATTAATTATTTATCAATTAATATAGGCTAGATTAATGTAGAGTTATTTGTCTTAATTAATAACCCTACTCTTTAAATGTCGTATGGCTACTACGTGATTAAGAAGATAAATGCGTATTAAATACCACTAGAGGGCAAGCATAACGCCAACAGAAGCAAAAGTGGATTAAATGAACAAAGTGGACCCTATTTGTGCACAAGACGCTTGAAATGAAATGAAATAAAATAAAATTAAATTAAATGAAAACGACTTTATTGCAAAATAAACAAAAGGCGAACAATAAGACTACCCTATATAAAGTCTTGTTTTCATGCTAAGCGTTTTCATGCTAATCGAAAATAGATTCCTAATAACAATAACAAATGTCAATATTAAACATTACTCATTTTTTTGTTTTGTATTAATACAACAACAATTTTAAAATTGGCTAGATTGAAAAAAATTGCAATCATATTCATACGTTAATAAAAAGAAATATTTAAATTTCCTCATTTAAAAGCTTCTTGTAAGACCTACAGACTGGGAGTTCAATAATTAAGTTAGCACATTAAAATAAATGTGCTAACGATTGGTTAATCACAATTAACCAATCGTACACTAACCGAGCGCAATTCTCGGTCTATTGGTACTACAATACACCAGTGCCTAGCTAAATTTTCTGATATAATTTTTTGTTACGGTATGCCTAAGCCTATCTACAGTAAATCTTCTTCTGGGGTTACAATCTATCGATTGGTTTGCAGCAACTTGACTCTTCTTCTCCACTCCTCCCTGTCTTCCGCGATCCTTTTCATTTCCCAGTAGGTCCCGCACTCCATGTCCGCCATTACGTCCTCCATGTGCTCCTTTCTCGGCCTGCCTCTGTGGTTTGTGCCCTCGACTGAGCCTTCAACAATGGTGTTTAGAAGGCTTTCATGCCTGATAAGGTGCCCCATAAATCTGGCCCTCCTCGTAGATATAGCTATCGTTAATGTAAATACTGTACTGTATATTTCTTACAACAACTATTAAAATTCTATCGTATCCGGATTAATAGAAGAAGATATTGCAAATTGATGCTCGTCTACATAGTCTATTCTTTTATTTCTCCCCATCTTCATTGGCCAATCAGCCAAGTTTGCTCTAAGACTCAACCTTGTTTCCATACCTGTCTACTCATTTCCATACCGGGTCGAAATTGAACGTTGTTTTAAAGGTAAACCACTTATTATTGTGATTATGAATCTGCAACGAGAATTACCGTAGGCGGGGATTTTAATTTTAGTCATGATGCTAGGCTAATTTACCAGTTGCCTTTCTCGAGTGTGCCTGGAATACATCATTCAAAATGATTTTAGTTTTTTCCGGGCAAGATAGAAATCGAATATTCAAATCGACACGAAAACTGCAACATACTATTCATGATTATTGTTCAATACTCTATTGAAGTAGGCTGCATGAAACGAGAATTTTATATGACCGGGAATAAAAAAAAACATATCCGAATGATATTCAGTATGCATACCTACTTATTGTGCTAATAGTATTGTACAGTGTTACAGTGTACAATATATAACTACCGGCACTAGTTGGGGCACACTGAAAAAATTGTTTTTTGATTTTTGTTTTTATTTAGTGTTATTAATTAATTAATTAAATCTGAAGTATTTAAGTAGGACATGAGTTAGGGCGTTTCTGGGGTTAAGGATAGCCCATATTTAGTTGGGTATACGCAGAAACTTATTTTTAGTTAAACACCCGTGAATGGCATCAGGAGTCATTTAAATATGTGTAAACTAGTTAAGTTATAAAAATTAGGCTATTTAACTCCCTTCGAAAACCGTCCCTATCAGTTGAAAAGATGTTACGAGACAGCCGGCACTTATTTCATTAGTCTGCATTGTCATGTTACAAAGTTTAAGTATACCTGCATGCAAGGTTAAAACACTACGGTATTATCTACTCTCTTCAATCGCAGTACCTACTCGTAACTTATAGTATAGAACTTATTGTCAGTGTTACACCTTGTGCATCTTTAAGCCAAGTCTAATAGGCTACACCGAGAATGTGTACAATTTATTAAGTTAGCGTACGCCACCTAATTAAAATGAACATATGAATTAAGAGAAAGCACGACGTTGATATTTAATAAGCCCAAACTCTGTTAGTTTATACTTTTATTCCATTAATTAATCTCATTTGATACTTTTCGTGATCGTATTTTGGTAATTACATAGATAAACAGTTTGTTGATTTCTTTAATGTTCAGTTTTCACCCCCTAAAGCTCGGACTGGCACTGCTCTAACCTCCTACATATATGTCCGCAAATTCTGTAGAACAAACTGGCAGAAGAATCAATGTCGGCCGTGAATTCACAAACGCCGCGGGTTCAAGGCCTTGTGATTTTAAAGTTGCCGACTTCGGGGCTGAGTTGGGCTCGCGCCTCCGCAGATTTGGCACACGCAGCCAAATCGTTTCGGGGGATTTCCTGTGCGTCCCACCACCGTTTGTTATTTTAGTTTCGCTGCAAGGGAGCTTTACTCTTTAAAGCTCAACTGCTCCCTTCCCTTGCATATTGGACACCTCCCATCTCATCATTTGTTTGTCAGCAGTCGTCACTTTTAAAAGCGCTGCTATAGTCAACACCTACGCACTGCGAAATGACTTTTATTTAATGGTTTTAGACATGCGGGAATTATTGAATAAGGGACTGTACATCACCCGGCTTTGTTTACCAACAGTGTTGATGGACAAGTATAAAGGGGGATGTTTAGATATAAATCACTTGATGAGTAAATTGCTATCAATCTGGCTGTTGACCTGATTTCTTTTGGATAGAATGACGAAATCGGTCAAAGATTCCCTGATTTCTTCTGGTAGAAGAAATATAGAAATAATCATAATAATTGTCTGTGTGTCCCATTTCCTATGACTACGGTACGGTACCTTAAATATGTTTTCATTAAAATCGGGGAAATCGAAGAAAACACCTTTCGCAAACGAGGCAACAATAATCTCATTGGAGTACATCAAAGGGTGGTACAGGCTCTGCGAATAAATCATTCCAGCTTGAAAAGTTTTAAGAAATTGCTTACGAGCATGCAAGAAAGCTGACATCCTTCCGATTTTTCACAGCAAATATAAGGCTATATTATATGTATTGTGTATTCCTTCCAATGGCGGATCAGGGGGGTCATGACCCCCCTTTAAATGAGTAAATTCATAGTAAATTCATAAGATACCTAGTAAATTGTTTTTGAATAAAACTCCACTTTTCAACAAAAAAAATTACCTTTGAAACTTACAAAAAACTTGTGACCCCCCCCCCTAAATTTTCCGCTGGATCCGCCCTTGATTCCTTATAGATAAAAAGTCATGACCCCCCCCCCCCTTAAATGAAAAATTCGTAGTAAATTCATAAGATACCTAGTAAATTGTTTTTGAATAAAACTCCACTTTTCAACAACAAAAAATTACTTTTGAAACTTTCAAAAAACTTGTGACCCCCCTAAATTTTCCACTGGATCCGCCCCTGATTCCTTTTAGATAAAAAGTCGTGTCATATTTTGTACTTATAGCCTACTAGATTTGTTTGAATATTTAGGTATTTTATAATAGGAAATAAAACTAGCTATTTTTCTCATTTGCCGTGTCTACTAACTACCGTACTTATTAGGTAGATACTTTAACGTTAAGTAAGTAGGTAGGTACTGATTGTAAGGACTAAATTTATCCAGAAGTTTATTATTGTTATTTAATGCAAGATGCATGAGCAATTTTTAGGAACTTAATTCGTTAAGCACGATGATGGTTAGATTCCACAAAGTAGGCTTACTTTTCAATGCTGTTGTGAGTTTGGGTTAGCCCAGGGATGGATCCAGCTCATATGAGGGGGGGGGGGGGTCAATATAGAACAAACATTTACTAAATGTTGGGGGTCAGCTAACCCCCTGCCCCCCTATATCCATCCATGGATAAGCCTACCTAAATTTTAATCTTCTATTTCGGAATGTTTTAACCAAACATTTACATAGTAGTATAGCCTACATTAGTTCCTACAAAAAAATGATAAAAATACGTCTATTCTTTATTTTAATCTGACTCCAAGATGGCACTGCCAAGTTTTGCGTGTTTAGTCATGGGCATGTTTCTTTTGCATACTTCTGACGTTTTATCTTGAGACGATGACTTCATTTCCTCCATATATGTAGTTGGTATTTTGATTTTGGCACGCACCATTCAGTGTTTCCTCACGCTATGTCATTTGGGATTCATCTCTTCACATTTGCGCATTTCACATGTCCCATGTCACATGTCCCATTCCCAAACTATTCCCGATAGGTAAGACTACAATATTATTTTACTACACAGCAGAAGAAACATTACAAAGTGTAGGCCGTCCCAGCATGACTGTAGTACTCATTCCCAACAAACAATTAAATCCATCTTTGGCTTTCTTTTCCTTCAATTGTCGCACAAGATAATAAAAATTATATCTGAACTATACTGATAGACTATTGGCTAGGTACAGTTGGTACTATTGCTAAATGAGCGAAAAGAATGCTCGCCGAAGTTAGAATCAATGGGGTTCATTTGTGGCGTCATTTTGTAGATGGCAGCACCAGTTGCAATGATATCAAAGCGTTGATTTTTCCATAAGCCTCAATACTATTTTAAAATGATTTTTAATTACGTATTATTTTAAAGTGATATTTTTCTATAAATCATGGAGAATATATATATATTAAATTATGTGCAGCGAAATAAGGTCCAGGCATAGTAAAAATATTATAAAAAATATTAAAAGAATTAATTAGATGCTAAGAGCTTAGTTTTCGCATGCAAACGGCGGCCATTTTGAATAATATGGATATCGGTTTGACGTCAGCGAACCTAGTGACCAAAACTGTCCCTACAGAACCTCATTCTTGGTTACCGCAATCAAGTAAATTACAGCTTGGTTGTCTGAGAGACTTCTAACGCCCCCTTAGGTCGGCCCCTAATTTAGTGGTACTGTAGTATGGAGACCTACAGTTAATTCCGGTACAGTAGTACGGTACGGTACTGGTACAACATCTTAGCCTACTGTTTGTGTGAAATTGCTGCATTTGATTATTTGGCTCACAAATAAGCAATTAGCCTACTGTTTGACATTGAACCAAAGAGTGCCAAACATTTTCGACAACAGACCCCCGGCGACTCATTACCAGCCAAAAGTTACGTGTGCCAAATTTATTTTACTTCAAGTTCCAATTTTACACTTATTCTTACGGTTGGCTATGTCCATCTGTACAACTACCACAATCAAAGCATAATAATATTATGCTGGAAGCCTGGAATGACGTATTTTTATTTGTTTCAGATGAGCAAGAAAGGGTACAGAAAAAGACTTTTGTTAACTGGATCAACTCGTATCTCTCCAAGGTACGTAATAATGTTTATCTGAACTTCGATAATTCAATTGAGTCGATGGCATTTGAAGGCCTTCGATGGCGTAGTGGTAGCGTGTTCGTACTTTTGCGAGTCTCTACACACCATGCAATCGGGAAACCTGTCGGAACTCAACAGATGCATCTTCATTGAGGCACCTGAATAAGTTATTCGGATACATTCATTTCAATTCCTTGTTTGATCCCTAAGAAAAAGAAAAAAAGAAGAGGGAAAAGTGATATTATTGGATTGTACTGTAGAAATACTGTAGTAGTAGTAGGTTTAGTAGCTAAATATCTACTTAGCCCATGCTACATACAACATCCGAAATAGCACAGAGCGCTAAAATAGTAGACTAAATAGGTAATTAGTTAAAACTGTTAGCACGCGGCTGGATTTGGCTACTACATTGTTATATTGAGAGGAGCGATTGACAGCAGCTGGGCTCGTTTTAGTTGTTTTATGGCTGGAGATGCATACGTTAAACAAGGAGGGGCATGGGGATCGGCATGTGTAGGTCTATAAGAAAGCCTTATAAAGAATCCCATTGAATTCCACAATTTGGTAGAATTGTTTATTAAAATTAATTCTTAAGGGTCAGGTCTTGCAGGAAAACCGCTATTTCTTGAATAGATGAGTATTGTACAAGAAGTGAATGAGAAGGTTAAAGACCTCAGCAGTCTAGAGGTACCAGCCCTATTAAGAAATCCTGGGCCTATGGTGCTCATTGATGACTCTCCGGATTTTTGGATTTTCTCTGTACTTGAGCAGTAACTCACTACTACTACTACTACGTGGCGCTAAAGGGCTCTGTCACATCGCGCAAGCCTGCCCGGTCCTGCACTCTCTTTCGCCAGTCATCGACGCCAAGGGTCACCAGATCCACCTCGACATCGTCCCATTCGCCTTCTCCCTTGTGTAAAACTGAACTTGTTACCGTATTGTCTGACATTCGCTCCACATACCCTAGCGATCTAATGTGGGCTCCCTTCGGCTACTATCGTAGGTTCTCACGTCACTCTGTCTCTCCCCGCCTCTCCCTAATTATGCACTGGTCCATTCGGAGTATCTTCCACTCCCACTTATCAAGGAGCTCCTCGCTCCTCCGAGTAACAGCCCATGTGTCACACGCGTCGGTTACGGACAGTAGCTCAGGGAGCATTTAATTAGTAGGCGAACGGTGGCTGGAAGCTGTGGCCTGTGGGATATGACACGGCTGGCGGTCCCTGTATAAATAGCAATGATGGTCTGCTTGATAAATACGATTACCTCATGGCTAGTGTAAACAGAGCTGTCATTCGAGCATACATTGGCTTGTCAAAGAGTTGGATGGGCCCGCTTTTATACGGCCAATCTTGCTGACCTTGCGTGCTCTTTGCAATATTCTGGAATCTCGATGACCCCTCATGGATTCATCGAATTGGTTCCTACTAGCTTGATGTTTTTCGGTCAGATAATGTGGAGCCAAGGGATTTTTTTTCCTCTACTAGAGCTATTTAAAGGTACTCTCATAAAGTGTGTGTGGTAGACCAAATGTCAAATGCCAATTTGCTGTAGCAAATCACAGTTAAACATGTTGCTGACAACTAACGGAATTCAGTTAAGTTAGTCTGAATTCCTCGAGATGTCAGCAACGTTCCTGATGGTGTGATTTACTGTATTTTTTGGTGCGGTGATTTATAGTTAAGCTATACCTTTAAAGGGTTCGCGGGTTCACTATGCCGTTTCGCATTAACATAACCTGGGATTAAAAATTACTTACTTAGTTTACTTAATCCAACGCCCGTCCGTGACTGTTCAGCCATTCGACATTTTGACACCGAGCCCAGTAGCGATTAGTATAGGGTCGTGGGTAGGGTTGGGTTAAAGCAGGGCACACCCTCAGATGATCCTCGTACATGCATCCAACGGCGAGACCAATGCGGTGCAAGTGGGTTTGCAGGTAATAGTGGCCGCTGCAAGCCAACCCATGAGGGTTGTTCACCAGAAGAAGAAGAGTGGCCGGTGTTGAGACGAAAACATTATTATTAATAATGATTAAAAACGATTAAAAAATATGTAAGCAAGATAATTTTAGAATGGAAATTGCTGTTCAAAATTATTTTGTTTATACTTTTAACCCTCAGATTAAGTCAATATTAAACGACACAGTAGACCCGCTGGTAGGCTACACGTTATCTTAGTATCTTGCTCACTTCCAAATCACTTTAACAATAGTAATAGTATTATCAGAATATCCAATATTAGGTCAAAGGTGCAGCTGAGCGAAATCTATTTATCTATTCAATAGGAGAAGGAGTGAGGGATTTTTCTTCAGCCCTAGTGATTTTATGAATAGTGAAAGCTGTGCAACGTACAAAATCCACATTAAGAACCTATCGATATTTGAATTCCCCATTTAAAACATGGATTTCCACGTACCTCTATAGTGTACAGTCTGAGGAATGTTTATGAACTTGAAAATTTATGATGGCGAATTCAAACTACTTGCATCTTGTATACTGTAGGTAGGTACTGGGTGCGTTCGCCGGAACGATATTAGCCTACCAATCATTGTTGCCTCGACACCGTCCGAAATCAAGCAAACTTGTAAACCATCCAATAAACGCCGGTCTAGCGGTCACGGTTCAGAGTTTTTGATTAATAAAAATACCTTACCTTACATTAGGACTTCGGTACCTAGTGTGGCTGCAGCGAGCACGGTGTGAAATATTCAGTCTAACACTACGTAAGAGTCGGTTTATCATCCAATTTCCGTTAGCCTTCGTAGCATTCTGGATTTATTTAAATTGTTGACCTCCACATAGCCTACCGATATATTATGTACCTACAGTGCAGCGTAGCCCACATGAGAAAGTGCACAATTGGCATTGTGGTGTATCAGCCTGTTTTTATGCCTAGCATGACATCATACTGTACCTAGTTGGAGTGGGAGGCACAATACCACTTAGTGTTTAATGGCACTTTTGAAGGCTGGGGGACTATAAATTTCAATTCTATAAACATATGGTATAGCATTGGTATTACAATACAATGCACAATAGTCACAAGTGAGGCGTACAGCTGCAACATACTTCAATATTCTGGGTCTCCTAACTCCAACATATTTTAAGATGTGAAATTGTTATATGATGAGCAAGATTCAAACCAGCTTTGTCTTTCTAGAGTTTAACTATTAAAAAAAAACTAATACTTCCCTTACCCTTCCTTTTAAAGTATAAGGAGGTTTCAGGATGTTCATTTAATTTACTATACAATAATACTAAAATTCGGCTACAAATACTGTAGGTTGTGTGAATAATTTAGTCTAGTATGGTATGTTCCCTCCCCAAGCACATTCTTAGGAACATTTGGGGTTGGGAATTGTTCATTTGTGTCTTGTATTGCTTTCCAATTTATACGTAGTATAAGGAAAGCCTTGTGATGGTCGAAATTTTCGATTCCGAGATTTCACCGGATTTACACGTTTTGAGGTCCCAAGAACAAAAAAAAGTGGTTTTTACGAAATGTCTGTCTGCCTGTCTGTCTGTCTGTCTGTCTGTGCATCGATTTCCGGGCCAACTACTCGGTCGATTTTGATGAAATTTAGCATATAGGTTTACAAAAATCATACCTCGGGACATTTTATTTTTATTTTGGGCTAACTCAATTTGGGGGGGGGGGTTTATTCTCAAAAAACTCCAAAAAAAACGTCTAAAAAACTTTTTTCTCAAAAACGGCTAAAACGGTTTCTTTTAAATTCACATATATTGTAGTCGTTATTAATGTTGACAAAATGCGGGGGTCGCTTCGCTTACCCCTTATTAGTTTGCTCCTGGGGGTAAAAAAATAAAAAATAACTAAATTTTAATGAAAAGTGACTAAAAAATAATTTTTCTGCGAAACCTTTCTATCGATAATTTCTACCTCCAGGCATGTTTTAGGTGTTAGATTGACTAACGAAACCGGACAGGTTGCTTTCCCAAAAAGATATTTGGTTTTTCACAAAAAATTATTTTTAAAAAAAAAAATGATAGAAAATTCGCGCTCAGATGCATTGCGTGCCCTGCCATTATTGCTGTGTGGTAATTATTGTGTTGGTCTGACCTATATATCTAGAATTTATCTCACTTCCAGTGACGTCAGTTGGACAACCCCCCCCCCCCCTCCGAGATATCGGAAACTTAACCACTGGAAAATTATTTACCATGAAATTACTCATATTCTCTATCTATACTAATGTTGATGAATTGGAAAGCATGTTCGAGTAAACTCGGACCGGTTCTTTTTGAGATTGAATTAAATACATTTGATTTGATTAAATACCGGTAATCGATGCAAGCTGTTGGTAGACCTAATCCCTAATTGAATACTTGATATTTGACGACGAGGCAAAGTAACAATTGAATAGCTTCAGTGAGCTTAAATAGCTTAACGAAGATGAAATAAAGTCAAGAAAAACCCGAAATGGGTAAGGGACAGTAGACCGAAAATGGGTGGGTAACTGACTTTAAATTCTGCTGTAGTCTATTGAGGTCACGTCCTTCAAGGTCTGAACTTTAATGAATAAAAGGTCACCATCTGTTTTAATACGATTAATGCAGAGCGATGGAACGTGACCCTAAAGGCTCGAGCTCAAATCCCGATGGGGCATTAATTTTTTCCACCCTCGCAGCCTCGGAACGCTAACAATGTGTTCAAATGTTTTAAGGAGGAAATGAGACTATAGGACTGACCATTTAAGCTATGATATATCATATCAATATGTTTTGTGATGACTTTTACTTAATTCTTCAGGCTGTCTGACCCAGACTGCCCAGCAAACAAGGCAGTGAGGCACTGAGACAAGTAACCACAGGCTTGACTAAAATCTGGTATATGTACGGGGATCGCCCACCACCAGTGTGAGTGACTGAGCTAACCAGGTTCTATTGCCAGCATTTTTTTTTTTTTTTGCTAATTTGCAGGAATTTTACAGTATTTCTCTATAGCTTTCACGGCAGTTGTTCTTTCTGCGAGGCATCTACCAAAATAAACTTTTAGAGTTTTAGGTGCGGCATATACATAGAAAATGAGCCGCCCCTGTTGCTTGTTACAGAGGACACCGCCACTGCGAGTTGATGACTTGATAGAGGACCTCAAAGACGGCACCAAGCTCTTGGCACTGCTGGAGGTTTTGTCAGGGGAAAGACTTCAGGTTGAAAAGGGGAAGAACTTGAGGAGACCTCACTTTCTTAGTAATGCCAATACTGCCTTGCAATTTTTACTCAGTAAGAAGGTATGTAATGCCGTAATTATACTTATATTTTTTTTCATCATGAATGTCGTGATATGCAAATCTAATTGTTCTTGATAGTTGCGATAGGATGAAACTAACTTATAATTTGAGGTGTATTTGTACTCAATGGACAAATTCATCCTCACCTATTTCTTTTAGTAAGACCGAACTGAACAGATTTGTTTCCTTGTGTAAGCTTGTTTTCCCAACTTTTGTAGGTACAATGTCATGTATCCAGCCTACAATAGATTTTGTTAACCCATTTGTCGTACATGTTTTTTTATCATATATATTATATTCCCAGTATCTCTGAATGATTTTGATTGTAGGCTGTAAGGTAACTGGATTGTGATTAAGATAACAATCGTTTTACCATAATTTATTTATATCCTATAGTCCCTTAATTATAAAATAATTATAAATTTAAAAATCCAAACTAATTTTGCCTGTGTTTATTACAGATTAAACTTGTGAATATCAATGCATCAGACTTAGTTGATGGGAGACCTCCCGTCGTTTTAGGTCTAATATGGACCATTATTCTTTATTTCCAGGTAAGAATATTCTTGTATTTTTATTAAGTCACAGTATATAGTGTAGATTAACTTATCATCAAATTATTATAGACGTAGCCTAACCAAGGTTTTGGGTAACTAAGTTCATAAGGTATTTCGCTATCATATTTGTAGCCTGCTTGGCTATACAATTTGCTGGCAATGTTAGTGCCCTTTTAGATTTCAAACTAGCTTTAATCAACTTATATTCTAACAGCACAGACCAATTTTATTTATTTTATACCTATTTTCTACATTTTTAACTTCTATATACACGTAAATTAAGCAGCGTAGTAGGTACTTAAGGTCTTATGCTTAATGCTATTTAAATTTTCATAAGTGCCCATTCCACATACGTACAACGTCAATGAAAATTATGAAATTGAAGGGCATTTCAATTTTACTCTATGCCATTGTTAAAATTGATCAATGATCAATTGATAATAGAGTAAAATCACAAACAATGAAACAAACAATCTAAAATTAAAAAATGGCGTCATGTGATATGACAAGTACAACTATTTTAATTGATTTCTCTAAAAAGAAAGCATTTCTGTATAAAAATTATAATAAGGATTAAATAATAAGGCGACGAAGAAAACAAATACAATTTCAAGAAACAAATTTCAAAAATTTGGCGCATACGCTTCAATTGAAAATTGTCAATTTTTGAAAAACTTATGGAATGGCCCCCATCAATGAGAAATTGAAATGTCCTTCAATTTCATAATTTTCATTGACGTTGTACATATGTGGAATGGGCGCCATACAATTCCATCTTATCAATCTAGGTAGTTTGCAAGTTATCCAATTAAGTAGCATATATTTCGTACATTTTCTGCACTTTTTCTATTTTTAAATTGGCTAAAACCGTATCCATTGACCATCACTGTCTAATTCCATTAAAACTTTCCTCATTCTTTGCAAAGCTTCGCTCCTGGATGCCAGAAGTGTGGGTAAGTTACACACTCTTCGAGATTCATATCTTATGCCCTATTTTTTCAATTTTTCAATAACATTAGATGTAATAATGCATGCGGCAATAAATTTTAGGTAGCCCACCTCACCTACCTATACATGCTGGGCATACTGTTGGTATTGTATCAATATTTAACATTAAAATAAATTAAGCTGAAGAAGATCCGAAAGAAAGGCGTCGAGAAAAAGTGGATAAAGTGGGACTTCACGACCAAGGCACCACAAGACTATACGCATACTGTACTCCAAAAAGGCGTACGGGTGTATCGTCGGTTCGAGTACCTACCCCTCTGTCCAGATTTTTCTCGACTCCCTTTGTGGATACAACCATTTTTTGTAAATATCATTTTACATTGGTACAGTGAAAAAGACTGTAAGTTAAAGTTAATTAAGCCTTTAATCTTAATCTTTCCTCAACGATATTAATTATATTATCATTGTCGGCAATGAAAGCTACGGTATTGTATTATGGCAGATGATATTTTTTAGTGTATAGCAGATCTACACCCGCTTGCTTAAAATATCTGCAATACAAATGGCCAAAACTGTTAGGGCTATAACTATAGGTGTACTTAGCATTGTTGTGAGAGTCTTTTTTATTGCAGATCGAAGAAAATACTCGTGCCTTGGAGACTCTGGGTCACTCTTTTGGGAGTGGCACCAGTCTTGATAATCTGAGTGAATCCCGACAGAAAAGCAAAGTTGGAGCTAAACGGGCCCTTTTACAGTGGGTCACTAGTGCCTTACCTAAGTAAGTTCATGGCAGAAATTCACACTTATAGGTCATTCACAACACGGGATCTCTAGCTCTGGGATAGCGGGGTCAGTATATATACGCACAAAGTTGGCAGAGCAAGAAGTTAGAACAGTTAGATGTACAATGAGTATGAGCAATGAACTCACATAGCCTACCTGTGGTAAAGTGGAAAAAACAAGCGAAAACAGAAATCGAAATGAAAAGTAAATAAATAAGATAATGATAAGGCTTATTTATTTACATTTTTATTTCAATTAGGCCTACTTTACTACAGTTATGTTGCTCTATGTTCTACTGTGCAGCCTATACAAGGTTTGACCACTTGGTCGCAGTTGGGTACCTAATTATGAAAATATTGAGGTGCCGTTAAAAACTTGATTGCCAAAAGGAGTTCAATCTATATATCTGTAACACCCGGTATAAGTTGGGGTATGGGGGGCATGGCGATATACGACAATAGTACTATACAATATACCGAGTCTATATTTGAAGGATGTATTCGAAACTTCAATGAATAGAGTGAGAAAATTACAATTTTCAAACGGAGTAGCCCGGAATGAGCGTTCTGACTTTTCTGCAGGGATATAGGAGTCGAAGTGAAAGACTTCGGACCAAGTTGGAGAGATGGACATGCCTTTCTCGGCGTTATCGAAGCTATTAAGGCTGGTCTGTTGGACATAGCCAATCTACAGCATGCCACCAACCGAACGAGACTGGAAACTGCCTTTGACGTCGCCGAAAATCAGCTTGGCATCGCTCGATTACTAGGTTCGAAAAATTATTATATGTAATATATTAATCCATATAATTCTAAGGACTGATCTTTTATTAAAGATAATGTTCCAATGTTCCAAATGTCAATGGTAAACATATGTCTCAGCTCCATTGCCACTTGTAGTCTGTGAGGATTGACAATTATGGATTCATGACAATATTAATTATAGTCGGTGTTATGAAGGTGTATAGGTCTGCCGCTGCAGAAACATAATAGCTAGGTAGTAGGTTAATAGGTATACAGTATATCCGTAGGCTATCTCAATGGAAAATAATTAATTAAGAAGTTGCTATACTTCTATCTAGTTGTTGCATAACCTTGTTTCTGTGGAGGTGGTGATTAAGCTTATACCAGAGCCAGAGTGCCATCCAACATAACACTAAATGTTTATTTCTACATTTCAGACCCTGAGGATGTGGACGTAGACAGGCCTGACGAAAGGAGTATAATGACCTACGTCGCGCAATTCTTGCACAAATATCCCGAACCACGATCCGACGCTTTGGCCAATCTACAAAGTGAACATTCTACTCTACTTAACTGGCTTATACAGCGAACACAGAACCTTCAGCGACTAATTGACGTCGAGAGCCTACCCAACTCATATTCAGTATGTATTATTTTAATCTTCTTCTCTAGGTTAGCTAGCTGGTAGAGTAGCCCTTCGGGGCTAAAGCTCGCCTAATATAAAGCCCTTTTTCATTTCATTTATTTGATTTCATTCTTGGCAAACTACGATTTAAATTGCATATACAATAATATAATGGCTAAGCCGAATGCAATGGTTAGCCTACATCACAATTTCAGAGTCGGGATTAAAGTAGCTTTGGGAATGTGATCGAGGTGAATTTTGGTTTAGGCTATAGGTCTCCAAATACCTGTTTATTTTACCAAGCAATCCTTCAAATTCCCTCCCAAAACCGAAAGTGAATAATTTCATAAATTATTAACTGTTCCAGGAATATTTACTGTGCAAGTCCGAAATGGATGAAAAATCAGTAACTTACGACAAATTCAGCCGCCTTGTTGACTCTCAAAGTATTATCAGTATTACATCTGAGTCTTGGCGAGAGCTGAATACCCTGTGGACTCTTCTTGAAAGGCAAATGAGAACATGGCTCGGTATTTTGGACAGCAGACTACCTGGAGCACTTGGGGAAGTTGGTGCTTGGCTGACACAGGCGGAACACCTTATCTATAGCGATGATATACCGTCAGCGATGAACGAAGAAACTGCCAGCATTATAAGCCGAAAGCTAGAGGAGCACAAATTGTTCTTTGCCAACTTGCCAAATATTATAAACAAGTTCGAAGCAGCGAGAGTGGGACCTGAAGCTAGAAAAGTTCCACAAGGCCAGCTGGAAAGCATAGCAACGAGGTTGGCAACCATTGGAGAAAGGGCTGCTCAAAGGAGAATCAAGTTAAAATTCTTAGAACACAAAGTAAGTTTCTACTATAGGTTGTAGGTGTCAAATCTAATATTTAAACGAAAGTTGGCAGTCTATGTTTTATCGATCTCTTAGCTGCAACTACTGGGTAGGCTATACTCGCCAATTAATCTAGAATCAAGTGAATTTTGTGGACTACGGTAGCGGGTATTTGAACGTCCAAAGTCATGACATGCTTGTTGTGCTGAGCAGCTGATCACCTGGGCGAATGGTCGTTCCCTTGTATAAAATCATAACTCACTCGGCATCCTTGTATTATTACTCGTGGCTTATTACGGAGACTTATTTTGGGTGGGATATATAGGCCGGGAGTGGGGGTCTAGGCATTTTAGGGCTGCTATTGAATCCTCTCTCTTGTCCACTGTTCTATTGGTGAATATGCCCGTCAGCAGCGTTTCCCCCTAAGGTAACAGACGTAGGAAACAGACGTCAGGACCTGTAGAGTAGTGGTAAAGACTCCGACTTTCACCCGAAAGGTTATTGGTTCGCGTCTCACACTTGTTCCATTTTTTTGTTTTGCTTCGGAGTGTAAAATGTAAAGCAGGCGGTCCCGAGCCTTCCTAGTTGAGTGTAAGAGGGGGCTTTATAGCCCTAACTCCACTAGGTTGGCTTAGTAATAGAACAAAAAGTCAAAATATATTTATTTATTTATTTAATTCTTGCTTTTATATCGAGTCTCGAACCTCCAACATCCGTTTCTTGGACCAGATCTTAATACTTTATAATTTTCCATTTCAGTGTTGCCTTATTGCTTTTCTACACCTGACGGAAACTAAGTTGAAAGGATGGACTGTGAAATATGGTCGCGAAGACCGAGTGCAAGTTCTTTTAGATCAGTATAGAAATTTCGTTTCAAGAAACAAGATTTTCCAAGAATTCAACAAAGCTTTTATCGACATGCAGCAGGTTGTTGAGGAATATAAACGCGAGGGCAACGTTGGTAAGTTGACACCAAGTCTTTACTTGTGCTTGGAGCTCCCAAGGGCGGATTTTGACTCCAATTTATTTAGCGGGGGGGGGGGGGGGGTCAGCGGGCAGATTCAGTGGATTATTACATTAAAAAACATTATTATTTTTAATTCCCACTGGAAATCCATATTAGCTAGTGTAAATTCATTTAATTTTGGGGGATCCGGACCCCCCCTAAAATCCGCCGTTGGGAGCTCCATAGCTTTAACACTGCCCCCCCCCCCCCAACAACTAAACCCATAATGACAACCGTGGCCTGTAACATATACAAGTAGGTAAATAAATAAATAAAAAATATGTATCCTACTGAATTAGCTGTCGTAATAAATTTAAAAGTCCCATGTACCTGCCTAATGAGACAATCGAAGACGCGCTCACGGCAAATAGATTATTTCAGCTATAGAATGGAAATAATCTATTTGCAGTGAGCGCGTCTTCGATATATACTGTATATAGCTCATGCACGAGAAAAGTGACACATTTCTAAATATTGACTTTTGAGATAATTCAAATTTTAGTTCAGACCATTTCTTAGTTTTTACTTGTAGCACTATCGAGGCAATTAATACTTTCGAGATGTGACAGTTTACTTGAAAGAGAAGCGTAATTACCACGTCCACGCCTGGAGCACATTCCGAATTATGTCAGTATTGCCAAACCCGAAGTAGTCAAACGTGACAATGGATCAGTGACAAAACGCAATCTTATGGAAACAAATTAAACTAGATATGTGACACTACATTCATAAAATTCGCTATATTTTCCTCGACATTTTTGTATAAATAACTCAATTTGGCAATTTTTTGAAATGTGTCACTTTTCTCGTGTATGAGCGATATATGGTAGTGGTACTGACTCCGGCTTTCACCCGAAAGGTTGTTGGTTCGAGTTCCACACTTGCAACAAATTACAAACTTGTCGAAAATATATTGTTTACATGTTGCAGAATCTAAAAAGTGCAGTGCAGTTTAAATTATTCCATGTTGTAATGTATTTTCAGACGAGAGGGAAGCCGCAGCAATCGATTATTTCATGAGAGCCACCGGTGAACGCTGGAGATCTGTATCAATGGAACTCCGATGTGTACAGAGCATGCTGGAAGAAGTTTTAGCCTATTGGAGAAAGTGGAATGCTGACTCAAAAGAAATGATGATTTGGCTGGAAAAAGCTTATTCCATGTTAGAGGTTGGCGAGGAAGATAAAATGGGTTTTTTTCAGGTATGTTGCTCAATGCTCACAATATGTAACTTACCTATATCATTGAATATAAAAAATAACACTATATTATATATAGCATAATCATTGCCTATACATTTAAGGCGCTACTTAGCTGTTCAACTTGCTTTTGAGAACTCTGTTATTTCAAATACTTACGATGTGTGTGTATATATATATATTGTTAGGTGCCGTTTTCTAGGCTGCTATAGTCAATGTACTTTAGCTACATTATTTCTAGGCTAGAATATATATAAATATGATAGTGGACTCAACAATAATTTACATCTTGTACAGTGCACTTGACAACGAAAAGGCATGTATCTGATTTCTTCCGAGTCTCTTCTAGTTTCCAAGTCTCATCGCTTTCAGTCCCTCACGTAAATGTTATAACCTCGCCTGGCTACATCACATGAACAGGCTTTAACGGACTGTCTCGGAGGTGCGCTGGTTATTCAGCACTCTTCTAGCACAGGCCGTAGAAAGTCATTCATTGTCAGTTACAGGGTGTTACAATATAATATATATGAGACACATGATATAGACAAGTGTCTGGTTACGTGACAGTATATTCAGATCAACCACTGCCAAATGCCAATTAACCCAGAGTCTCTTGTTCCATCAATTAGGCTAGGTTTCTACGTTTACAGGTATTTTGTGCGGTTGAGCTGTATATTTTTATTTATTTTATTAACCCAATTGCATAATCAAATTAATGCAGAAACTTGTCTGTCTCGTTTCTAAGTATTGACTGTATTGTAGCTGTCACTCTGCCACACTATGAACTTGTATTTATTTAGAAAAAAAATATTTGCAGTTTAACCATGCGTAATCAATTAGGCTAATTGAATCGTGGAAGTGCTACTTTGTCAGTCCAAGTAGATCTTTGTAGGCTAATATTTGTAATTAAATTTAAGCTATAGGTAATTCTAATTCATTAATATTTTTTCAGGATCTTAGTGTATGGAAAGAGAAACATCAGAAACTAAGTGATACTGTTAGTTTTCTCATAGCGACTTGTGAGGAAGGGATAGTCCACGATCTTCGAGAACAATACGGTCGAATAACTTCCCTTTGGGAAAACTTATTCCCCCAAGTAAAGCAATATATGCGTGCTGGGGACATTCTTCGTCAACGGAGAGACTATAGAGCAGGTAAGCAGTAAACGTAGGCTTATTTACAAAAGGCCAATATATAATATTGTATAATCATTAACTTATTAACTTATGAACCAATTTGGCGGACTTTAGGGTGCATCGTGACAAGAGCCAAGATCATTCTCCTGCCACGATGAAAAGTTAAAACCCCGATAATCTTTGTATTGTTTATGTATATTATTTTATATATTTTATTATATAGTTATATACACTATTTAAAACTATAGAGGATGAATTTGCCTTTTTTTAAATGCTCTAAAATAATACTTTAATATAAAAATTGTTAAAGATGATGATCCAATTCCAGGAACAAGTTAATTGGTATTATGGCCCAATGGAGATGGTAAATTTGATAGATTTTCAGCTTTCTCAAAGTCGTACCGGCACCCAATGGTTGCGCCGCAGCCAGTAGAGTTAAGAATCTAAGACCTACTACCCGATCACAACAGGATGACACTTGGAACATTTATTAAAAGCGAACAAACTCGGGTAAATGTAGTTAATCCTCGAAAACACAGAAGGATGAGTGGGAAACTGACCTGCTGTTCAAAACCAAGATGAATGGAGTAGTGTTGTCGAGCGGTCAAAGCCCATCAATCATCTGTAGAGCCAGGAGAAGAAGAAATGTCTAGTTAAGCTACCCCGTGCTCTGTAAAGAAAACATGTCCATGATACGCGTTTTGGCATAGGGAATTCTGGCACTGCCACTGCCACTGCCGACTCAGCTCAAGTTGTTGGGGTTGCGCAACCCGGCACTAAGAGGGAAGGAAAAGACAACAGCTTAGTCCCTCATTCGGTCTCATTTTCCCAATAATTCAGTCTCTGTCTAGCCGTGATTTCGTTGATTAGGTTTTAAATCATTGGTCTTACATTTTTAGGAGTTGAAAAGCTTCAAAAGTGGCTGCGAGCAGCTGAAGACATATTGTCTTCTACCCAAACTATTTCCGCAGAAAGTCTCAAAGCTCATGGAGAAAACCTACAGCAGTTGCAGGCAGAGGTGGAGGGAATGGAAGAGCTTTTTAAAGAAATCAGCAAAAGATTTCAGACGTTGATTCCAGATTTATCGCGGGAAGAAGTTGATCGTATGATGAACACGTTAAAGAAGGAAAAAGGTGAGTGGCACTCTGCTGGTAAATGTTACTATAAAGATTATATGGAAGGAACACTCTTGAACGGATACAAGGAACTCAGTCTGTCAGTCAGTCAGGAACTAGTCAAGACCAAAAACATGCCATCATCAAGGCTGCATGCACGGATTTCGGGTCTTTCGCCAAAGTGAGGCTGAAGATGGGTTAAATTTTTATACAAATTAGGCTTACATGGGACTTAATACATTGAAGTAGCAACGCTTTTGGTACTTCTCTGTTTGAATGAGGTAGTTTGTAGACTGGAGCTAGACCTGGTCAAGGTCAAGTTAATCATTAAATTAAATTTATTTTGTTCCCCCGCTTTTACAACTAATCTATTCTAGAAATATAAGGTATGAGCATTTGTATATTTAGTATACTTGTATCATTATAATCAGAATTGAAAAATAGTGTTGTCTTGCTTGTGAGTATCTAATATATTATATATTATTCACCAATTTATAAATTTCAGAGTCCTTGGTGAGAGTGCGGGCTCTTATTCCAATGCAATTGCATCTTTATCATCAAATTCTAGTACAGCAAGAGTCTTTGGAAGTAGGCCTTGCAGAACTTTCTCAGTGGTTAGACAACGCTGAAATCCTTCTCCTTAACCATGCCAGTGCTGCTGATATTAGCACTCTGAAAGACCAGCTAGACCGACATCGTCAATTTTTCAGCAGGACTCTCTACTACCGGTAATGCAACATGTTTTATTCATTATTCATTTTGAAGTTAATAACACTTTATGTTTACCTGTAAGAGTGAATATTACTCAGCTTGAATACCACTGTCGGATTGTTTTCAGGTCAATGCTTGAAAGTAAAAACAAAGTTCAAGCTAATATAGTGAAAAGCGTAGAATCTGGTGGACCATCACCCCCTTCAGTTACCAACCTCATGCAAGAAAGCAATCACAGGTTTGCTAGAGTGACTCAACAGGCGGCGCTGTGGGAGCAGAAACTTTGTGAAGCGATCCGCTGCTGGGACCGGTACCTCCACGCTGAAAAACTAGTTATTGACTGGTTGACCCAGGCTGAGGCATACGCCATAGAGAGACACATCGACAGCAAGCAAGCTATAGAGACACAAAAAATATTTTTCCAAAAGGTTGACGAAACTGCCATGACTGAGTTACTCGCCGCTGCACAAGACTTACAGAATGCTCTGCCTCCAGAATATCAGGTGGGTCATTACTTTTTTTCTTCTTTAAACACCAACTGCATTTATTTCATTAATTTTCCTTTTCTAATGGGATTGGCTTATTTTATTTAAAACAGGTAGCTATTAACAAATCTATGGAGTCAATTGAAAAAAGATGGCGGGAGATGCTCAGATTCGCCCCATTACATTTGCTAAGGCTTCAGTTCCGTCTTGAAGAAACCACGTTCCATGCTTACTTGATTGATTTGGAGAAGGAGCTAAGTTCTGCTGTTGACAGTGTGAATGAACGTAGTAGAGGTCTTCAAGTTTTGCAAGAAAGTAAGGCGCTCAAAGGTTAGTAAAGGAAAAAACCAATATGCCACCGAAGCGAAATGTAACGCATGCACTTATAAATACTTGGTATCTTCTAGTAGTAATTGGCCATTCTATCGTTCCTACTAGTCCTCACCATCACTTTTAAGTTTTGGTTTTGCCGTAAAAATCATGCACCCAACCTCATAATACGATTTATGTGCAGCATTGCTATGAAAAATTTTCTTTAAAAATAATTCAATGCTTCGGAAGGCATGTTAAGGCAGGCTGTCCCGGCTGAACGTAAGAGAGGGCTGTATATCACCAACTCCGCTAGGTTGGTTTAATATTACAACAGAAAGTCTTTCATTTATATAGTATGATCATCAACCACATTTATGAATTCCGTTACAAAAAAATTATGTTACCCACTTAAAAAGTAAATTCGTGTCGGGGTGGTACTACCCGTGGTACAGGAGTTTTCAGGTTGCATCAACAGCCTCCTGTTTAACCTATCGACAGTCAGGGAAGACTGCCGGGACCGCCGGCTTTACATGCCCTCCGAAGCATGGTAGTCAGAAGATAAATAATTGTACCACTGAAAATTTTGGCATTCGGGTGGGACTCGAACCAGTCACCTTCTGGATGATAGTCTGAGTCGTTACCTCTACGCCATTCTGACTACAAACTACCCACTTTATTTCCTTACTGATACGTTAAATATGTTTCTCATTTAGGTGCCGAAAACAGTCTTAGCCAATTGGGTGCTATAGCCTCTGCCTACAGTCAGGAGAGGCCTGACGATAATGCGCTACGGGAAGCCCATGCTTTAGCTATCAATCAATGGGAGAATGTGCTCTCGAAAGTCTCTCGAGTTAAGGTAAGACTTCAAGCTCACTATCAACAACATCAAAATATACATTTATTACTGTATATGTATTGTATACAATATACTGTATATGTGCTGTATACATTTTTCCATATTGGGAGTAATGAGATGCGTTGTGTATTTCTAGTTGAGCTCATTCTCTCAAATATACGATGGGAAAAAGTAGAAAACTTTCAATACACGTTCATTCGTTCATTCGTTCATTCTATTTTTTATTTTACGGTGCCCATCTGTTAAATTTTAGTCAGTGACTGAATAAAGTAATCTTAATGCTTTTAGACGCAATTAGAACAAGTGCCTGCCCAGTGGTCCCGTTACCGCCAACAATTTCAAGAAATGGAGCGGTGGATGGACGGGGTGGATCTGAACATTAAGAACATTCTCAGTCAAGTGGCGACCATTGAACAATTTGAACATGAGCGTGCTATATTCCAGGTTAGGTTATGTTATTGCTTCTTATTAGTGTGTTGTCAGGACATTGTCACATTAGGGCTCAGGTCAGCTCATTAGGGGACAGGTATTGTCATCCGCCATTTTGTATCCATTATAAGTCTGGTGATAAGCCAAGCATTGGGTGTTTACCTCAAAGAACTTCTAATATAATATTTTTTTTACCTATTTATTTTTAGAAATTTATGGTTGTTTATTTATTATTATTTAAAAAACGTTTTACCAATTAGGGAAGTGTTTAATAAAAAAATACTAAAACGGGTTTTTGTTTTTTTTAATCTTTTACTATTCTTACAATACTTACCATATAGGAAATATAGGATACAAAATGGCGGATGACAATACCCGGGTATATAGTGCCTTACAGGACATGAGGAGTAGTGGTACGGACTCTGACTTTCACCCGCAAGGTTGTTGGTTGGACACATGCTCCATTCTCCGGCAATGCTTCGAAGGGCGTGTCCTGGGCTTTCCTGGTTGAGTGGAAAAAGGGCTTTATAGCCCTAACTCCGCTAGGTTGGCTTAGTAATAAAACACAAAGTCATAATTTATTTATTTATTTATTTATTAGTGGATTGGAAATGACAGGAATGTTTTAATTACTTACGGAATTAATTAACACTTCCCGTTGAATTATACACTTTTCCAATTGTAAGCTGCCTACGAGCATGCGCCCTGCAGAATAAGCAATATTGTGATTATGTTTTTTTGAGGAAAGAACTCCATCCATGATGATCGTTTATGAACTTTGATATGTTATTTTCATGATATACATAGACAATATACATGTATTTTTTATTTTGTAGCGCATGATCATTAATTTGTACTTGGTACGTGAGTTTTTCTAGACGATCAATTGTATTAATTTGAGCTTTACCTTCCCGTTTAGTGTATGTTGTTCTGTTGTAACTTTAAGCTGTTGATTTGTAAAATCCGTCTAGACTATGCAGCTATTGAAATTCACATTCTTAAAAACAGGAAGCTCACTCTAAGCAATGTCTTCATTTTGCTAGTAGCTAGTAGCTAGTGCTATGAGAAACAGTAGCTTTATTTTCTTGTGTAGCGTTGAATTTTGACGGAAGTACCGTATTATATATAAAGTTTTGACCCTATTCACCCACCCGACCCTATTCACCCGTTTCTACGGTACCAAAATGAGATGTAGCTTAACAATATTTTAATTTATTACTTTCCTATTTATACGTTGGTATAAGGTAAGCTTTGTGATGATTGAAATTTTCGATTCCGTGGATGTGCACGTTTTTAGGTTTTTCTTTGGAACTTACTTACAACCGAAATTTAACCCTAAGACAATTGAACTTCTCATATTATCAATCTCGGTACCTGCACTAATTGATAAATAGGAAAGCATGTACGGGTTCACTCGTTTTCCTCTATATCTATTGGCCATAACTTGTGTCTACGTATGTTTTCAAGAACGTCTGCCGGGAGGTTGAAAGTAAACGAGAGGCAATAAAATGGCTTGTACAAACCCTGGACGGGTTGATATCGCGTAGAAGCGATCAAGAGGCGGAGTCCGAGCAGGGGAAATTGGAGGGGCTTATTGCTCGGTACAAGGCCCTCATACCCACCATTGAGATGACCGTCACTCAAACGGAACTCCTCTCCAAATGTTATGTCTACCGCAAGGAGACTAAAGAAGTATGCACTCTTTTAAAACGGTAAGTGCTTGGCTGTTCTAAAATACTTACAAATTTGTAGAAAACTGCCCATTTTTATTGTCCTACATCAAACCTGTAATAAAGAATGAATAATTAGTCATTTCGCAAGGCTACTTCTAAATATGTTTCGCCGCCTATGGCTAACTTGTACCATGTTCCGATCTCATCCGCTCAAATTCATTTTTTTCGCGGAGATGATCTTTACTCAAGAACACATTCATTGAATATTCAAAACTGGCTAAATCTGTCAGAGTCTGTGCAAGCGTACCGTTTGACGATTACTAGTATGCCAACAGCCAATGGTTTTCTGCAGACAGATGTAAACAAAAATTCTGGGCATAGTGAATAATGGACAGTTTGCACCTCGAGAAGGGGTTATGGGTATGAGGCAACTCCATGGTACTTACTTACTTAACGTGTCCAGGCAGAACACGTTCGCGTTATTCCACCTGGTGGAGAAGGCATTGGCCGTCGGAACATAGAGGCCCGACGAGGAGGCTGCCTTCGTATCCCGTAACTCCATGGTTCGTTTATATTGTTGAATATCGCACATAATATATCTAAATTGTAATGTCGTAAACTCATAAACATCTGGTTGACTTTGTAGAGTCGGCGAAACTGCTGAAGCGACTCCTCATCCTGAGACGTTGAGTGCTGTTGCGCAAATGATAGCCCAACAGGAGGCTGCCGTAACGCAACTGGACTCACAGCGGCCCAATATAGTGTCTATGCTTCAACGAGGCAAGGATTTGTCCCGCGACCCCCACGCACCACAGTTTGTAAATGAAAATGTATCCAGTCTCGAAGATCACTGGAATTCCGCATACAATATGACTCTCGAGAAACTTAGCAAATTAAAAGGTGCGTGTGATTTTGTTTTAATTAAATGCCTTATGGATTTTTTTTAGGTTATTTATCTCAATGAGTTTGACTAATTTGAATTTATTGTGCGGATTCTGTATTTTAGATGGTACATCTTTTAAAAATTTCACATCACATTAACTAGGAAATTTTAATTAGTCAATTTTATCTTTATTTCAGCTACTCAAAAGGTATGGCAGAAATACAAAGATCAGAAATCTGAGATTTTGGAACTACTAGAAAGGGCTGATCGTGAGTTGAAAAAAGTCAGCGCGAAGACGTCTCGACCAAAGGATATTGCAGCTGAATTAAAAGATAAGCAGGAACTGAGTCGTGCTTTAAGACTGGCGACAGAAGAGTTGCTGCGTAGATTACGAGATCTTTGTACCTCTTTAGTTGCAGCAACAGCCCCTGAACAGAAGCCATTACTGCAGAAAGAGGTACCAATGGCATTTTTATTTAAATTCTTTGCCATTTCCGTGCGTAACTGCGTATAAAACTGTTAAACTGACAAAATTGTACTGTATGTTCACACCATGTTATACTATACAGGGTGTTCCAGACCACCCGGACACCCCCTCTATCTCGGTTATTATGAGGAATTTGAAATGCGGTAAAAAGTTCGATAACAAGGTAGGGGTTGAACTACCTTATGGTGGAATCAAATGTTTTCTCGGGGGTCCAAAAGGGGGTTTCAGGGGGGTCATTGGTGGTATCTCGGAATTTTCAATTGCAAAGGTATAACGTGTTGCATATCAAATGAAAGCCCTTTAAAAGGGCTTTCATTTGATGTAACAATTATGTGCCTGGCTTGAAAGGTTTAGGCACAATTAATTCTAACATGTCAAAAAATTTATTATTTCAATGCTGTTCTTTTCGAATACATTCTCACTTCCTGTGCTTTAAATAAACATGTTTGAATACAGTGAACTTACTTTCGCCAAACACCTTCAGGTACAGGTACGATCAGCACAAGCTACAATTTTATTCAGTTTCTGACCAACCCCTATATCTCGGTTATTATAAGGAATTTTGGAAAGCGGCAAAATTTACGATAACAAAGTCAAGATTAGTCAAGATTGAACTACCTTATGGTGGAATCAAATGTTTTTTCGGGGAGTCCGAAAGGGGAGTTTCAGGGGGGTCTGAGATGGTTTCTCGGAATTTTCAAATATAAAGGTATACCGTGTTACACATCAAATGAAGGCCCTTTTGAAGAGCTTTCATTTGATGTGTAACACAGCATACCTTTACATTTGAAAATTCTGAGAAACCACCTATGACCCCCCTGAAACTACCCTTTCGGACCCCCCGAAAAAATATTTGATTCAACCATAAGGTAGTTCGACCCCTACCTTGTTATCGAACTTTTTACCGCATTTCAAAATTCCTAAAAATAACGGATTTATAGGGGGTGTCCGGGTGGTCTGGAACACCAACAATTTTGTTATTGTTGCATCAAAGGAAAGCTCTCCAAAAGGGCTTTCATTTGATGTGTAACTCGGTATACTTTTAAATTTGAAAATTCGGAGAATCCATCTATGACCCCCCTGAAACTCCCCTTTCGGACTCCCCGTAAAAACATTTGATTCCACCCTAAGGTAGTTCGACCCCTACTTTGTTATCGAACTTTTTACCGTATTTCAAAATTCCTAAAAATAACGGATTTGTAGGGGGTGTCCGGGTGGTCTGGAACACAAACAATTTTGTAATTGTTACATCAAATGAAAGCTCATCAAAAGGGCTTTCAGTTGATGTATAATACGGTATAGCTTTACATTTGAAAATTCCGAGAAACCATCTATGACCCCTTGAAAGTCCCCTTTCGGACTCCCCGAAAAAACATTTGATTCCACCATAAGGTAGTTCGACCCTTACTTTGTTATCGAGTTTTTTTACCGGATTTCAAAGTTCTTTATAATAACTGAGATATTTTATAGGGGTTGGTCTGAAACTGAATAAAATTGTAGCTTGTGCTGATCGGATCTGTACCTGAAAGTGTTTGGTGAAATTAAGTTCACTGTACTCAAACATGTTTTATTTAAAGCACAGAAAGTGAGAATCTATTCGAAAAGAATAGCATTGAAATAATAAATTTTTTGACATGTTAGAATTAATTGTGCCTGAACCTTTCAAGCCAGGCACATAAGTGTTACATCAAATGAAAGCTCTTCAAAAGGGCTTTCAGTTGATGTGTAACACGTTATACCTTTGCAATTGAAAATTCCGAGATACCACCAATGACCCCCCTGAAACCCCCTTTTGGACCCCCGAGAAAACATTTGATTCCACCATAAGGTAGTTCAACCCCTACTTTGTTATCGAGTTTTTTACCGCATTTCAAATTTCTTCATAATAACCGAGATATAGGGGGTGTCCGTGTGGTCTGGAAACACCCTGTATATAAGGGTTTACGTTTAAGAAATTCCTAAAATTGAACTACAAGTATTTCAATATGCTTTACGAAATCTTAGTATAACATTGATATACATATTCATTTTCAAGTGAAAGATGAATACCCATGGATGTATCAATTATGAATTAAAAAAAATATTAAATCTACAAATTACAGTTCGATACGTACTTATTAACTGTTGGTAATGAGGTATTTGGTGTTTGGTATTCCCGGGATGGGTCCCTCTCAATGGAAAGTAAGGATTAATTTTCCGGGACTTTTCAACATAGCGATGATTCGTTTCCAGTTTTGACAGGGTTGTTGAAGAGTTAATACACAGCGTCCTTTTTGGCTTATCGGGTCTGGTTACACTACATTGTAGTATTATATGGTAGATATAACACTGACATTAAATTAACTTTGGTTGAAGAGGTAACCTCCTCGTTATAACCGAAATTAGAGGACATGGAAAAAAACTGGGCTTGGCGGGATTCGAACCCACGATCTACGCCTAACTGGGGCGTCGTCTTAACCTCTTGTGGTCTAGCGGTTAAGACGACGCCCCGGTTAGGAGTTGATCGTGGGTTCGAATCCCGCCAAGCCCAGTTTTTCTCCATATCCTCTAATTTTGGTCTGGTTACACTGTCCATATCTTTCATCTTCTCGATCAACTTATTTCTATGCCCGGAGATTCCAGTAGTAAATATTTTTCCAGGTCACTGAAGTAGAGCGTCGACTTGAAACAACATTAGAAACTGTTCAAGAACGCGTTGTTTTCTTAGAACTTCTGAGTGGGCGTTGGTCTCGCTTCAACTCTGACTTGTCTGAGCTGCGCGACTGGACCCGTCAGACTGCCCCCCAGCAAATTCGAGCCCTTCAGAGCACTGAGCTAGGGCCTCCTGAGAGATTAGCTCAAGCCCAAGCATTGCAAACTGCATTGGTGGAAAAAGCTGAAGTGCTACGCGTCTTACATGATCAAGCTCAGGAGGTCATCCATGGTAAGTATACAATAGCACAGCATAGCTACAATATTAAAGTAGCTTTTCACTGCCAGGGCAAATATTTGGCTGTGGACTATTACAACGAATGGGCCATTTATTTCCAGACGATGAAGCTAGTCCGGACGCACAGCAACTGCGCATGGAAATACTGGCAATGCAGGAGTCACTGAGGTCCTTGGAGTTCTCCACACAACAGGCACAGAAAGCCGTTCAGAGCAGCGCTGCTGTGATGGAACGCCATAAACTTGCCAAGGGAAAACTAAAACCTTTGTTAGAGAAGGCTCAGACTGTCACCACTTCCGGCATGTCCAAACCAATTAGCTTAGAAGAAGCAGAAGCTCAACTTCAACAGGCTCTTCTATTCCAGAAAGAGTGTGCCACATGCCATGGCTTAATAGAAGGTGCGTCTACGTTATCCGAACTCATTATTTACTGCTATTATATTGGTTAACTTCATTATTCGGAGTCGGTTATTTTGCCTACTGAGTCGCCCAGATTCGGTGGATTTGGTACAAAAAATTCTCAGTACCAACAAGTAGATACAAATCTACGAAATACTAATAACTTTAGTTAAAGAAGCCGCTCCTGATAGGACTAGCGTCATACAGGTACAGCCATACAGTATATGACAACCCACCAATTATATATAATTTATAATATTTTTTCTTGAAAGAGGGGATGTTCCAAAAAACATTTTTCGTTATTGTAACTGGAATTTAATTTTCGTTCTAAATCGCAAAACGTATTTATCCTCAAATTATGAAAGATATGAGTATCTAAAAAGACGGATAGAGCATAGTGTTTTTTCTGCATCTGGCAGGTCAATTCAAATTATACAGGTATCTGAACCTGAACTTTTATAAATTTATAAACTGGGCTGAGTTTTATCGTTGATTCAGTACCAAGTTTATAAAATAATTCTTGTCTCGATGAATTCCAGAAATGTTGTATATGTCAGATGAACTACCACCCAGTGTGGCTGAGGAAACCCAACTTATGCGAGCCAAATACCAGTCAGTCCAATCAAACGCGGACATGCAAGTAGAGCGTCTTCAGAAGCTCATTGCTGCCTGGAACCAATTCATGCCGCCATTAGAAGCCCTTGAATTATGGTCTGACCAAATGGAAAAGTCATTGTCTCGTAGCGCTGAAGACTTGGCGTCTCCTCAAGTTGCAAAGTTGGAAAACGGTCTTGAAAAACTTAAAGTGAGTAATTAAACTATAATTCTATGATGGAAATTAAATAGTAAATAAAATAGATAATTTGTTCCTGGTGTATTGCTATATTAATTTATGATCTGTATCGTAAAATAAAGATTAAAATGATTTTATGTTTTAGTTACTGAATCATGAAGTTTCTTGTAAGCAGACTGAACTAGCAGTTCTTGTTGGACAGTGCGATGCTCTTTGCCACGGTCTAGCTTTAGAAGGAGGTGTCGCTATAAAGAATAGGGTGCAAGCTCTGAGGTCGAAGATTGTCAACCTCGCTGACTTAGGGCGACAGCAGGCAAACGCTGTGTCTGACGTCATATTGGAAAGGTACCTTAGTTTTGACCTGGAATGGAATTGTCTGATCAGTGTGTCAATTGGTTCTAGTTGGACCTAATTGGTTATTATCTCTGTTTCAGGCAAGAATTTTTTGCAAAAATAGATAATTTCTCGGGTTGGCTAAATGATCTCGATTCAAGGTGCTTAAATGTGCGGACAGTTCCACTCAATTTAGTAGACTCATCTCTGCAGGAAGTGCACTCTCTAATGCAGGACCATTGTGAAAAACAAGCACTTTGCAATAAGATTTACGAGGAACTTAAAATTTTGGCAGAGCGGGCCACACCTGTGGACGCTGCTGAGCTGGAGCAGTCTCACACTCAGCTAGTCACCAAGTATCAGGTTAGTTACATTATTCTTGTTCCTAAACCGTTTTTACGGATTAACAATGACTTCACCTTGTATTTTTTATTTATCAAAATTTATTCGGCTTAGATATTTACCCTAAACTGTCTTCATATATTTTTTCCAGGAAATACGAAAAGGACTGCAAGCAAAACGAAAAGTATTAGAACAGATCTCTGAGTTTGTTGGAATTTATACTGATATACATAATCAAATCGAGCATACGAGTTATCAGACGCAAGAGTCATCAAATGATGCTCAACAACTTCAAGTAATTGCTACTGATGTCGAACAAATCAGAGGAAAAATAAAGAATTGGAAAGCTCCTGCTAACGAAATTGACAAAATCTGTTTGGAAACAGGAATTGTTCTTACTCAGAGTAATGGCAAATCCACGTCTGCTCGAGAACTGCTATCAACACTGGAAGAGAAAATTAATGAAGTAGCGCAAAAAGTTGAAAAAATCGAGGAGGACATACAGGCCGTCCAAGCAAAGTGGTCAGATTTTAGTAAAACATTGGGAGATGTTGAAAATAGTCTGCTGAAAGTGCAAAACTCAATTTCGACGACGTTGGACGGAATACTCAAAACGGAGAATGTACTACCAGCTCTTAATGACGTTCAGCGCTTGGCTGAAGAATTGGAAGGTCTTGTTTCATTGAGAGAGCAAGTTCATAAAGAAGGTTCTGCTTTGATTCGTGATGATCAATCAAAAATTAAATCTGTGCAAGATAGTTTGAGGTCCCTTGATACCAATTGGGAACGTACGGTAGAATTGTTGAATACTAAGTCCAAGCGATTAAACGAACTCTCTTGTAATTTGGAAACCATTGGCAATGCGAAAAGACAGCTGTCTAGTATTTTCAGTGATGTTTCCTCTGCGCTTAAAGTTCCAAAATCGTCAGTATTAGATTCGGTTCAAAATAAAGATGAACTTACCGCTCATAGGAAAGGCCTAGAAACATTAAAATCAGCGAAATCACTTTTGGATTCAATTTCTAATAGAATTCCAATTGTTAAGAAGCTTACAGAAGACCTTAGAAACTTCAATTCAGAAGATCTCGATGACATTTTAAGCGATCTAAAGACGCAATATCATGAAGATTGTCAAGCAATACAAAAAAGAATTCAAAAACTCGAAGCCCAAAAAATTCTATGGGAACAGATTGACGAAACCAAGGCTGAAGTTTTTAATTGGTTAAGAGAAACAGGAGAGGGACTTCAAGTAGCTAAATGCGATCCAGAGTTAGCTCAAATTAAATCTGTGAAGTATAAAGACGATCTCTCAACTTACTGGAATATGAAAATGAGCATTGAATCAAAAGCTAATCAGTTAATCAAAGCAAACGAAGGGAAATCACCAGAAAACTTAAAAGCGTTGGTCAAGGTATTGGAGGATGAATTTACTGTTTTGAAAGAAGCTGCTGATGACTTGGATGAGCTTGCGACGTCTTTCAATGATCAGGAGCATACTGTGAGGGCGGAAATCAAGAAAGCCGGTGAACTTATTTCGCACATTCGTGAATCTGTCGTCGCTTGTGATGACCTTACAGGAGACAATAGTAAAATATTAGAACGACTGCACAAAGTCCAAGCCCACAAAGAAGACTTGGTTGGTTTTAGTGAAATTCTCGCCCAAGTCAATCAAACACTACACGAAATGAAATCCAACTACCCATCTTTTGGTGAATCAGTATTGGCAAAAGAACTGGCCGGATTAGAAAAAAGGTACGAAGTTGTTGTGTCTCATGCTGATAAAGTTGAAGCAAACTTGTTAGCATTTTTAAGGAAAGTATATGACGAAAAATTTGGTTCTTTTCAACGCCTTCTCTTGAACCTGAATGAAAAAATAGAATGGTGTTTGCCTGAACCAAATAGTGACCAATATAATCTTGGCCTAAAAATTTCATCTCTGTCTGACGTGGAGAATAAAATTGATGAGTGCGATAATAAAAAACCCGACCTGGAAGAAAGCCTGAGAATTTTAGCTCAAGTTGAGAACCCGGAGAAAATCAACCAATTGACTTATGAAAAGGAAAAGGTATTTAATGACTTAGAAGTCTTGAAAGAGAGGTGCCAAAATATTGGACAGAACTTAAAGAAAGGAGCTGCTCTTTGGCAAAGATACGAAGAGCTATCGGAAACAGTAACAACTTGGCTGAAAGACGGAGAAGCGAAAGTTCGTGCTGAGGGTAGCACTCAAATTGACGTAACCGCTATACCTGCAAAATCAGATGAGTTGACAGTGTTCTTGCATGAATTCAAGACTCACGAATCTGAGCTTGCTACACTTAAAGCTCTTTGTGATGATCTAGTGAAAGAATGCCCTGAATCACGTGCTGGTCAACATAGTGGGCAGCTGAACCAGAGATACTTGGCTGTCGTTAAATTCATTACAAATTATTTAGAACGTCTCGCCACTCTTGAATCAAATAAAAAATTATACAATAAATCAGTTGGAGATGCACGCCAATGGGTTGAAGAAACTCAAAACAAGCTTAAAAACATTGATGCAAGCTTGCGGAATTCCACCAAAAATTTAGGAGCTTTTCAAAAGCAAGTTTCCGATCTGAAGGAATTGGAGAAAAGTCGGGATACTGGTATGCAGTTGTTAAATATTGGCATTGAGAAAGGAGAAGCTCTGTTTTCAGGCGTTGTACCAGAAAATCGTGAAACTATCCGTGGTGAGCTGCGCGTTCTCCGGAATGCGTCAGAATCGATGTTAGATACATTTAATACAATCAACAAGCGTATTGAAACTATAATGCTTCAGCGTTCCTCCTTTGATGATAATTACTCCCAGATTGAAAAATGGCTAGAAGATGCGAAGACTAAATTGGGACCGACACAAAAGTTGCATGCTACTTTTCAAGAAAAGAAACTTGCTCTCCAGAACTATCGAAGCCTCCATCAAGACATTGCGTCTCATAAAACTATTATTAGCCAGTTACAAGAGAAAATAGCTCAACTCTCCGATGAAGACTCCAACAATAAAATTGACGAGTTACTTGGAGGGTATCAGACTCTTCTTAATGTTGCAGAACAGCGAATGCAACAATCGGAAAGTCACGTGCATTCCCACGAAAAGTTCTTACAAAGCCTGGAGAAAGCCCACGATTGGCTTGACACATTAAAAGGGGAAGTGACACCTATTTTGGCATCAATAGGAACTGGAAGTGAAAAAGATGGAGCTGACATTAAATTAGAAACCCTAGAAAATGTACTAAGACAGAAACCTGATGGGGATGAACTTTTAGCAGCTTGCAAAGCTTGCCTTCACCCTGCTCTAGAAGGGACAGAAATTTCAGGACAGAGTGCATTGCTTCGAGAGTACGAAGACCATAAATTGGCATGGGAGACGTTCTTAACCAATTGTAACGATGCTCAAACTAGTTTACGATCTATCTGTTGTAAATTTACTGAGCTGGACGATAAAGTTGAAGATCTTATCACGTGGGTGAAAGCTCAGGAGTTACAGGTGAGGGATCAGAGCTTGAAGAGCACGGCTGCGACTAAAGAGCAGCATTTGGTTAAGCTGCGCGGTTTCGAATCAGAACTTTTGGCTAAAAGTGACGACTTCAATAGTGTTTTGGAACAAGGACGTGAAGTTGAAAGGGATAGTGATGTGGGTGTAAAAATATCAAAGCTTCTCCCAAGATTTCAGGCACTGAAAACTTCAGTTCGTGAAAATATATCTCGATATGATGGGTTTGTGCGCGAACACCAAGCTTTTGATGAAAATTACATTGCGCTCGATGTGTGGGTTACTAACTTAGAAACAGACCTTAAAAATCACAGTGAAATTGTTGGAGATCTACAAGTGTTGCAAGACAGGCAGAAAAAAGTTCGAGGGATGAGTGATATTCGGGCCAAAGAAACTGCTCGGTTTGACCAACTCTTGGATGCTGGAGAAAAATTGTATGTCCATACGTCACCTGATGGACGAGAAATTATCCGTCAACAATTAAGAGCTTTACGAAGTCGATGGGATGGAGTAGGAGAAGATATTCAAGCCACATTATCGCAGCTTGATTCGTGTCTTGTGCAATTTTCGGACTTCACGTTGCAGCAGGAACAGCTGACATGTTGGTTAAAAGATGTGGAGAGAGCGATGCAGAGACACACCGAATTACGAAGTGGACTTCCAGAGAAGAGAGCGCAGCTGCAAAATCACCGAATCATGCACCAAGAAATCGCGGCTCATCAGAGTCTCGTTGAAGGTGTTTGTGACAAAGCGCAACGCCTTGTAGAGCAGACTCAAGACACTTCTCTTAACATTTACCTAGCTTCCATTAAACAACTCTTCCACGACATAGTTGTTAAATCTCAAGTGTTGTTGGACAATCTTCATTCTAATGTAGAGCAAGAGAATATCCACGTGAGCAATTGCACTGCTTTCACAGACTGGCTGAATTCTCAGAGACAGCAATTGCAAGACTGTGACAATGTGACTGGAGAAAAGGCAGACGTTTCTCGGCATCTGCTAGCAGTACAGGAGCTTCGTGGACGTCTTGACGAAGGGAAAAATAAGCTGGACGTAGCAAAAGCATCCTGCGCTGTGATTAGCAAGGCAACAGCTCCTAAAGGTGTGCAGCTAGCTGAAAAGCAGATGATTGACCTTTCGGAGAAGCTGAGTTCATATGAAAATGATATTGGTAAGTTCTCACACTAGCCTATTATTGAATTACAATAGTTAGCCTCTTTCGCTGGGAGATTTGCAACTTATAACAAGCAATTTGTGTTGTTGTTCCGAAAAACTTTACCACAATTATTTTGGAGTTGTGCCTTTTTGAAAGCAACTCGTTTGTAGTAATAGAGAGTAGCATTGGATATGTTCATTTTTGATCGGATCATATTGAAGGATTCGTTAAGTGATGGATTTGTTCCGTCTTGACGGGAATATAAGATATTAACCCTGCAGAAGACTGGGTTAATTTTTTGTTTGTTTTTGTTTTGATTAGCAATCCTGATTCAATTCATCTTCAAGATGGAAAATCCATGATAAAGTCAAATTTTAATTTTTATGGATTTGTGACATTTTGAAAGTCTGCTCCTCATTTGTTCTATAGGGTAAATTGCCTAAAAAAAATCCCTTGCTCTACAGATAATATTGAAGAGAAGCTTAACAACGCGTTGAAAGACTGGAACGAATTCGAAAGCAGACTGGAAGCCCAGACCAAATGGTTTCGGTCGATGGAAGCCATCTTCCGCGAGCAAAAACTTCTTGGCAGTCTACGCGAAAAGGACTTACAGCTTAAGAACTACCAAAAGCAGAGAGAGCTTATTTCGGAAAAAGAAAAGGAAATAGACGAATTCGTTGACAAATCGCACGCTCTGCTTAGCTACAGTGGAGCGGAAAGAATAAACCCACTTATTTCTCAGATCAGCAACAGGTAATTTGCAACATGACCTTTCAACCGGCCGCCATACCAAGTTGAATCCTGCGGACCAGAGCAGGTTCAAAGCTGCAGATAACTTGGTCGTGTGCACTGTGCCGGTAGGGAAACATGGTAGAACTTGTCCTGATCACCTCCGAACTAGTCGTGTGACTTCACTGTGTTTCCCAAGTGGTTCGGGATCCACTATAATCAGGAGGTCCACTGTCCTATGGGCTGGCGGGGTCGCTCTATGGGCCCAAATATGAGGCCTAAGTCGTTATTAACCCGACGAACACTACTAACATGACCTTTTATGATTCATTATTATTAAAGTGCCGGGCAGTTACATTCAGTTTCTACTAAATACAAATTCACTATATCCGTCCTTCTTTATGCCTGTCTCCGGCGACCACTAACCAAAGTCTCCAGTAACACATTGGGATAAACAACCATGAGCTCTACTGTCCAATCATTCAGGTCGCAGAATGACGTCACCCGGGTTGCATTCATTTAAAAAAAATGTAATTAATAACGTGACATTTTGTTTCACAGATATCAGCTTCTGCATGTTTTAAGCAAGGAAGTAATCAATCGCTTACAAAGTCTCGTTGACGATCATAGTGCTTATGAAGAGAAGCTTCAGGGCACTGAGCGTTGGCTGGAACCATTGGAAAAGTTACTGGAGACACTCAGGAGTGAGGAAGATGTTGTATACAGGGCTGCCAGTCTTCAGACGCTCATGGCTGAAAGGGAGCAAGCGGCTCATAAAATGACCACCCTGACCGTGATAGCAGAAAAGCTGTACCCAGACACTGCTGCTTCCGGCCGAGAACAGATTCGAACTGCTTTACGTTCGCTGCGCGATAGGTACTATGGCCTACTATGTTGGCATTAGTTTATAATAATATTAACAACAATTCGTGTATTTTTCTTATTGTTTACGTAAGTAGACAGAAGCTGAAGTGCTCCCTTATGCCAGCGGCGTGCGAGGGTAGCACTCAAATACCTATAAGTAACACTTAAAATTATTTGTTAGACATGACATAAGCACCAGGAGCCCCCACAGAATTTATTTATTAAGGAACATGTGGGTCTACAATGCCAATTATGTTGAATCTTAAACTGGTATTAAAAAAGAATGATAAATAAGATAATTTTCCAATAGAAAGTGCTATTCAAAATGGTTTTGTTTAATACTAAACGGCATATTATTGGTCCATTAAATCCCTCGTCAGCAAGGGACTGTTCGCTGAGTATAAAATTTCCCGGCCCATAAAATATTTAAATTTTTATTGTTAGGCTACATGTTCCTTACAATGCCAAATCTATTTTGTAGATGGGACAAGCTGGAGGAGGGCGTATTAGAAGAGCAGAAGAAGCAGGAGGCTGTGTCACAGCAAAGGGCCAGCTGCCAGGAAACACTGAATTTAACCTTGGCATGGTTAGCGCAAATGGAAGCGGGTTTGGTACATGACCCAAGCTCATGGGGCTCCCCTCAGGAAATTCGTGCAAAACTACTCAAAAGCAAGGTGATTAATAGTTGCGTGTGCTTTATTAAAGCCTAGATTGAATTGCAGACAAGTTTTATGATGGTTGTAAGTTTTAATGTGCGTTCAGTTTCACATAAAATGTAAAGAGTGTTACAATCGTTGAAATCTTAAAATATATGTTATTTGCTTCGTTTGTAAGTTTCATTTGTTTGGAATTATTTGGTTACTGTCAGGCTAGCTGGATGGTCATCCAGAGCGCATGCAACGAAGCAAAAAAGTTGTATCCCAGTTTAAGCGGGTGATTCTTGTCATAACCCCAATGCAGTCAAAATCAAGCAGTTAAGATGGCCAGAGTCTAGTGCGCAGAACTTATAAAGTCTTGTTGAATAGTTCATTTGTTTTTAATTTTCTGATATTTTCTTTTTTTATGTTTTTTGTGTGCAACCTGGAAATATTTCCTTGACATTTCTCCCTACGTTTGCCAGCTATCTTAAATACAGTACTTAATTTATGGTTAGTCGCGATCTATTCTATTTTATTATTGTTGTTTACTGTAAAGTACAAATAAGCTAAATTATGCATGTAAATAGTGTACAATTAAAATGTATAGGTTTATTGTATTTATTGAATATAAAATATGTTTTGCCATTTCCCCCTTTTTTTCTAGACCACCCTTCAGGAAGTTCTGTCTCACAAACGTTTAGTTGAAGGCGTTGCAGAAAAAATTGGTAGCATGCAGAGCAACCCAGAGATTGCGGAGACTGTTGCTTCCATTGGCAAACGCTATGAAGATCTCGTAGATGGTTACCTGAAAAATATTACGCAACTTGAAGGCGCTTTAACAGCTTTCCACTCCTTCACAGACCTACATAAAGCCCATTTGGATTATCAGAAGTTGCAGTGGGACAGATTGGCTGGCTATGCTGGTAGGAACTGTATACTCTTGTTTGTTGGAGGTTTTACACCATATAAATTTAGTGTGTAGAACTGATTATTGTGTAGTATATCCAGTGACTACTAACTGGGCTACAAGTTATTGAATATCTTGCATGCTTTTGCATAACAGAAGGCAGACTTCCAAATATTTTGTAAACAAAGGAAGCCTGGGTATTTTTGAGTGAATTAATTAGTTCCTCGTGCCACAGCCGCCAAGATATGAGAATGGTCTTATGAAAAATTCATAAAAATACAACCCTTCGTAGTACATATGAAAAATTATTGCACTATAAAAAACACGATAAGTGCATTAAACAGATTTTATAAAATTGTCGTAAATCAGTAATAGACAGCTTTTAAGAAAGCTTGTATTCAGCATTTAAAAAAAATTATACCTAATCATTCTTATTACAGATTACAGTGGCAATAAATCCGCATTAGAAAGTAGGCTAGCAAAGGTTTCCGAAATTGAACTTTGCCTTCCTGATGCGGAAGCAAAGCTCGCCATTATCAGCAAGCACGTGGAGCAGAATACAGCATCGCTGCCTGCTCGGGCCAGAGAAGCCATGGAAAGGGATTTAGCGAATTTAAAGTGAGTGCTCTAATACAATGTATGAGTAAAACGTTAGGGGTACTATCAAGCATTATTCTGTAAATCAACAACTTAGATTATTTGATGGTTTGACAGTGTTATGCTACACGTAGGCCACACAAAATACGGTTGACGTAATGTTAATTTAAAAGCTTAATAAAGCTGTGTGCGTGACTGAACTAAAATAAATCCTGAAGGTCATTGTTTCCACATTAACACTTACCGCTGGTTTGACGCCAAAGGAATTCCCCTATTCTATAGATTAAAGCATTCAGTCCGATTTAGAGAGCCAAAGAACTTTTGGAAGAACAAGTTTATTTATATTTAGTCATTCCCATGTACTTTAATGCGGGAGAGCCATGAAATAGGGTTTGACATTGAAATCATAGAACCTAAACTTTGAATGATGCACAA
This sequence comes from Psococerastis gibbosa, assembly GCA_963971405.1. Lineage (NCBI taxonomy): Eukaryota > Metazoa > Arthropoda > Insecta > Psocodea > Psocidae > Psococerastis > Psococerastis gibbosa. The sequence continues at coordinate 28,062,350 of OZ020485.1, forward strand.
AGAACCCTTTAGGTAGTTTGCTCAGTGTGCTCAGTTTTATATAAAATGTAAAGAGTAATACATTCGTTAAAATCTTAAAAGAGATGTTATATGCGACAGTGAGTATGTCATGCGTATAGTCTGGTGGATCTCTAGCAGAACCTAATAAATTATTAGGCTCTTAATTTGTCTGTACTACTACTAGTTATTTTCAATGAATGGTTCAATAGACATAGGCCTATGGCCTTATACAATATTTTAAATCAGATTTTAAATTCAAATAAAAGCATAACTTCAAACTCCTATCGCTCTAAGGATGTTATAAATAGTTTTTCTATTAGATTCGAAGAACAAAAGTTTGCGGCTAGAGTTGGTGACGTGCGACATGGTCTAGAAGAAAAACTGCGTCAATGGGTGGAGTACGAAACTTCCTGTGATCATCTCCAGTCATGGCTTTCTGACACTGAAAGTTCCCTTAAAAACTTTTCTCCGAAGTCTACCCTACAAGAAAAACAGGAGCAGCTCGAAAAATATCAGGTACGTTTGGTTATAGATAATTAACAACGTAAGTGCCTCGGTGACGAATGGTAGGCCATGTTAAATTCTACTGGCAATCGGCTACCACATTTAGTCTGCTATATTTTTTGCGCGAAATAATTGGTTTAATGTTAATTTTATATACCGGTACCTGGAGTTTTGTAATTTAATGTTAAGGGAACCCGTAATTATAACGAAGGTGTAAGCCATCTCTTGATTTTAATGGCTTTTTCTTGCGTTTAGGATGTAAATCGTGACATTGAGGCACAAAATCTGCAGATTTCGGAGTTAGTCGTTTTGGCTGATCATTTGGAGCAAGTAAGAGAAGAAACAGTGGATTTGTAAATTGTCATTTTTCTTTTTTAGCCTCTTTTAACTCTGATCTTTCGCTGTGTCATTGCCTTCGCTTCTTGTTCATTGTCCACTGGGCTGTCATAACTTCTTGATACGCACTTATCCGTTCTTTGACAATCAAACGTACATTATTTTACATTTTTTGGGATTAAGCATGAATAATAAACAAAAAATATGTCACTTCGTTGTTGTCTATAGTCGTATTCATTACATTAGGTACGGCAATAGAATTAAAATTGCATTCATTCTTTAACTGTAGATGTATTGTAGGCTACATTTAACATAGATATACCGATACACACATTTGCACGCTGCCTGAATCTTATCATAGTTTACATTGTAGTTAAAAATAACACTTTTCATATCATTTACTCAGACATGCCTTCAGTCCTTCACATACATATAGTCTAGTTATTAGGCTATATTCCAAGTTATGTCACACAATAAAAATCACAACTTGGACTAAGCAATTAAAAATGTCACTGATATTTGTTTGCAACGACTCGACTGTTTTCTGACTTAGATATTCCAAGAACATTTTCAAACATAAGCTTTTAAAGAGAAAAAGGAACATTTTATTATTTTTATTTTCGACACCGATTTAATGGCACCCCTAGCTAAACAGTGATACAAAATATTTTCCTATAAGTATCGATTGTTTTCAGTCTTTGATACTTAGTGTCCGACAAGCAGAGCCTGAATTCGATAAGTTGGCCGATGGCTCATCAGAGCTCGTGCAAAGCAGCGGGGAGAGCCGAGTGTCCGTCAACGTGCAGCAGGTCACTTCTAGGTTCCTGTCGGTTGGGACAACTGCCAAGGACATTGTTAAGAAGTGCGAAGAAGCCCTCCAAGATCACAAGACGTACTGGGATAGATACAAGCAGTGCTCTGACTTCATAGCTGCTTCCTCCTCAAGGTGGGTTCAGTTACATTTTAATTCGACTTCGATGGCCAGGTGGTAACATGCTTGCACTTGTGCGAGTCTTTACACGCCATGTGATCGGTGACGTGTCGTAACTCAACACGGGTACTAACCTACAGAGGCCGGCCGCCATACCAAGTTGAATCCAGCGGACCAGGTTCAAAGCTGCAGATAACTTGGTCGTGTGCACAGTGCCGGTAGGGAAACATGGTAGGACTTGTCCTGGTCACCTCCGAACTAATCGTGTGACTTCACTGTGCTTCCCAAGTGGTTCGGAATCCACTATAATCAGGAGGTCCACTGTCCTATGGGCTGGCATAGGATAGTCAAGTCGGGGTCGCTCTATGGGCCCAAATATGAGGCCTAAGTCGTTATTAACCCGACGAACACTACTACTACTACTAACCTACAGAGGCCCCTGAAGAGGTCAATCGGATGCATTTGTATGCGATTAATCTTTAAAAAAAATAAATACATATATATATTGTATATATCGTATATCGCCATATTATTATGTTCTTGAAGGTACTACTGTAATACTGTTATTACCATGTCTTATCAGTCTATTGGTGAAGATTAATGGCAATGGTGTAATATTATTTAACAAAGGGTTAGTTGAACTAAGTTTGCCCGTTGTGTTGTCAATAGAGGCAGGGGCCTCACAGTATTCGATCAATTAGAGTGGAGACTGGAGTTCGTTGTCAGGAGAAGGCGGTTTCGGCAGGGGTGCGTTAGACGAGGGGAAACAGAAATCCCATTTAGCAGACCATGCCTGGACTGAAACACATATAAAATCAAATGGGACAAAGCAAAGATTATTCTTTTCATTATTTATTTTAAATTCATTCCTGGGCTCAAGCTTACCTCATGACGATAATGTCTTTCAGATTTGACTCGATCAAAGCTGTACCAAGTACCACGAGATCTGAGCTTCTGGAGCGCAGTAGTGGCCTCAAGGAACTGCTCTCCGAGCAACCAACTGCAACGTCACTCGTCAACTCCGTCTTAGAGCTTGGGGAAAAGCTGTACCCCAATACTGCGTTGGAAGGCCGGGAGATTATTAGAAAGCAGCTAGAGGAGTTGCAGTCTGCTCTTGAGACGCTGTACGATGGGGTCTCTGGTGCTGAAAGGGAGCTGCAGGCCAAGCTCTCCCGGTGGAGCGGATTCGAAGAGTCCAGTAAACACTTGCTCAAGTGGTTGGAAGATATTGAAAAGACCTTACCGGGTAAGGCGGCTATTCCACCGACGTCGTTTTTCAATGTGGATGTGTCATGACGTGGTAGCAGACATAATTAATAAGTCTCTACCATATTATAACTTAATTTACAATAGATAAGCTAAGTATCTACATACTTACTACTAGCCAACGCCCACCCTTGGCATTTCTGCCATCAGGCGCCGCGCTGACCAGTATAGATGTGCCGTGTGTTCATCTCCGGTAAGTCGATCGTTTCTTTCATCATCAAGCATCGGGCAGTCCTTGAGGTGGCTGGTGGCCATAGGGGTACTCCCGCACAGGACGCAGTCGGGGGACCTCAATATTCCTATTCGGTGGAGGTGGGATGCCAAAAGATCGTGCCCGGTTATTGTTCTGAAGACTGCTACTGAAGTGGGCCGTGGTAGGTTCTTCTTTACGGGTTGGTTTAACAGTGTGCTCCATTGTTTTCCACTTGAGGCTAGTCGCAGTCTGTCCTGGTTTGTCCTCCGTACTGATTTACATTGTAGTATTATATGGTATATATAACACTGACATTAAATTAACTTTGGTTGAAGAGGTAACCTCCTCGTTATAACCGATATTATAACTGATATCTACATAATAGTCTCCTTAAAATATGGCAGAGACTTATTAATGACATGACACATGACACATGCACATTGAAAAACGACGACGGTGGAAAAGTCGTCTAAGACCTACTTCTAGTTGGTTCTTAACTTTATTGATTGCGAATTTTCTTTTTATTATTGTTAATTCAGTTTTCTCGTGCCTTGTATTATTTAGGGGGGTATTCCATATACTTCAATCGTCAACGAAAAATTGAAAAATGACGTTTTAGCAGACATTAAAGACATACTAAAAATTCTGCTACCACGTCAATTTACGTCATTTTGACGTCATTTTTCAATTTTTCGTTGACGTTGTACGTATGTGGAATGGGCACCTTAATAACGACTCCCAAGGCTACTTATGATCTCTATGATTTTTTTGGCATTGTCAAGCGCGTAATTGTTGTATTTCATGTTTCATAACTTCAAATATAAAGTGAGGCTTCACGTAGACTTTTGGAATACTATCGTTTAAGCAGGAATTTTTTATATTAACCATTGGTAACCGTGGTGATCGCCTTCTCTTAATTCATCTCTCCCGTTCTCATATTTTTCATTCCTCTTTTCTTACTTCATCCTCCTCATTATGGAACTCAATACCCACTGAAATACGTCATTCCGCTTCTATATACCTTTTTAAGAAAAACTACTCAAAATACCTCCTTGACCTTCAGGCATCGAACAATACCTAGTGAGTGTGGGAGTGAGAGTCGTGAAACTGTGAGTGTGAGTGAGTAAGTGAACTGGAATGACTGTGTGAATGTGTGTGAATGAGATTTTTTTTTACAGTATCATCATTCTAGTTTAAGCAGTTAATTGTAAGAGAGGAGGCCTTTGGCCCTAATATTCGCTGCGAACATTGTTGTGTTTTTTTTTCTTCATTAAAGACGTTTATTATTATTATTTTTTCTTCAGGTGAGGTTGAGTTGAGAACAACACTGGATGAAAAAAGGGCTATGCTTTCGAGTTATCGTGGAATTCTTCATGACATCAACTCGCACCAGCATGATATTGTCGCACTAAAAGGTCAATTGGAGTCTTTGCCTGAGAGGAACGAAAAATTGGATCGCCAACTGCAGGACATTGTGGATCGCCATGCTAAAGTTTTGAATCATTCCAGTAAGTTTATAATTATTTTGTCCTTAAGAGACAAGCGGACGGGAGAAAAACCTTATAAGTGTGAAAACCAAATATCATGAAATATCAGTCGTAGAGTTGTCATAAATATCAGGACAAACGGAAGAACAACCTTTTCTGAGCATTTTGATACATGATATGTACCTCTTTCTTCCACAGATTAGACACAATTACTGAATTTGATTTGTACAAATAACGATTGGTGTGTAGCCCAGTCAATGAACGCTCAATAAAAGGTATAGAGGGAGTTGAAGGGAACACAATTTTTGACTTCATAACTTCGTTTAGACTAGTTAGGAGGTGAACATATCAAAAGTCCTCACTCGTAGCCCATTAGAGGGGGGGGGGGGGGGGGGCTTTGAAGGTACCGTTTTTTGGTTTTTCGCTTATATTTCGGAAATTATGCGCCCAGCGATATTTCTGCTCTTTACCAAATTAATACTGATTAAATTTGCTACAATTTATACTAAGTAAAGTTTTTTGATATCTTGCATAGTTTTCGAGATATCTGCTCGGGAAACTCAGTAATTTTGGAAAAATCCACTTTTTCCTAACTTTTTTGAACTTTTTGACAGGATAACTCTTCAACGATGCAACCAAAAATTAAATGCGGGCCATAGAGATGTAGAACATTAAATTCCCTTCATCAATAATTTATATTACTTTACTGTTTGATACACTTGCCTACCTGAGTTAAACCAATTCTAGTGTTTTTTTGTAGTTTTTGGAACTTTTTGACAGGATAACTCTTCAACGATGCAACCATCCATTCCGTCCATGCCCCCTTCTCCTGTTGTAAAACGGCCAGTGGGTCCTCTTCATCTCAGTCCACGATTCTATTCTGGCAGTTCCACTGGCAAATTTTACATAGTGGGGAGTATTTAAGGCTCTAAGGTTTTGGCTATTAAGTAGGTACGTTTGAGGCTCTGGCACAGACGTTTTGCACTAGGAGAAATTTTTTAGGACAGTGTTCGGTGTAGCTCCTAGCTCATTTTGGACTGGGATTAGGCATGTCTTGTCTATCTTTACCAATACGTCTGAAGAGGAGAGTTATATTATTTCCCAGTCACAACTTTTAGAAAAGTTCGGGGGGAATGTTGTCTTGCTGCTCCCTCGGTGGACGGAAGATATGACATGTCAGGCTTGATGGTGGTCACCGATTTATGGAATGTCTTGTACCTGTAAGCATTCAGGGAGACCTCATTTGTTCGAGGCCGGAGCCATACCACCTAAAGATGCAGGTTTCACCTGCCTTTTATACCTGGGCGATGGTGGAGGAAGGGTCTGAAAAGACCGCTGCTGCTTTCTAGACCCCTGGACAAATGCGACTTTGTGTTTCAAGATGCAGATGTTGTGTTGCATCCAATAAAGGCGTGCAAGAACAAGACGTTCTTGAAACCTTGCTGCTGATGCTCTTGGGATGAGAAATAGGAAATACTTTTCTTCCCGCGTCGAGGCTTGATGAAACAAATGTCCTTAAATGCGCATCAGCTCAAGCCATCGACAGGACTATGCGGTCGACATCTGAACACACAATGCCGACAGGTAATGTTTCCGAAATGACTTCCCCACACCGAGGGAGCAGCAAAACAGCATTCCCTCCGAACTTTTCTGTAAGTTCAGCTGCGGCTGAGAAATAACCTGCCTCATAAGACGTATAGGTGGAAGACAAGAACTGCTTGGACCCAGTCCGAAATTAGCTAACAGCTGCATTGGGGGATGTCCTAAAAAATATTTTAAGCAAAACAGACTTTGCCAGCGCAAAGTGTGGCTGCAAAAAAGCAAGCCTCAAATACCCCCCACTTTGTAAAAATTGTCAGTGCATCGCTCAGAGGGAAGAGGAGGATCCACATGCCATTTCCCTTCAGAACAAGGGGCATGGACGGATACGGGGGGGGGGGGGTGTGTGACAGGGGGGGGGGGTGTGTGACAGGGGGTCGCTGCCCCCTTCCCAAAATTTTGTAAATATATTGGAAGTTAATTTATTACTCTCTAATGAAATTGATACTACATATGTTTTTCTGTTTGACCCACAACTGCCCCCCCCCCCCAATGGGGAAATGGGCTGGTTCCGTCCCTGACCAGGGGTCCCATGAAGAAGACATCGGAGAAAATGGCGCCGAAATCAAAATCAAAAGACCCTCCCCGCCCCATAAGAGCAAAGTAATTGACTGAAATGGCACTCTATTATATTTTTTTGACTTTTCAATAGGTACCAATAAAAAAGAATTCTTTTTTTTCTTATTTTCTTTTTGCCCTTTTGCACACTTGCACAAACAATATGCTCATAGTAACGGGGCATGCTGTTGGGAGCTATTTAGACATCCGTCCAATACTCATTATGTGTATGTGTAATGGTGTATATTTTGGCCAATACGTTTGACGCCTCTCAACACTAGAATTGGTTTAACTCAGGAAGCAAAGTGTATCAACCAGTAAAGTAATATAAATTATTGAAGGGAATTTAATGTTCTACAACTCTACGGCCAGCATTTATTTTTTGGTTGCATCGTTGAAGAGTTATCCTGTCAAAAAGTTCAAAAAAAGTTAGGAAAAAGTGGATTTTTCCAAAATTACTGATTTTCCCGAGCAGATATCTCGAAAACTATGCAAGATATCAAAAAACTTTACTTAGTATAAATTGTAGCAAATTTAATCAGCATTAATTTGGTAAAGAGCAGAAATATCGCTGGGGCGCATAATTTCCGAAATATAAGCAAAAAACCAAAAAACGGTACCTCCAAAGCCCCCCCTCCCCCCCCCCCCCCCCCCCCCGGCTCATGGGCTACGAGTGAGGACTTTTGATATGTTCACCTCCTAACTAGTCTAAACAAAGTTACGAAGTCCAAGATTGTGTTCCCTCCAACTCCCTTTATACCTCCTCGTTGACTGGGCTAGTGGTAGTCCCGAGGAAGGAGTTCATGAACTGTAAACAAGTCGTGTTAGCGAAGACCACATGACATATCGAAATGTAGATTAGCATTTCTGATAATTTAGCGGGTGTTTTCGACGGCTCTACGATCGATAGTTCCTGTGAAAATCGACTTTCTAAAAAAAGTAGGGGGGGAGGGGGGGTAATACAATTTGCTGGTCGTAAGCTACAAATCTAAATCTAATAATCTATTATGACCACCGCCCGGCTGAATCGGGTTTCAGTCTTGGTCAGGTAAAATTGTGTTACTGTAAAAAACAGTGAGCCATGATCAGTGGTGTAGATCCGTCCTGTGATTGTCACGAGCCTGTTACAATCTTAGAAGTCTTCGCAGTGCCACTGAAAATTGTTGACGAATCGTTTCGAAGCATGCTATTAGATCGACCACGGCCTACACGATCTACCATCCCGGATTCTACTGCTGCATCAAGTTTTTGAGTAGCCACGACACGGGGACGAACGATGAACTACGTTAAGTACGTTGGTGGGGCAGACCGTTAATGACGTTGTTATTTTATCTTTTAAGATGAGCTTGTGGAGCAGTACGAGGTAATAGTGAATACTCACCAGCAGTACAGCAAGGCCGTAATGGATGTCCAAGAGTGGTTGGATGCTACTCACAACACCGCCCAACTTTGGGGCGATGCGGACCTGGAGCGAGTCAGTCTTCATACCAACCTAGAAAGACTCAAGGTTAGTTACATATACTCAAGGCACTAACATATTTTGTAGCCCTCCTTTTGACATAAAACGCACGGAGCCGTATAAGGATATATACGTTACTGTTTACTTCTACTATTTGCCGTTACCATCTACAATATATACGTATTACTTTGCACATTTTGAGCATTTAAGCCAAATTTTTTTTATGTTTCCATATGAATATTAAGGCGCAGTGAAGTAAAGTGTTACAATCTTAAGGCGGGGATTCCACCAACGTCAATAGTGATATTAAATGTTTTTTGACGTGGTAGCAGACATTTTCAGGCAGGCTAAAACTGTCTGCTACCACGTCAAAAACATTTAATATCACTATTGACGTTGGTGGAATCCCCGCCTTATACATTTTAATTGTTTCAGAATTTGCAACGCAGCATAGGAGAGGAGGATTCTCGTATAGATGAACTCCGCCGACTTGCAGAAGAAGTAATTCCTGGCACAGTTGAGTCTGGCCAAGTCAATATCAGGTCGCAAGTTGATAATTCTCAGCAAGAATGGCAGTCTTTGCTTTCAACTGTGAGGTAAACTTATTATAACGACTACCTACTTCTGTTTCAACTCAGAAAAGATTTTATGACTACAAAAACAATAACGTAACATTTGTGAAGGAAATTGAAAAAATTCGTGTGTGCTAATATATTTGCATATGTATATATATATATCGCTACTTTGGAAGAAAACCACCCAAAATCTATCAATTTACAGAAATTGAAGTTAGTTTTTTGTAAATAATGAATTAGGCTAAGTGACGGTTCCCGCCAAATAGAAAATGCGTGGAAAATATACACACTACATTAATACAAAATAGATTTTTTTTAAAATATTTTAGCGTTATTAAGTCGAAATTGACAATTTTTTAGTTGTGGATTTTTTCTTCCGAAGTAGCGATATATTGATTCAATCATATTAGTGATAATATAAATAATAATTATGTTTTACTTTCAGCTCAACAATAGAAGCGTTTGAAGCTAAATTGCAGCAATGGTCTGAATACGAAACACAGAAAGATCACTGCCTAGCATGGCTGCGTGAAACAGACACAAAACTGCATGCCGTGGACCTTAAGGCAACTGTTTCTGAGAAGGAAGACCAGCTTGAAGCACTGAAGACTTTACAGGGAGAAGTTCGGGCTAAGGAACTTGAGATAGACGCTGTGACTGAGAGAGCGCAACAGTTGTACAAGGGGCGCAGCTCCCTTGTCTCTGAATTAGGTGCCAAATACCAGCAGGTTTCTCATAAAGTCAAGGTATGTGTCGCCCGAGGCTCAAAATTCATTCATTCTTTCCCTTTCTCCATTGATATAGTGGCTTACTCTTCTGAGATTCTACAGTGAAGCAACCACTTAATAAACGTTTGTATTACAGGACTTGACAAATCGTTGGCATCAGTACGTTAGTGGCCACCAAAGGTTCGACAGCAGAGCTGCTGAGTGTCTCCACTGGTTGGAAGAAATACGAGAAAAACTTGCTTACTGCTCGGATTTAAGTGCTAGTTCACAAAAAGATCTTGAGAAGAAACTAGAAACTATCCAGGTCAGTAAGAAAGAAAGAATATTTTTTTTCTTTTCCATTGGGTGAATTTTGGAACTTTTGGCCCACTATTACAAGAAAGAAATTCTCATAGTCAGTGATGGCCTATATTTTGTATTTTTAGCCTTTTGCCTTCTCACTTTCATATAACAGCAGCTAAATGGGTAAAATTCCGAAATCTGTCATATTCCAACGAAACCTCAGGGCCCTATTATAGCAGGTGAATGCGGGAGCGGGTCAGCCGTAAATTAAACATAAGAAAAACTTGCAGTTGGTGAATTTACATAGAACGTAGTCTCTTTTTAAAATAGTTTCACAAGGCTTATAAGGGGAAACACTATGCCCACTGTAAACACGGAATGCCAAGTTTATCATATGTTTAATATGTGCTTGGCCCATTTCTGCACCCACCTGCTGTAAAAGAGCCATTAGAGTTGAGATAATGAACAAACTCACATTGAGTAGGGGAAGTCATTGCTTGTTTCCAATGAATTATTATCCATCTAAAAATGTCAATTTCAGGATTTACTGCTCTATAAGGAGGAAGGCTTCAGTAAAGTACAAGGAACGGTGGAGCTGGCTCAAGGAGTGTTGGCAAATACCGCCCCTGCTGGTCACGAAGCTGTCAATGAAGTATTGACTAAATTACAAGACGAATGGGGAACGCTAGCTTCGAAAATGGTCGAAACCAAGGCTCTTCTTGATGATTCCATTCATAGATGGGCTGGATTCCTGGAGCAGATTCATGAGCTGAACAAAACAGTCGAAGGACTGGACGCTTCGTATAATGAACTGTCAGAGTTCCAGACTACCATGAGTGAAAAACGAGCACAGTTGGATAGGCTAAAAGCCCTCGAAGAAAAGGCGCGATGCGAAAAGGTCGAGGTTGACGGTCTGAAAACTAAAGCCCGGGAAATGATAGCCAGTGGACAGCAAACCCAGGCAGCTTCTCAAGCAAAGGAAATCCTCGATAAATTTGACAACCTTATTGTTAATATCAAGGTATGTAATATACGTGTATTTAGGATACATCGCAGCGCAAATTAATTAACTGAACACTTGTTTTTCCTTCTACTCTTGGTGAGTGACGAGTAATAAAATGATCATTGCTTGGTAAAAACAAGCGTTTTTTTCTAGTTGTATTTTGCTTAATTTCAAAACAATACCCTCTATAATTATTTTATATTAATCAGGCTTATTAATGACCCCTTCCAGAAACTTCTTGACGAGCGTGAAGATCAATACAGAGATCACCGTTTATACAAAGAAGCCCATGATGACCTCATTGGTTGGCTCAGCAGGGCTCGTGAGAAGGTACCATCGATGAAGCAGCGCCCCCTCTCTGACAAATTAGCTTTAGAACATGCAGTTGCTCCACTTGAAGCATTACTTAATAAACAAGCGCAAGGAGAGTTGCTTGTGGAACATCTGAACAACACCGGTCAGGTTCTTTTGGCTTCTACTAGTCCTCAAGGCCAAGAAAGTATTAAGAATGAAATGCGCGCACTCAAGGAAAGCTTCCAGACCTTGTTTAAAGGTTAGTGTCGACGTTTCATTTAAAGCCCAATACCTACGGATTCGCCATGCTATTTAGGTAGTAGGGACACTCTTGCAATGGAAACAGAACACCTCTCTTCCAGCTCTGACATATTATAATATGAATTCTATTTGAAGGCGGCAAACTTTAAAATCCGTCATAAAAGATAAAAATACGTGTTAATAATCCATCCACCCCTCTTTTACTGTAACTTTTTATTTTATTTTTAAATTTAAGATTATTTGCATACAATCAAGCCAATGAATGCATCCGAATGTTTGTGTTGAGTTACGACTGGTCTCCGATCGCACGGTGTTTAGAAACTCGCACTAGTATGAACTCTACCAACCATGACACCGAAGGCTACCATTTTTTTTTTATTAAAAAAATTAATGGGTTAGTCTTATATTTACGTACTTACTTTCAGAAATCAAGTCACAAAAAGAACAATTGGAAGCTATGGTTGTTCAATGGCGTTCTTATAAAGAAGAATATGAGCGCCTTTCAGACTGGTTGCAACAAATTGATATTTTAGTTAAAGCGCAGAAAACGGCATTATTGTCTTCTGTAAAGGAAAAACAAAGACAGGTCGCTGATGTTCAAGAAATTCTGGACAAATTAGAAAAGGGAAAAAGTCAAATTGACGCTTTTAATCAAGCGGCTGGAGTTCTTCTTTCCAGTCATTTGGACACTTATGTGAATAATCAACTGCGGCATCTTAATTCACGATATCAGGTATTGTTTAGTTGAATAAGTTATTATTATTATTATGTGAAGAGCGTTTTATAGACGTTTGAACCTTGCCCTGCCAACGAACCTATAGGTTTTTCGTACATTATTGGCATAGCGACAAGTGACAACGGAAAAGCTGAGACATGCTTACCATTGACATTGTAACAGGCGTTGCTTTATTTATCCAAGTACGGGAACGATCCAGTAAGATAAGATAATATTGTATGCTAGTATGTACGGTACAATATGATTTATTTTTAAAATATAAAACCTACGCTCAACTAGGAACTCCGAATGACATGGCCATGTCGGAGCTGTAGAATCCGGGATGAATGGACTAAGTAGACTTCTAAGATACAATATTAGAAGTCTGCGCAGTGACACAGATTTTGACGAAACGTTTTGAAGTACGCTTTTAGATAGACCATGGCCTATCATCCCGGGTGCTACTGCTTCATCAAGTATCTCCGGTCGTGAAAGTCTTTGTAATTATATGGCATGGCCATGGTTTTTGAGCAGATCATTAATGGGATTTAAATTTTAATAGTAGTCTCCAATCATTACAGGTTCAAGTAAACCTTGCAAAAGATGTGATGAAAAAGGTTGAAACAAATTATGAACAACATTCTCAATATGAGGCTAATTTACTGAAGGCTAGAGAATGGATTGAAAATGCGAAGGAGGTGTTATATCAAGCTAGTGAAAATGCAAGTCTAAGTTCCAGTAGAGAGGAATTCCAATCCCGGTTAGATAGGGTAAGTACCAGTATCAGAAGTGTGTGCAGGTAAAGGGAGACAAAAAAGTTGTTTCGCTGAAAATATTGTAGCTTATTGTAATTTGCAGTGGAGTTAAAAGTCAGAATATTGCTCGGTTGTTATGAGTAGAGTGACATTGAACATGCATGCCTATATTATATTGTATAGGCTATACAGTATCTCAATCTCGACAAATTACTTCCTTTACAGATTCAGCAACTGCTGAGTCGTCGTGAGGAAGGGCAAAACTTAGTGCATCTGACTGTAAACATTGGAGAAAAAGTGTTGCGAAACACTAAGTCAGATGGCCGTGATGCCATCAATAATCAACTGAAAGAGTTGCAGAATGATTGGGATAGGCTTGTAAGGAAAATTTCAACGGCCAAAGTCAATCTGGAAACTGGCCTACTCCAGTGGGCTGACTACAGTTCCAGCTACTCTCAGCTGCAGCAATGGATTACGGACCGGGAAGCCAAACTGCAGCAAGTTTGTGAACAAAAGGTAATTGAGACTTAAAAAAAGTAAAAACCGCATGATTGGTCAATCCTAGGGCTATCAAAATTGTACATCCCTTAGAAGAAATGTTCCTCAACGTTTTGATATGTATGTGCCTGTTTCTAACATCGATTGCCCCCAATAATTGAACTTGACTTACTAATAACTGACTGTGAAGGTATTGGGAGTTCAAAATTTCGTTGTTTCGGACAGACACAAATCATATATATTATATCAAAATGTAGAGGAGTGTTTCTTCTTTTTTGATAGCTCTACGTTGGATATAGCTTGTGAAATTTCATCTTGTTAAAACAACGGATATTGGGGGGTGTCCAATTTGCTCTTAATATATATTTTTTTAAATGAGTTTAATCGCTTGCCGTATTTTTTATCTTTAATAATGCCATTTTCGCACCTGAAAAATGTCCCCACAGTTGTGCCTAACTAGTTAATTATTCGGCCTTGCTTGGGCAGTCAGCCATAAAGTAAAAATATCTTAATAGCTTGAATTTCCGGCAGTAAAATATGCAGCATGCAAGCATACAAAAATTATTGATTTGCTCCAAAAATAGACCATCTGTAAAACATAACATCTGGGTTCTCTAAATGCTGTTTGATCTGTCGACATTAGCGATTGACCTGCAATCGGATTGACTCCTCTTGATTTTCATTGCTTTCTTCGACAACGGCTGAGATTTTGTGTCATGACTTAAACGCTATTCGCTTTTTCGGGTCAGAGACAAGTAAGTTTTAAACTAGAAGTTAACCCGTCTACATTTTACTAATGCTGTGGTCTTAGGTGATCGCACGTCAGTTGTTGGTGTGTTAAGGGGGGTATTCCATATACGTACAACGTCAACGAAAAATTGAAAAATGACGTTTTAGCAGACATTAAAGACATACTAAAAATTCTGCTACCACGTCAATTTACGTCATTTTGACGTCATTTTTCAATTTTTCGTTGACGTTGTACGTATGTGGAATGGGCACCTAAGCTCTGGTTATAAGTTAGAAAAACTTGCATCTATCTTCTTTGGCTAACATTTATTTTGGGGCTCATTAGCGAAACAAATTTACAAATGTAATAGCAGTCCGAAGCCCATTCGAAAAATTTTTCTTTTACAGGTCGTTAAAGCAAAGAAAGGTCAAGCAGGACTGTCTAGTTTGAGTATTGGTGAGCGGAAGGCCAATCTGCGACAAACCGACTCCATTGTACAAGACATTGTCAGCTTCGAGCCGATGATACAGAGTGTTACCAGTAAAGCCGAAGACCTGCAGCAAAACGCTCCTGCCAGTGAGATTTCAATCAAGTACGAGTCTCTCAGCAAACACGCTAAGGAAGTTTACGCAAAACAGAAGGAAAGTGTGGAGCAGCATCAAGCATTTATTGATGCCGGTGAGTTGAGTGAATTGCTTGAATTTTCCTGAAGCATTTTATAACTGTGGTAATTTTTTGGACCTTCCACTTCATTGAAAAACATATTTCATAACTTTAAAATAGGCAGGGATGATAAACGTTTGGCTTATAAACTTCACAAGCTCATCTTTACTTAACCTGGCTGTAAGCTGTAATTTCTATAAGTGGAGGAACATTTTTAAATCGTTAGGCAACGGCGTAATATTTTTTTTTCAATTTGTTTACTTTCCATATTATTTTAAGTTTAATTTACTGCAGTTCATAAAGTAGCCTAATAGAAATTTTGCTATTCTATCTTGGAGGGAATCTTACATTATCTTGGCTTGATGTAATTTTAGGTAATGATTTTGTTCAATGGATTCGGGGTGCAAAAGAGCGCCTCGGGAAGTGCTCAGAGCCGACAGGCGACAAAGAAAGTCTCAGCAGCAAGTCTGCTCAGTTGACCGTGCTGCAGTCCGAGCTGCCTGAAGGCCAGGCTAAATTGGAGAAAGCTTTAGCCGTTGGAGCACAGGCTTGCCAATTAGCTGATGCTGAAGACAAGGATATTATTGAAGAAGAGGTACAGTTTTTACAACTATTAAAATAGTCTTTCATTTTTTATTTATTTATTGTTATCCACACTGTACGAATTAATAATAAATGAAGTTGCCTCGCAGCTTTGAACAGTCATGATGAATAGTTAACCAAGCGATGATAGATAAATATAAAATTCTTGTAATTAGCCTCTCTATGAATTTTTGTTGGTTTAGGTTGCTTTGCTTCAAGAAGAACTCGATACTTACCTCGAAAGTCTCACCAGAATAAAGCAGTTAGTAGAAGCGGGCATCGTTAGATGGACCGAGTACGAGGACCAGTACAAGGATGCATGTGATTGGCTGGCTCAGACCGAAACTCTTGTTCAAGGTAAGGGACTAATTCAATACGGATAAAATTATTTCATGCGTTGATTATTACAAGGTGAACGGCTGTTATGTTCTGTTGTCTTGTTGATGTAGTTATCATAATTAACGTATTTCAGGGTTCAACAAGCTTCAAGACAGTTTGGAAGAAAAGAAAGTAGTGCTGGAGCAATTCCAAGGCCATCTCCAAACCCTTTTCGACTGGCAACGAGAGCTGGATAAATTAAATATGAAAGCGCAAGTCCTTTTGGAAACTTGTGCTGATACTCGAGTTAGTAACGGAGTCACACAGATCACCACCAAATACAATGCTCTGTTATCCATGGCCAAAGAGGTTAGTACAAATCTTACTTGTATTACTCGTATTATCCGACAACGGCGAATCAAATTAAAATTACGAACTTGAACTTACGATCTATGCCAGATTCTTGAGCAGGTTGCCTTTTCAAGCAGCAAGGTGGCAATGTGGTAGCGTGCTTGTACTTGTGCGAGTCTCTACACACCTTGCGATTGGAGTCGTAACTCGACATAAGTACCTATTAGGTTACTTAGTAACGCGATTGAAGAGGTTAATCGAGTAATCGGATATAATCATTAAATTGTTTGCACGCGATTAACCTTTTTAAAATAAAAAATAAATAAAAACCTCTCAATTTAATGTTAAAATTTATTTGTATATTGCTATTTTCTTTGCATTTTTGATAGGCTGTGCTATATGATTCATCTACAGTACGTAAATAAATTAATTTATAGGTCATGCGGAGGCTCGAGGTGCACTATCAAGAACATCAGCAACACAACTCACTATACCAAGAATGCCAGGATTGGGCTGAAAGGACGAGAGACAAGCTAAACGAATGTGCCAAGCCGGTTTCAACATTATCAGACGTCCAAGCTAAACTTCAATCAGTGAAAGGCATACGACAAAGCCTAGAAACGGGACAAAACAAACTTCGTTATGCTCTGGAACTGAAGGAGCGTGTTATGCTAAATACTGAGAGTGCTGGTGCCGCTAAAATACAAGAGGATACTGAAAACCTGAAGGCAGAGTTTGACAGACTTGTGGCGGATGTAGAGGACCTTCGCAGTAAGTTAGGTGCCAAACAAGCTCAACTGGAAGATATTAGCAAGTCACTCAGGTTACTTCAAGATTGGCTGGAGGAAACAGAAGCGAAAGCTAATGGCGCAGAAAGCGTACTAAACGATTTAAGTGAGAAAAAAGCCTTGTTGGAGAGATTCAAAAGCTTGCAAAAGGACATCAACAGTCATGCGGACATGGTGAATAAGGTAGGTCCTCAACTTGAATAAAAAAAAAAATCAAATTCAAATGTATTAAAAAACAACATTTCATCAATTACAATAGTACAAATGGAATGGGAGTCCAAAGGACAAGTCCCGAGCCTCCCTTTACAAATAGGATAAAAGTAAAAGTAAAATTAGTGTCAAAATAAATAAAAATTAATGATTTTGGAATCGTAGATATTTTTAAACACTTGTGTCTTGGGCAAATGTTTTTGGTAGTTCGCTATGCAATTAAGTCTTAGGTTCAATGGACCACACTTTTCCTAAATAAAATTTAGACTAGAAATTTTGATACAATAGCTTTGCGTTATAGCTTTGCATTATATTTTAATTAAAAAATTAACTAATTGCCTGTGCATTATTTTTCTTTGTTAGGTCAAAGCCAAAGCAGGGGATGAGCCTGTAAAGGAACTAGTGGCCTGTTTAACTAAATATTCCGAGCTACAAGATCTTGTTGCTAGGAAAATTGCGGGAATCGAAGCTCAAGTTTCAGAGCATGAGAAATTCAGGCAGGCTTTTAGCGACGCAAGTGATTTGGTACGACGAACCAGGATAGAAGTTCAACAATGTAGCGATCCTCACGGTGAAAGGGATGAAACTGTCAAGAAAGAAGCTCGCGTCAGCGCCCTACTAGGTATTGTTTCCTAACTAATATTATAATAGGTCAGGTTTTTTGTCACTTTCTCGTGGTGTTAGGGACGGAACTTGAAGATCTTAATGGTTCTTAGTTATTTTAGGCACTTTCCTTTCCAAACGTTAGCCGTATGCATTCGTTATTGGTACTAATATTATAATAGGTCAGGTCGTGTTTGTCACTTTCTCGTGGTGTTAGGGACGGAACTTGAAGATCTTAATGGTTCTTAGTTATTTTAGGCACTTTCCTTTCCAAACGTTAGCCGTATGCATTCGTTATTGGTACTGTCTTGTATGGGTTTGTTTTTTGTTTGTTTTAGATACTCTGACAAATGGTCAGGACGTGATTGACATTGCTGTCAAACTTAGTGAGGAGCCTATCAAAAACTCTGGGCCCGAAGGACAGGACTCAATAAAGCATGAGCTTAGTCAGCTGAAGAACGACTGGGAAGGAGTGAATTTCATGTGCAAAGACACTCATAAAACGTTGACCAAGTGCCTTAATCATTGGGGTGACTATACTGACACCTATGACAAATTAAAAGAATGGTTGAAAGAGTGCAATCACAAAGTTGAGGTTGAAAATGCCAAAGGAGATCATGGCAGTCCTGAAGATCTTCAAACTGTGCGCGACCTATTAGAAGAGGCAACTGCTAAGAAAATTATGCTGGAAGAACTGAACGATCGCTGTGAAAGTCTCATGGATATGTGTGCTTGCAATTGGGTACGTGATCAAACGGTGCAGTTGCAAGGTGTTTATACAGCCACGCTGACAGCTATTCAAAGCTTATTGTCGAAATTGGAAAAGAATTTAGCCGACCATACAGAGTTCTTAAAAGCAAGAGATGAGTTAGACACGTGGCTAACGCGTGCTCATGGAACGATCCAAGACTGTGTTGGTGTTGGTGATTCTTCTCAAACTGCTGATCGACTGGAAACTGTTAAACTTGTCAGTCAGCGCATGACAGAGGGACAATTGCTTCTGGGACAAATGCAGGATGCCTTTACCCGGGCTGTTGAGACAACGCCATCGGACCAGCAAGCCGGGCTTCGTGACGAAGTTGCTAGACTTCGTGCCAGTTGGGAGCAGCTAAATATTGATCTTACTTCTATTCAAGCTCAACTGAAAGCTACCCTTGTGCGTTGGGAAGATTTTGCCGACAGCCAAGGACGCTTTGAGAAGTGGTTAAATGATACTGAGAGTGCTCTAAACGAGACGCCTGATTCCCGTGGCGAACTCGGAGAGATCAAAACAACACTTGAAAGAGTCAAGAATCTTGGTGGTGAAATTGAGAATAAGAGTGATGAAATTGGTGATTTGTTGCGAGTGGGAGAAGAACTCTCTAAGTGGGCTCAGAAGGCTTCTCTGCTTGGAAAAGTACAGGAGCTAAAGGCACGCTGGGAGGGGCTTTCGAAGCAATGCCGTGCTCGTCGTGACTCAATAGAAAAAGAAATTGCAGAGTACTGTGCTTATCACCAACGTTTACAAGACACTGAAAAATGGCTGCTACAAATATCATTCCAACTAATGGCTCACAACAGCCTGTATATCACTAGCCGTGAACAGACACAAGAGCAAGTTTCTGTCCACGAATCACTATTAGGTGAGTTGTCGGCCGGGTATTTTACTTGCAATTTGTCTAATACAGTAGGTCCTCGTTAATCCTGAGAGGCAAAAACAAGACCCTTTCCGGATTACCGAGCTGTCCGGATTATAGCATAGTATTTAAAACTAATTTTACATAAGTGCTGGCTTAGATAATATTTGAATAGAGTAGAATAGAAAAATATCTACATTGTTTCATTGTGAAGACATTAGGTGTTCATATAACTTGCAACAACTATTGTAATTGTTATTCCTCATTTTGTGCTTATATGCCCACTAAGTAAGTTTTGCTACATTCTAGGTGAAATTCAACGCTACCAGTCTGACTTAGATGATTTGAGGGAAAAAGGCAGAGCTCAGATAGACAGGTATATTGGTACAACTCCAAATATACAAGCAACCATTGAGAAACAGCTTAAAAATGTACAAGACAGCTATGACGCATTGTTAAATACGGCCGTTCAGATTAAAAACCGTCTGCTGGAGAGTTTGGCGAAGTTTAAAGAATATGAAGACACCCTAGATGCCATTATGAGAACGCTTGAATCCCTGGAACCTGTAGTTATGGAAGAAGTTGACTTACCCGTGTCTAACCTGCAGGAAGCACAAAAACGATTAGAAAATGCTAAGGTTGGTTTATGTGCAGTAGGGTATATGAACATGTAAATAAGTTGCATAATAGGAGAATTGATATTTACTGTTTGTTAGAGACTGATTGTGATTGCTACAAAATGTTGATGTTGATACCTTAGCAGAGCTAACTCGAATTAATTTTCAGGACTTGAACGCTCAGCTACTGCAAGAGAAAAATCGATTGGCTTTAGCCATACAAGCCTGTGAGGCTGCAACAGCCTGCATCTCCAGGCCTAGCAGTCCTTTAGAAGCAGCTTCACCTTCAGTGCCCGATAAAGAACTCGCTGTCCGCGCCAGGCTAGAAGATTTGATTGACCAAATCCAGACAAGGATGGCAAGTTTAAACGCTACCTTAGGTGAGTGTAGTGCAATTATTTGAACAATGTTTTCCTCCTTTGATGCTGTGGCGTGTTTTTAACAAATTGGCAAGAACACGTTAAACATATTTTTACCCGCGCTGCTGCAGCCGTAGCATGACCTATTTAGCACGGTTGTATGTGTACCTAAACAAATTATGCAGTGTCCTTATGAGTTTAACTATTCCCAGGGGAAATGGAGGAATGGAGGAAGCAGAGAGTCGAACTTGCTGAATGGATTGCAGAACAGCGTGCGATGGTAGCTGATTGGAAGTCCAAGCCGGCGAAATTAAGACCAGAGAGTGCTAGGCAGGAAATGTCCGCTATGAATTCCCTTATGGGTCTTATTACGGAGAAGCGGTCGCGCCTACTGACGGAACTGCCTTCCCATGGAGAACTCCTTGCTGACGAGCCTAATTTAGAAGAATCATTAGACGAACTAGAAGAAGAGGTGAGGGCTGTTAGCTTTTAACTTAATTGAACAGTGGGATAATCATTGTTATTTACACAATTCTTAGATTTTATTTAGATCTATCAATATCTGAAATGGGCGTGGTGCAGCCACACGTGTACTTTTTTTTTAAATTGGCTGTCTAAAATTTATGAAGATTATTTTAACACTGCTAATTTACAACAATTTTCATTTTCTCAGCTAATGGAAGTTATAGCGAAAAAGCAAGGAGCTCAGCAACTAACCGATGGCTATAGAGATGTCTTGGCAGACACTCATCGTTGGTTGGATTCAGTACTAAAACGCATGGAAGGTCTCGAAAAGGGTTCTTCTGGTTCTTTAGATTGTGCTCATAAAGTCAAAGGTATTCAGGAATTGGCTACGGAAGTGGACACTCAGGGGAATGTCCGTGTTGAAGACGTCAAAAAGCTAGCTGACCAAGTCATTGACGCAGTCAGCAATCTTGGTAAGGTTATTAGTGTAGTGTAAAAAGTTTCATTCCAATTAAATGTTAGACTTTTTCATGCTTCTTTTCATGAACATTGAACTGAACATTTTGATTGTCACCACACCGTATCTTCATGTTCATGCCATCATTAATGATTAAAGTTTTTTTTGAAATTTCATTATTTTTAGATTCCCAGCAAGTTGACGAACAATTGAAATCACTTGAGCGTCGGCATAACGATGTGTCCAAGAGGGTTCAGAGAAAGTCTCAAGTTCTCGAAAACACTCTCAAAGGGGTTGATGCAGCCAAGACGGAAATTCAGCAATTGAGGGACTGGATGAGCAGTAAGATGGCGGAATTGTCAGCAGCGAAGCCTCTGGGATTCAAAGCTAACCAGACTGCTGATAAATACCAGGTAAGTCATACTGTAGCTACTTCGAATTTCAAAGATGCATTTTCTAAAAAAAACTACAAGCTACAGCCACCAGTTCCTTATTTAATTGAGATTGGAATAACTTACCCTGATTTTCTCACACATGCAGGGTTTCCTTAATTTGTCAAAAATGAAACTAATGCTGCTCTGCCAAACTATAGCAGACCTATTGCACTAATTTATTTCATTTGCTAAATCAAGGTTATTATTTTTCACAGGAATTGAAAAGCTTAATGAAAGAAGTCGATGGCAAACAAGTGCTAATTGAAACATTAGACAAAAGGATTAGCAATATGTCCCCTGAGCTAGAGCCTCCAGAAGTTCAACAACTAGAGAGCTTGATGCGACAGTTGACTGCCGAACATAGCGAACTCTCTACGCGATTGCGAGGAGAGATGGACAAAGTTCAAAACGCTGGGCATGCTAGGGAGAAGTTCGACGCTGACTTGGAAGCTGCTAACGCATGGATTGCAGCCAAACGACAGCAAATCGCTAAAGTTGGCGGGCCGCAACCTCTCAAAGCTCAAACCGTTCAAGCTCAGATAGCCGAATACAAGGTAGGCGATTACTGTGCCACAGTGTTTGCATTTTTGTTAGATAAAAAAAAAATGGCCGTTAGTGCGTCGGAAAAGATGCCGGTACGAGATTTACTACACAACCCAACACTTACCTATGCTCTTAGAATTGTACGGGAATTAAGGAATGTCCCACCGTTGGCCATAGAATGACTAGAAGCTTTAATTGACATTAAGAAGGAGGAGGCAATATATTCAATATTTCACAATTTTATTGTAAATTTTTTACTGGACGTATTATTACCGTATTCAATTTGATGTCTTATTGATCTTATGAAACCCAAAATCATGCAACTTCACCGTTCATAGAACATAGCCTACTAGTATTTAATCTATCTATTTTCAGGATCACGAAAAGGATATAAAGAATTTCGGGGACACATCATTGGCTGATGTCGAGAAGCAAGGGAATACTCTTCTGAAAGAGTGTGATGAGGATGACCGGATTGTTCTCAATTCAGTGTTGGCGGATATAAATGCTAGATATGCTGACTTGGGAAGTGAATGTAACTCTCGACAAGAGCAGTTGCGAGATCTGTTGGCAGCCCGAAAAGCTTTCGAAGATGAGCTCGGACAATGTGAGAAGTGGCTGGACGAAGCACAAGTTGCGACGTCACTGGAGTTACGTTCTCCGGGAGTTGGAGTTTTGGAGGAACAACTCGCCAAGGTAGGATAATGTGATGATTTGGAAGCTAAGTTGGTGTTATAGCTCCTAAATGAGGATTCGTAGTACAGTACATCAGTAATATCTCAATAGAAAGAACCTTAAACTTCAATAAAAAGTAGACCTATAGAGTATAACGATTAGTGCTACAGTAGAGGAGGATAAATCCTCTATACCACAGCTCCCAGATGAATCTAGGTAAAGTACGATAAATAAACACTTTAGTTGTTTCTGCAAGTGGGAGGTTCCGAAAAATGGTCAGTTTTTCCCCCGTGCTAGGTTTCCTGAAGATAAACAAATTTGTTATAATTTTTACGCGGAATAGCAATATGGGATAGCAATGTGAATACTGTATAAGGATAACAGCGTTAATATTTCTTAGCCAAAAACATCTTGCCCAAAAAAATTTAGTCTCAAATAATTAAAATCATCCCAAGAAACACTGAGTGATGAGTGGCCCATATAATTACAGAGGCATTCACGGCAGCAGTTAGAGGATAAAGCAGTAGAGTCCTGGCTTATGGGCCGTGGTCGATCTGAAATTGTACTTCCTCTTTTAATCCCGGATTCTATTTATCAAGTTGCCCATATTCTTTGGTGAACATTTTATTACATTTTTGTGCTGAAAATTGAATTTGTTATCTAATTTCGTTATTTCAGTATAACGACTTGTACAAAGATGCTGAGCGAGTGGCTGGTGATATTGAGAAGTGCTCTGAACAAGCCAAGGGAATGCTACCTACCCTCAGCGAACCTGACAGGCTCACTCTTCAAGCACAGCTCAACGCGGCCAGAGATAAACATACTAAAATTACTGGTGAGTTCAGGTTTTAACCGTTTGTTTTATTTTCTTATGACCAGGCCAGAGTTATTCTGAGCAATAATAGCAACGGAAAAATTAAAATTTCAGAGAAAGTTGACAAAAACAGCATTTATTAACTTTTTGCCTTTTGTTGAATTTTATGGTCTTGTATAGGTGTAAATGGAAGGTTTTTCCTAGTGTTAGACTGAATTTGTACGTTATCCGGAACAGTGTGCCCTTTAAGTAAGCTAACTCTGAAAATCTGGTTTTGAACAGGAATAATTAAGGAGCGAAGTGACGCTGTTAAAGACTCCTTACAACAGTATAAAGAAGCCGCTAATAAAGTACAGCAAAGTGTGGAGTTTATGCAGAAAATTCAAGCTGAAATCAAGGAACTTAACCGGCCTGTTTCGGCTAAAATTGAAGAAGTTCAAGGGATGCTTGGTTCCTACGAGGTATGTTAATTCCTGTTGTCAACGAAACATTAAATTGTCATGCCTATGCCATGTGACTGATTCAGGAGTTCCTGCCGGCTCAGTTAAATCTTTATTTTGTTTTCTTTTAAAATTTCAGAAAATTTTAGGTGACCTTAAAGGATACCGTGCCCAGTTAGGTGATCTTGGCAGCTGCAGCCTTGGTGAATTGTCAAATATCGTTGCCCAGCAAGATGATCTAATTAAAGCTATCGAAGACCAAATAGCCCGGCTGAGACAACTGCTGTTGCTTCGCGAACAGTTCATGGCTTTAATTCAACAAATTACGACATTTATTGCCAAATACAACGAAATCGTGCGTGATATTGAGAAAGGAGGTTTCACAGTTCAAGAAAAGATAAAGAAATACGATGACGTCATTGCTAAAATTCAAGAGTGTGAAGCTGTACTTGCGACAGCAGCCGACAAAGGCCAGCAGATCGCGGCGGATGGCTCGGCGTCCGATAGGAACAGCGTCACGGAGACGTTAACTTCGCTGAAACAACAACTGCAGCAGTTACGGAGAGCTGTGGAAAAGCAGCGCGATGAACACGAGAAATCTATTGCTGCTCACGCACAGATGGCTGCAAATTTAGATGCTCTTCTCGACTTGGGACACCAATTGGAAGCCAAAGTACAGAGTCGCCCACTGTTGCAACGCCATCTTCCAAGTGTCGAGGAAGAAATTGAACGCCATAAGGTGAATAATTTTCGGAGTAAATATGGGTTAGATTGGGACAGACAGATTAAGACGTAATTTGCATTATTTCCCTGGTTGGTTGAAGTAGGCTACCAAATGAGCGTACCATTGCAGTTCAGCTCAACCAATTCCTAGGCTAAGCCTAAGCTGTTATAGATTTTTATAGGAGTTATGCTTTTGAAGCCTAATATGCTGTTAACATGGAGCGATCTCGGCTTGTATTTGTTTAAGACTTTTAACACTATCATCATCATCATCATCATTAAATTCACAGTGTGTTTGATGTGGGTGTTCTAGGTGTTAGCTGCAGAGGTAAATGATCTCCTTAGCAAAATAAAGGCTGTTCAAGATGATGCAAGACATGAAGACGGTTTGCCTGGAGCTCTTCAAGAAAAGCTTTCGGCTGCAAATACATTACTAACTACGCTGCCTCAAGAACTGTCTGACAGATGGCAGTACTTGGATAACAATAAGTCTTTGCGCGCCAAGTATAATGACCTAAAGGATAAATTGGATAAATGGATTGCTGAAGCAGAAGTTAAAATTCAGCAGGGAGATGGTGGCGTTGATTTCGATAATGTGTTTGCTGATTTAGAGGAACATAAAGTAAGTAATTTTTATATACAGCTTCATACTTCAATGCTTTAATTGATACGATAAATTGAGTTAGATACTCATAATTTTGGCCTTATGTCTTCTGAGTTGCATTTTTTTTCGTTCTTTCCGCGTAGTTTAGACTCCCTATAAAAAGAACCTAATGGTTATATATATTATATTTTATATCAAATTCTAAGTTTAATGAATTTAATAAAGACGATTTCTAATTGTTTTTTTTAAATGTTTTTTCGTGTTTATTCTTCCAGGCATTCTTCACTAGTGAAACTTCTGCATTAGACCTAGTATCTCAAATTCAACACGCTGGAGACGCCTTATGGCCTTCGCTGGGTACTGATGAACAAGAGGAACTTAGTGGGGAGCTTCAGCTGTACAACCAACGACTGATGAATACACTCAACTTGGCCAAATCCCGCAGGTTGGTTCAACTAATCATAATCGAAAATTACACAAGTCTGGGAAATAGGAAGCCTTAACATTCAGTCTCGTGCTGGCCATATGCCTCGCTGGTGGACTTACATAGGGGAAAATTATGTAAATAATTATAATATGAATTACAAGCGCTGTTGTTTTTATGTTGTAGAGCGCAATTGGAACAGGATTGTGAAATGTCGAGAGAATTGGCACAGGAACGTGATAAAGTGCAGTCGGTACTTACCCGCTCTAAGTTTGTCGACGACCCGGTGGACACGTTAGCTGGTGTTCATTTCAACATCCAGAAATTGACTGCTGCGCTAAACGACGTTGCGCATCAAACACCTACGCTGGAGACTTATACCCAGAAAGCACAGGAGCTATCAAAACGAGCTGTTCCTGTTAGTCGCTCTAAGCTTGAAGCTGATATAGAGAATACAAACAGTGCCTGGCAGGCGTTGGTGACAGGGTGAGTTAAGCAGTGAAATAAATTGTATTAATACAGTATATGGAGAACATTGAGAGCTAGTATGGGCCTATGTCATCTGTAAACAGTGTTTAAACATTTGTAAGGATATTTACATACAAATTGTATTTGATACTGACCTCATATTGTATTATTCATCAATTTTTATATTGTATGCAGATTGGATCAGAGGAGGGACCTATTAACCGTTTTAGCACAACAGTGGGAGCAATTTGAAAGTAAGCTGCTGGCTGTGGAGAAGAGTTTCGCCCGCGGAGAAGAGAAGTCTAAAAATATTGATCCAGTCGTGAGGTCAAAACAGCAACTTGTCGAAGCCACTGACAGTATTCGCGTAAGTTGCTTTATATGTTTCATATAGCTCATTTGTGGATTGTTTTTCAATTTCATGAGGCTTTGGCAAGGGGATGTGGACTATACTTTTCTTACAGTTAGCTATTAGTAGTCCTTAAACATGAAACTTTTTACTTTTTATTTATTTTTAAATTAATTATACAAAGTTTAGTCAATCCAAGTTGTAGATGACTAATGAAAGTTGCCAGGCTGGTTGGTTGATCTAAGGCGGGGATTCCACAGATTTGCTAGTGCTAAATACAAATACGGTGACGTGGTAACAGACATTCAAGACTTAGGCGGGGTTTCCATCGACCTCGCATTCCAGAATGCAAATGACATTGACGGAAATGTTTGTTTTTCTTTATGCCATATATGATATATATATATATATATATATGATCATAGAGTAAAATCACAAACAAACTAAAATTAAAAAATGACGTCATGGGATATGTTAAGTACAAACATTTTAATAGATTTCTATAAAAAGAAAAATTCTAATTTCCGTCAATGTCATTTGCATTCTGCAATGCAAGGTCGGTGGAAACCCGCCTAAGTCTAGAATGTCTGTTACCACGTCACCGTATTTGTATTTAGCACTAGTTGGTCTGTGGAAACCCCGCCTAAACCTAAAGACCTAAATCTGCGGGCAGTATCCTCTTAACTTCTATCATTCTTTATTTATTTTTGCCACATTGCTACGCCATAAAGATAGGCCGGAGCATTATCTTATCCCACTATAGAGCCTACAGCGTGATGACCGAGTCCACCTCCTAGATAAGGTGTTTCAAGACCGATTCCGCCCAGTGGCGTAGCCAGAATTTTTATTATTTATTAACAAAACTGGAAAAAGGGGGACCCGGCGATTTTTTTCTAGATAAATATCTAAAAAATTTGCTATTTTGCCAAATTTGGGGGGTCCTGACCCCGCTGTCCCCTCCTTGGCTACGCCACTGATTCCCGCTTCCATTTCAATCTCCCTCACTTCGGTGAGGAAGTTGCCCAAGCTCTGGCCAATGGTATTTCGGCTCTCGCGGCCGTCGTCATACGTAGTCAATCCCATAGGATAAGTTGCACGATTATCATCATTATGTTAACAGTTTTATGATTTTTGGTTAGAATTTTTTTATGGCAGTTTACATCATAGTACTATTGAAATGAAATAAAATGAAAAACGTCTTTATATTAGGCCCCGAAGGGCTACTATACCATTATTATTATTGTACCTAGTAGCAAATAATTGTACTTACCGGACACGTTGGCGTGAATAGCCAATTTAAGGGTGAACTGCTTTTATTAATAATTAGACAGTAGGTCGCAATGATTTAGCCAAAGACGGGACAGTTAGTGGCAAGTGACAAAATACATAAAATATTTTTATGTTACTTGATATTTGCTATAATATTGTACGTATCCAATTTAATTAAAACCGTTGCATTTCAGTCGCAGTTGAAAGACACTGAGAACTACCAGCCGGAACTTGAAGAAATTGGTAACCTTTTGGCCCCTGTGCGAGCCTCTTTAGAAGCAGCGAGCCCTGACAGTGCTGAAGCCCTGGAAGACAAGGTTACTAATGTCAGCAATAACTGTGATCGGTAAGTTCTTACAATTACTTCTCAATCTTTTATTACGTCTTCAAACATTCATCTGAAGCAAAAATTCCCAAAGTTGTCCAGGTGGACCCCCAGGGGTCCATGAGAGACCAGATGGGGTCCATCATAATTTTTCTGGTGTCGATAGTAAGGAACAAAACTCACGGCTTGCGTTTACCTATCAACGTAAGCAGATAATACACTACTAAAAAAATCTCGAAATTGGTCGACCTTGCAGACTATCCCTGAAACTTCCCGCTAATTTCAACCGCCAAGCTCTTCGTGCACAAAGGCAGAGGCGGTCCCAGACCTCATGAAAGGGGGAGGCACTTGTCAGTAGCGTAACGATCTTTTTTTCGGTGTATAATTTGGCGCCCCTCCACCCATTTTCATAAAAGTGTATAAAATGAGAAAGCCGTTCTCATGGACGTACGCAGCATTTACATTAATGACCTTAGTGGCCTTTGTGCATGAGCCAGAGGGTTCGGAGAATATGATGGGGGGCCCGGGGGTCTCTCCCGGGAGAAACATTTTGAAATATTGGGGTTTAACTCATTTTCAGAGCGATAGAGTTTCTATATTACAGGAATTAATAAAATTGTGCACAAGGGGGGGCCGGGGGTCTCCCCCGGGTGATATTTTATATTGAAATAGGGCTAAAATAGTGGGATTTTACGCATTTTGAGTGCAGCTAACACTTGGATTTTTGAGGCAAAGAATATAACTGCCTTCCAAACGGGGGGGGGGGGGGGGGCAATTGCCCGCAGTGGCGGTTGCTGTGTCCGCCTCTGCACAAAGGTGAACTTAAATAAGGTCAGGGACTGCTACTCGTAAAAACAAGCATATTCGTGTTTCGTCATATTATTATCATGTTGAAAAAAGTTTTTGTCACGTTACCAAACTATTCACAAAGAGAAGGAGCAGATTGAACATTACAGAACGAGGAGATTTGAGGTTATTTCTTACAAAACTGAAGCCAAATATTAATAATTTTCTGGCAATTCATCATTAAAATTATGACTATATTTTTTTTTAAATTGTTGATTGGTACATTGTTTGACGCTATTTCAGAATTTTTCTTCACTACAGTAAGCCTGGTTTTCCATATTAGCCTATGCTAATAAAAAACTAAAGTATCATAAACTTAATCTCATCATTCACATGTAAAAATCAACACTCAAGTGTTATGGAAATAAAGGAGTGTTCGCACACATGCATGTTGTTTGTTTATGTGCCCACCAATATTTAGTTACTGCTTACAACACCTGTAGTGATTTTTCAGGCAACTTAATAGTTACTTACGATATATCGTATTTGGCTTATTTCGTTTAAATTGGCAGCACGCGTAGAAATGTTTTTCGGTGTAGTCATTATAATGTTGGGGGTTGTGAGGGAGCTTGGCTCATTGATATTATACGATACTATTGTAGGTCCATTAGTTAATGCATTTACTTTTTAATCGTTCCAATAAATTTTCTTTTAATTTTTATGATAGCATTCTGCTAAAAAATATGTTGTGGACACAATCAATGGGATGCCTTGCCAACTGGCTCGCTCTGAAGCATACCCTGCGGGCCTATGCCTTTTAGTATATAACTATGCATAAGGTTACAAATGTAAACAAAACAATTTTGAATAACACCATCCGTTGTAGAATTATCTTGTTTACGTTTTTAATCCCAGGTTAAGATTAATAATAATCGCCACAGTAGGCCCGCAGCTGGACGATTAAAAAAACGATCCTGCAGCCCGATCATGGCGATTTGGGATTAATATAATACTGGGGTTTATTCAATTGTTTTAAACAAATGTGCGGGAAATTCAAATTGATAAATTAATAATTTTGGTGAGTTCAATTTTTTCTCCCTTTGATATAGACACATTCATTAAAATTCTTATTATATTTCAAAATTCTACCTGTACATTTTAATATTTATTAGTATTTCCTGCAATTAGGTACTAAACAATGCAACCATTCTCTTGTATTC
The DNA here is from genome assembly GCA_963971405.1 of Psococerastis gibbosa. NCBI lineage: Eukaryota > Metazoa > Arthropoda > Insecta > Psocodea > Psocidae > Psococerastis > Psococerastis gibbosa. The sequence continues at coordinate 28,092,627 of OZ020485.1, forward strand.
TAATATTTTTTTTAATTTGGAACTTCCCGCTCATATTTTAACACCATCACGTGACACCTTACTACTGTGGTATTAAAAAATAAACCCCGGTATCATAAAAACCCCGGTATTATAATAATATCAAATCGCCATGATCGGGCTGCTGAAAGGCTTTAATTATTTAGAATGATGTTAGAACCAGGCCTAACCATGATTGGATTGTGGGAAGTATAAATATTCAGTAATAAATAATGATAATGAATTATTTACCTACTAGCCACTAGTAACATGATAACTACCCTCCACTCTCCTTTAGGGCTCTCACTTATGAGGAAATAATGGACCTTTTTAATATGCTTTTATTCTTGTTTAAAGATTATTGCATATAAAAAAAATCAATGAACATATCTGAATAACCTGTGAGTGGTTGTTATAGGGAATACCTGTGTTCAGTTACGACAGTTTTCCGATTGCATGCTGCGTAGAAACTTGTAAGAGTACGAGAAGTCTACCAACTAAGCCACCGGAAAGAAAAGAACGAAAGAAAATTGCCTTTGTTTTCCATGTATGCGAATTTTGTGCCCACTCTTACAATTAACCGGAGGCAATTTCGGTTCAGAATTTGGCTTCTGCGTGTCAAGGAAGGACTTCCATTCCCCCCCCCCCCCCACCGCCCCTCTTCTTAAACCAAGTCCGGGATGGCCCACCTATTTGTGAGACTGGTCACTTGTCTAAGAGACACCATCACCGGCCTTGCGGGGTCAGGCTCCGGGCCGGCCTTGCCGTCTCCAGTCTTTGGTTAGTGATGTCATCTCCTTTATCTGGAGCCACTCTCGGCCATAAACAGCCGAGCTTAATTTATCCATGATGCCTGATGACGAGCACTCCTATGTCTATTTTATGTCGTATCAGTAGAGTTTGTTGCTGCGAGGTAGCTGGTGCCTTACCTCTTATAGCCATGCAGCCATGATTTCGCGACGGCTTCTGTATAGTGAGGTAGTGAGGGGTGTCCGATTGAAAACGTTTTATTTGAGAGATGCCCCTTGGAATAGGTATGTGAGCATTACAACCGACAGTATTACCAATATATTCTTATCCTTTAAGGGCTACCTGGCTGATAATCAAAAACCGGAGAATATATGTTGTCCACTGCTTTGGGCTGCCGATAAATTGTTCGCTGGATATACAGTACTATAAATGTCAGGGGTTAGTTGCAGTCATTGATAAGAGTTGCCACTACGCATTTTTTGTACCAAGTCAATTTTCACAGGATATATCGATCGTAGAGCCGTCAAAAATATCCATAAAATGAGCAGAAATTCTCCTCTACTTTTCGATACATGACATGTGGCCTTCACCAACACCAATTGGCCACGGTTCTTGAACTCCTTCCTCGGGACTACCACACCAATCGTTTTTTGTACGAATCAAATTCAATAATTGTGGCGAATCGGTGTTAGAAAGAGGTATATATCATATATCAAAGTGTAGAGAAAATGTCTTCTAATTTTCCTGATATTTTTGATTTTTTGACAATTCTACGCTTGATATTTCATGAGATATTTGATTTTAACACTCATTAGGGTTTTCCCCTTCCGGTTGTCTGTTAAACATTTTTGTAACCATTTAAATCTGGAGAACAACTGCAGTTTCCTGATGCTTTGAAACAGGGTGATAGCGCCCGTCAGTTTTACCTCATTTGGATGATTGACGTCACATTTAAAACAAATTTACCCTGCAGCCTGACTATAGCCTATATTAAAGATACATACGTTTTTTGTTTAGTTTGATAAGTTTTTTTAAGTAAATTTAAGAGTTAAAAGTTTATGAGTTAAATTTACCTTTACGTTTTAAAGAACTTAGCCTCAAAAACCTCAATTGGAACGTATTTATTGTCGAACAAGACCTGCTAAAATTTACTGCATAGGATACCTTTAAAATTAAAATGGGAAAGTCAGCACGAGTATTATAAGACTAGGCTGAAGGGCCCAAAATTCGCCAATCTAAAAAAAATGCCTATTCCATTTCTCCTTTCCTATTTTTTTTTCTTTCATAGAAATCTCATAAAATTATGTAGGCCCTATGTGTAACTTCATATCAGGTAGACTCGTATCTGTACTTTGTTTTTTAAGTCATGCTTTCGCCTGTTTCATTGCGTCACAGCTTGTCTCAGTTTGTCCATTATCGCTTGTAGCTGGTGCAGGTTGACATCGAGACCGTATACCAGTTTATCAATGGCCAAAAATACATACGGAAACAATACAAATAATGTCCGAAATCCATGGGGTCGTTGGTATTGGACATAGGACCTTAAATATAATATAATAATATCAAGTAATTAGAATTAGCTTTTTTTTTTAACGAAATATATACGAATATTCATTAATTCTTAAGAATATCCCTTATTCCGTCCAGATGTAATTCCTTCGATTTAAGAAGGCAGATGGCCTAAATCGAAAAAAGATTGAAATAGATCAAGTATTTAGAGTCCGTGCCACGCCGTGTTAGTCTCGATTGCCTTTTCTCCTTCCCCTCCTCACTACAGGTGTTCCCACGCGAAAACATAATTCGTTAGTTGGAGCTTTTAGCTACTATTCTAGTTTTCTGACGTGGCAAGCTGATACAATTGTGAGTAATCCAGCTGGAGTAACAATTGATTCTATAATTTGCTTACGCTTGTCCAGTACCAACAGCTGAGTAATCATGCCAGAGAGATTCCTAGATTCCTCAACATATTTTTATTTTATTGCACGCTTGAACACTCAACGACTGAAAAAGCCTCTGTCTATTGTAACCCACAATATTTGACCGATGGGGACTATAATATCAAATGAAGGCTATTTGAAACACTAATGCGTGCAGTCTGCCGTTTAAGCTGTCAATTTGAGCAGGCATAAAATCCATGTGTGTGCTAAATATCGGCCCAATCTGTGCGGCAAAGGGTATAGTACAGAAATAATTTTCTTTCAAAACCTCTTCTCAGCATTCATTTAAGGTTTTTATCTTTTTGGAAGTGATAGGCTCAAAGGAATGACAAAAGATGAAGACATTAATTAAAAATTAATTTGCAAACTTTGAGATACATTTTATGCCTCCCTAGCTTCACTTAGAGACTACTGTCGACACCCCTCCCAAATATACGGTTATTCCGATAGGTTTAGCCAATATATGTTTAGCTTTAGCTAATTAATTTAATTTTCTTTTAGGTTAACTAAGGAATTAGAGGAAAAGCTATGCAACTCTGAAAATGAATTAACTCGATTGAATGCTTGCGAGGAGGAAATCGACAATATTACGAATGCTTTGGACGCTCTCACCAAAAATATACCAGCTTTATCCGTTTTTGGGGACGATCAAACTGCAGTTGAGGCTGCTGTTGAAAAGATATCAGGGGAAGCAAACTCAGTCGTTTCTCGAACCAAATCTTTTTGTGCTTCCACAAGAGATGGCTACTTGGAAACCCAAGGATGTCTGCCTACAGATCTTGCGCAGAAGGTAAACATAATTTTGTAAGCCATTCCTATAGATTTTAAGTCATTCCTTACAGTACCCTACGCTATATAATAATTTGTTGGCAATTGATTAGTTATTATCCATCAGAATTGATGTCTACAATACTACTAGTATAATAGTCGCTAAATTTGTGGAAGATCATAGTTTACTTATTGAACAACAGTTGTACTAGTACAGCAGTTTTGTACTCCTCGATATGAACGAATTTAAATTTGGATTTTAGCTCACCGTATTGGAGTTGCTAAGCGAGACAGTAACTGCTGCATTGGAGGAAAAAGTGCGCGAACAGAAGCGAGCCAAGCAAATCCGAGATGAGTACAAGAAGGATATTGTTTTCGTAGAGGAGTGGCTGCTAAAGTCGGAATTAGCTGTCCAGGATCGATCGATTGAACCCCAACTACTGAAAGATCATATTCAGGTATGCTTCTATGACGGAACTTGCATACTAGTATGATTTAATTATTTTCAACTTGAATTTCTTAAGCGTTGTTTATGTGATTTTAGGGTTGTTTAGAGCTATCGGATCGACATGAACGATAATTAGGGACAAATACTCAAAAGAGCCCCGCGCCTAAATTAAAAAAAAAATAGGTACATTACGTCAGTGACACCAATGTCTCATTTCGGCAATTGATCTTGCGATTGGATATTACTTCTTAAATTTCGAGCAAATGCTCTATGAGGAGAAAATTCCGCCTCGAGGAGTAAGAGTAGGCTCTGTACATGGGTCATGTGGCAAAGTGTAGATTATGAATACCTTTTTTTTCATCCCTTGCCTCTTGAAGCAAATGATTTTTTTAAATAAATTCCACTGATTGTCAATAACTTATTGCCTGCACTGGAATGAAGCAGTTAAACGAAGCTGATTCTAAAAACCATGTTTTATATAGAAGCATTAGGTAATAAATTTAAATATTTTAATTGAACAGGCGATTCAATCCGAAATCACAGTTGTGAGTGAGAGACTCGACTGCGCGAAAAGGAACGGTAATGTGATTATTGAGAAGACTCCGGAAGAAGCAGAGAAAGGTGTGGTGAAGGCGACTTTGGACGGATTGGAGGCGCAGTTGAGTCAGCTAAGGACGTGGATGGACCAGACACGGCAGACGGTGGGAGACTCACTCGACAGCTGGCATAGGTTCATGTCCCTCTATGACACCATCATGACCTGGGTGGCAGAAAAGAGAGAGTTCCTACAGCAACCTCTGCAGCTCTCGTGCCTTGCAGAAGCAAGACAAAAGAGCAACGAATATGCGGTGAGTTATATTTTCTTCCATTAAGAGGGGTATTTTAGCATTGGTCACATCTGGTTGGGAATGGGCCTCATAGTCATCCAACAATTGTGGCGGAACAACACAACAGGCAATGTAAGTCCAACTAACCCTTTGTTAAATAGTAGTTACCGTAACTTTAAATTGAATTGATCACATTTTTTATTACTTTTCTAGTAATTCAAATAATTTGTGTTGCATTGATTATCAAACCAGGGGTGAACAAAGACTAGTCTAGATACTGATGTTCTCTGAAATTTTGCAATAGAAATGACAATCGTCTGTTTCAAACAATATTTCAGGGGTTGATTTGAAGACAAAAACTCCGCTAGGGCAGTCTCAGCTATAATAAAGTCATTATTTATTTATTTATAAAAACAAAATTTTAATTTAAAAAAAAAAAACGCACAGTAGCGTACAGTATATCTGATTTATAATTGATTTTGGACTTTGAACTCATTTATGTGATAGTATTCACGAGAACAATGGGGAAACCAAAAGAAAAGATACAAAATTTAAATGCTTATAGCTTGAGCTGGAATTTTACAGACAATAGTCCTATTTATATTTAAAGAACCGGTCCGAGTTTACTCGAACATGCTTTCCAATTTATCAAAATTAGTAGATAGAGAAAATGAGTAATTTCATGGTAAATAATTTTCCTATGGTTAAATTTCCGATATCTCGAGGGGGGGGGGGGGTGTCCACCTGACGTCACTCGTCACTGGTGGTGAGGTAAATTCTAGATAGGTCAGACCAACACATCACCACACAGCAATACTGGCAGGGCACGCAATGCATTTGAGCGTGAATTTTCTATCATTTTTTCAAAAACATTTTTTTGTACAAAACCAAATACTTTTTTGGGAAAACAACCTGTCCGGTTTCGTTACTCAATTTAACACCTAAAACATACCTGAAGGTAGCAATCATCGATAGAAAGGTGTCGCAGAAAAATTATTTTTTAGTCATTTTTCATTAAAATTTAGTCATTTTTATTTTTTTACCCCCAGAAGCAAACTATCAAAGGGCAAGCGGCCCCCCGCATTTTATCAACATTAACAACAACTACAATATATGTGAATTTAAAAGAAATCGTTGGAGCCGTTTTTGGGAAATAATTTTTTTAGACGTTTTTTTGAAGTTTTTTGAAAATAAAACCCCCCAAATTGAGTTAGCCCAAAATAAAAAAAATGCTCCCGAGGTATGATTTTTGTGAACCTACATGCCGAATTTCATCAAAATTGACCGAGTAGTTTGCCCGGAAATCGACGCACAGACAGACAGACAGACATTTCGTAAAAACCACTTTTTTGGGTTCCTGGGACCTTAAAACATATAAATCCGTTGAAATCTCGGAATCGAAAATTTCGACCGTCACAAAGCTTTCCTTATACTACGTATAAATTGGAAAGCAATAAAAAGCATTTACATGAGTAGGTGTTTAAATTTTAAACTTTATATATATTCAAAATCCATCGGTGAGTTATAAATAAGCTAAATTTAATTTCATGCCTTCCCTCTAACTTTCCACTGATTCTATGAAATAAATTCATGAGCATTATCCATAAATCTGCTTGTACTGCGGACTGATATGACTCATCACTTTCTCCATTTTCTCTGCCCTTGATTACTTAATGCTCATTACTCTAAAATTGCTCTAAAATAAATATTATTGATGTTTCTGGCATTGCAATGGCTTGCTCGATGATAAATTACTACAGTCGTGAGCTTTGATGTGTTGGCAGCCTTGAGAAACTGGGCATTTACGATTTATTGGCCGGGCTGCTTGTTTAAGTCATCTCTGCATTTGAAACCTGCTGATTTACAACGTGAACAATGACTTCATGGTCTGGCAGCTCGCAATTCCCTTTATATTTGCTGTCTGCTTCACAGAATTATGTATTCGACGCACTCTTTGATTTATAGTTAATTTTCCGTCTGGAATAATAACATTTCCAAGCTTTAAGCTACTTGTGGCAGAATGTAATGATGTTTAGCAGGCAATTTTGTGGTACGCCGAGTTTGATGACGAGGGCTGATGCCTCAACCATGCGCTAGTGTTACGTTCGAGCGGTTAAACGTAATCCCAAATTCAATTCAATTCAATTCAATTCAATTATTCCATTCAGCTTATTTTACCAACACACAAAAATTGACATCAAAATCAGGAAATGTAGAGTAGTGGTACGGACTCTGACTTTCACCCGAAAGGTTATTATATGTATGAGTATGTATGAGTAATATTTAGTGATTAGGCCTACACTTACAAGGCGTAACATAGTAATTTCTCAATATTTGAACTGTAGATTGGCGCAAAATAAGTAAATCTACATTTTTTGTTCTAGGCTGCTGCCAAAACGTGCAAAGCAATGAGCAAAAACCTTAGTGATATGACAAAAGAACTGGAAGCGATAGCAGCTATAGGAAGCGTTTCTGATCTCCCGGATAAATTGACTGAAGCAGAAGAAGCCAAAGTGGAAGTTGAGTCCCTTATTTTGGAACGAGTAAGTTTTTATCCTTTCATTTTCCATATATTTTGTACAAAATAAAGTTATTGCAGAATTTTAGGGATCTTGAGCTCGTAGCTCAGTTAATGAACGGCTCCCATTTAATGCCTGTAATGGGTTACGACGGTGTCCGATGGCATGGTGAGTAGAACTATGCCACTGGAGAATTTGTCTGTGCCGAATTATGGGCACAAGGGTCCAAGCCTCGATAAGCAAAAGCAAATAGTTTCTTTGCAAACTAGGAAAGATATACAAATCGCGACATTTGCTTTAAAATATACAGAATAGAATCTGTCGACGGGTTGATTTGATATATTACGCTATAAGTAAAGGATTTCATATAGAAATTGACCACTGTAATGACCAGTAGGCAATATTGGACTTCTATTTGGACTTTTTTACAGACAGTTAAAGCCAATTTTACAGCCCACAAAATTTTGTATTTTTCTGCTAGCATTTCTTCAAATCCGAGCAGAAGACTTGACCAGATTCTGGGCAAAAGACTTGATTGTGCGTTTACATTTGTTACGTTTGTTTACTAACGTAATCTGGTTCGTTTCCCGTTTATTCCTTATTCCGTTTCTTCCCAATTATCCTGGAAATTATTTGTTTTAGAACGCACTCCTGGCTGAAACCAGTGAAGAATGGGAGCAGTGTGAAAGGAAGCTGAAGGATGTCAGATCCTGGCTGGAGAAGACGAGATCTGCGTTAGATTCTCCCATGCATAAAAAGCGACCTCTCAGGGATCAATTGGTAGCTCGTGAAAAGATGCTGGCTGACATTGCGATACAGAAAACCAAAATTACTATGTCGGTGGAAAAGTTGCAAGTTCACTTCAGGTAAATGGAAACAAAAAACACTGTGGCACGGCAACCCAATAGGGTCTAGATCTTAGGTCAGCCGGTCAGGTGGATAATCCTCTCTATTTACCACGGTTTTATTACTTTTATTTGAGATGTTGTGGTCACCAATTGGCCCCGCAGTTTTTTCCCCTACCGGTGACCGTGAGGTACCCATTGGGGTTGGGTGGATTGGATCCAGGTCAGCCTACTGGACTATTCCTGACCATCTTCAGGTAAATAAATTCCTTAAGAGGACAATGAATGTGATGTTCCAAGTTATTGCACAGTTGCCTTTTCAACTCAGCAAACTATTATCTAGTACGCGAATATTCTGTGATCTACCCAAAAACTCGTGACTGCCTTTTAGAGTTTCACCTAATTTTTATTTCCAGATCTGGAGTGGGCGGTGACTCAACTGTAGTTGCGGCCGCCGAAGACATTCTCCAAGAGCTAGATCAATTATTGGGAACTGTCAAAGAACAAGCTACCAACTTTGAACAATGCATTGCTCAACTAGACCATTACCAACAGGTGGGAAATTATGAAAAACTAGGCAACCTTTTTATGTCCATTTGATAAAAAAATGTCTGAAATTTATAGAAAAGGGAAGCATAGCATAATAATAACTAATTCGCTGTGTTAAATGCCGCGTAATGAAAGTGCTATAATAAAATATTAAGGATTCTACCTCAGGTAGCCTATTTCAGCCTGCTAGTGTGCCAGCCCACCCATTCTGCACCAGCAGCATTTGCTGACTAAGACAGAAACTAACAAACTACGTATTTCCCTTGAAAGACCAACTGGCGGTGCCTTCCAAATGAATTTTAAAACTGGGCAGCCAAGGTGAAAAAATCAGCACCAGTTGCTGGGGTGTGAAATATACAGTATGGGCCTCCACTATTCCTATTTGTCTCACCACTTCTGATCATTCGGCACTCCCTCGGGATCTAACCCCCCTGCACTGAGACCTGCGGTTAAGTGTCAGAGAGGATATAAATCGAAGTAATAAAGGAAAAAAATAAACATGATGTATAATGGAAATTTTGTACACGTTTATGTTTCTATTTGTAATTAACCCATTTTACCAACGGTATATGAGTCCCCCTAGAAGGAAAAAAGTTAAATTGGCTATTCCTCCTACAGGAGATCCAAGCATTGAGACAGCAGATTGTGTCTTCAGAGCAACACCTGCGAGCAACAATGAGTCCAGCATTCTTCCCCCAAGAACTTGGCCAGCAGCAGGCCCGCCGGGAGGTAAGTTCTTTCAAAACCTTTGTGTTCCGTGTCCCCTTTATAAACCATTTTCACCTTCGCTCGTAGATTATTGCAATTTTTGTGTTGAGTAATTACACATCATTGTAGATTCAGCTCTATATGTAAGCATTTGTTAACAATGCTGAGCACGTCCATTGCACGCTTAAATATTTTACTCTATGTAGTGGCAATAGGGAAAGTAAACAGAAAGGAAAACTTTATGGAAGACATGAAAACCGGTTTGGTGACTACATTTCAAAAAATGTTGCCTAGTATTATGAAAAATTAAGTTAAAGCATTAAAATAAATTTACGTTTCCACGGGGTCGCTTTACGGCCATTCCCAATAATCAACCATGTCAATACCGAATACCGTATTAAGCATATTGCGGTTTCACCATCAGTTCATAAAAATTGTGTAATTAATTAATTAATTTTGATAAAATGAAGGCCTACGCCTGAGGAGTGGTATCCTCTCTTTAACCACTGATCTATTTGGGACGTACCGGTCAGCAGCATGACCTGCAGCCTAGTTTTTTTCCACTGCCGACGGAGGTAAAAGTCCAGGAAATTGTTCCTTTTATATATAGTCTTGAACCTCAATCTTCCATTTGATAGTATTCACGAACTGGACTATTTCTGACCATAGTTAGCCTTGTGGACGGAATTTAATTATTGTTGAATTCAGTTTTTTTTTTTTTTAAACAAAAAGATGACACATGGTAATGTAGCAGTTAATTCCTCCTTTTCCAAATTTCTCACTCAGATTCCTTGCTATAGGCTTAAATAACCAAATCCTATGTAGACTTCAGTTGCCTTCGCTATGGTGGTACAATTTAATTAATTCTATAGAAAGAGAACTGTAAGTTCATTTCCTATCTTCCATTTTGTTTTCCTTTGAGATTATCGTCCGTATTGGTACGATAGTTTATAATATTTGGGTTCATCAATTCCGTAAATACAGCTTTGCCCCGATAAAGTGAGATTTAAGATTTAGTGAAACAAGCATAAAGCATAATAAATATAATAATAAACATAATAAAGCATATGATACCGTCATTATACTACTGTCCCTATTCATAATTAAATTTTTCTACGTTACAGTCACAATTACAATCAGTAATTTCTAGCTAACGTATCGTATTTGGTGATTTTGAGTCAATCACTGTTTGAGTTGCGTATAACCATTCTGACTCTCACCTGCAAGGTTGTCTTTTGAGTCTCAGACTTGCAAGTTTCACTGATATGCTTTAGGATGCGCAGAAAGCAAGCTTTACAAGTACAATAACCCTAATTATTCAGATTTTCAGTCAGGTTCCTCTATATATATTCCTTGTATGCACAGTCATTACAGTCCTGGGGGACAGGCCAAATAAGGAATTTTAACCGATTTGTTGTTTATTGCGATCATCCTGATCCAACAGACCACCTTTTTTCCCCTATAATGTGGCTTGTCTCGTGTACTACCACAACTAGGTATGTCATATAATGTCCGTTTGGATGAAGGTATATGTTTATCCTCGTCCTCAAAGTACCATACAAGTTACAGAGATCATGTACCCAAATATTGGTAAATTATTGGTTCACATTTACGCTTAGTTGATATACTGTGTACTAACACAAATTTGTGTTGTGATGCGCGTGCTCAGCAAACAGTTTGCTCCATCTGTCTCCTCACTGTGGAGGAGCAAATATTTTTAGCTTCCGACAAGTGAGTCGAGTCTGTGCCAAAACCAGCGTAGCCTAGTTTGTTTCGACTATCCCAAGTCGCGGTCCACATCTTAAGATTTTCTCCAATCCCTAACTAACGTGATTACATTAATTCATCCATTTCTCTATGTTACAATATTAATTGTTTGGTTACCGTACTCCTGGTTTTTATTTTTACAGTGCTATTTGTCGATAAAAGAGTTTTTACTACCGCTTCCGTCTCAACTTAAAAATTATTAAATTCAACATGAAAATTGCAAAGCTCAACTAGTTGTTGATGGTCGTCATGATTCCTGACTAGTTGCATTACTATATTACTGGTCATTTAACTTTTCAAGTTTCCATTGCGTGTTGGAATTGTGTATGGTTTTCCATTGCTTCGTACCTAATGTTTGGGGTGTACTATTTTCAATCACGGTGCTGGGATTTTAATTTTTTTTTTCTGCCGCTGCCAAATTACTTTCCTTCAATTCGCATTTTACAATTTTTCCTTTTGGTTACTTTTTTATACTTTGCTTTGGCTTTCTATGTGTTCAATGCTAGCTATACGTATTGTAGTATGTTGTTGCACTTCGTCGATATTGTGATGTTCGCTTCAGTGCTTCTTAGTATTAAGAGATGTCTTACTTTATTATTAGTATTTATTTCGCACGTATCAGTTCCAACGGCATTGTGCAAAATAGTGAACCGCCACGAGTAGGTCAAGGACAATACTTTGAAGGGTACGTGTATGCGTACTGTATGTAAACACTCCTTTTCAATCGTACCTTTATATACCAAAATTAAATTTATCAAAGAAAATTTAATTTATATAAAACACATGTTTTATACTTACTGTGGATCATCCGAAATTAGAAAATCGAGAAAAATATGGACTTGGTGAAACTCGAACCCATGACCCGAACATCGTGCATCGAAGCATCGTGTTACTTTTACACTACAAGTCCTATGTCAATTTAATGACTATTGTATACCATATAATTGATAATACCGTGTACAGCGGTTTGATTACTTAATTACGAGTATATGTTTACTTTATAGTCCCTCAACTATACATTACATTCTATGCATTAAACGCTTGCTTAAATACCACCCTTCAAAGTATTCTTGAATTTAATTTAATTATTTTTGTAAAATTATTTTGGCGCAGCCTTTGGCCGTAAATAACTTGGATGGTGGAAGGTATTTAGTTAATTTGTCTGGTGATGGTCATAACCTTACGCTTGGGGTTCGTCCAACCCGCAGGCACTACACGAGCGGGTGAGCTTGCTTCAGAACCGGATGGCGGCACGGGTTGAACGGGTCAAACTGCTTGCACAGCGTGGCACTCCTGACATCCAACTGCTTCAAGATTCGCCCAACTTACTGCAACCTTAGTTCGAATTCCCTGAACTTGAGCAAATAACTGATTTTTCACATATTTGTTAATTAGGCTTAAATAATAATAATTGTAATCTTTGTCTTTATTCTTGTTTTTGTTCGAATCATTCTAGTCAAAATTTTACTCTATTTTGATTAATTATATTTGCTTATTACCATTATTTATTTTGGAAAATAACGGCATTTTATATTTTTACCCAATTACTCTGGTGTACTCATGGGAAGCCTCTCAAAGTTTATCCAAGTTCATTATTTGCTCTGAGCCTATCGTTGCATTGTTTGCATTCTTATTTTTCTTTTCAACATGATGTTGCATTCGATATCATGCTACACATTTCATAACTTAGGGGAAAGTCACCTGATTGAGCAGTTCTTCATAACATGTTGGGTTATTGCAATATTATATTGCTTCACAAATAATTGTTATATTTTTTAAATGGGTTGGTGTTTTCACCTCTGTCTTTATGTGCTTTTGTGTTCTCGACTTAAAAGTCTATTGGTGTGGAATGCTTGGGTTCATACGTATGTAACTTGGAAAGTTAAACGGCCGAAAAGATTTCTTCGTAACGTGGCGGTGGAAATAGCGCTGTAAAAATAGAAACCATGAGTTTATTTAAACATTAATACGTCATTTTTTCCTCGGAATTATACAGGCGACACCTCTTGGAGGATTCGATACGCACGAACGACTTGAACATTTGATCGAACAGGTCCAGAAGTTGGATCCCCACGGTGAAATGGCTGACAAAGAAGGTGGGGGTGAAAGAGGCCGTGATACCAAGCGAGACGAAAAGGACTCACTGGCTGTTGCAGCCAGACAACGTGGCAGGTCCCCAAGCCCTATGTATGTACCTGGAGCATCCGCTAGTTACGCAAAGGTTTTGATTGGGTCACCTGATAATGTCGGGTCACCACTTGCTATGGGTCTTGAGCGATTGCAAAGTGATCCAATTGACGTCAGCAAGAGTAAGTTATCGGCAACATCTCCTGAATTTACTCCGTATGGACAAACAGATGACAGCTCCACTTTTTTGGCTGTGGAAGCTGTAATGGAGCAGATGCAGCTCAGTTTGAATGAAGCTACAAAGGCTTTGAAAAGAGAAGAGAAGACGGAATTTTTGGCTGAGTTAGTTAGTGATATAAAACCACCGACATTTGTAGCACCTCTGAACCTTCCTGCTCTTTCCGTCGAAAGCGAAATCGCCAAAGAGTCAGGCAAGGTGGACGAAAGTACTCATGAAAAGTTGGGACTAAAGAAGAACAAGAAAAAGAACAAGAAGGTGGAAGATAAAGTTCCTGATAGTCTTCCAATAGAAAAACCGGCAACTGTTGCTTTAATTGAACCCCTTGAGCCAACGCAACCCAAAGAACCGGTCATAGACAGGCAGGCGGAAGCGCAAAGCCAATCAAAAAAGAAAGATAAATCTAAGGGGAAAGCTCCCAATAAACTCACAGATCAGTTGAAAGACAAAAATCCGATTGAGCGTCCTCGTCCCGAAGAATTGGCAGTGGTTATCCAACCTGCTGCAGAGGCGCAGATCAAGAAAAAAAGGGAAGAAAAACCGGTTGAGGTTAAAGCTATCACAGATCATGCAGTCGTGTCTAAAGACCAAAAATCAGTTGAACCATCTCTTCCCAAAGAATCTGTGGTGGGCAACCAACCTACGGTAGTAGGGCCAAACAATTCGAAGAAGAAGGGAAAATCTGCTGACGTTATATCAGATCATACAGTTAAGTCAAAAGATCAAAAACCAGTGGAACAATCTCTCCAAAAAGAGTCGGTAGTTGTCAGCCAGCCTGTTAGAGACGCTCGAAGCAAATCGAAAAATAGAGATAAATCTACTGTGGTCAAAGCGGTTCAGGCAAAAGATCAAAACCCAGTTGAACAACATCGTCCCAAAGAATTGGCAGTGGACAGCCAGCCCGATACAACGGCTCAGAGTCAATCAAAAAATAAAGATAAAGCTGATGAGCCAAAAGACCAAACACCAGTTGAACAATCTCTTCCAAAAGAATCGGTGGCTAGTAACCAACCTGTTGCAGAAGCGTCAAATAAATCGAAAAAGAAAGGTAAAACTGATCGTGTTGTTCAGTCAAAAGACAAAACACAAGTAGAACAATCGGTTTCAGAAGAGTCGGTTGTCAACATCCAACCTGTTGCTGTGACTCAAAGCAAACCGAAAAATAAAGATAAATCTATTGAGGTTAAAGCTGATCATACAGCTCAGTCAAAAGACAAAAAACCAGTCGAAGAATCTGTACCCAAAGTATCAGTAGTGGACAAACAGCCTGTGGTGGATGCTCAAGGCAAATCGAAAAAGAAAGATAAATCTGTTGCGATTAAAACCGATCAAGCAGTTCAGTCAAAAGACCAAAAACCATTAGAACACGCACATCCCAAAGAGTCGGTAGTTGTCAGCCAGTCAATTGGAGATGCTAAGAGCAAACCGAAAAAGAAGGATAAATCTGCTGAGGTTAAAGCTGACCATGCCGCTCCGACTAAAGACCAGAAACCAGTCGAAGAATCTGTGCCCATATTATCGGTAGTGGACAGTCAGCCTGTTGCGGATGCTCAGGGAAAATCGAAAAAGAAGGATAAATTAGCTGAAATTAAAGCTGATTCTGCGCTTCAGTCAAAAGACGTAAAGTTAGAACCATCTCTGTCCAAAGAGTCGGTAGTTGTCAGCCAGCCAATTGGAGATGCTCAGGGAAAACCGAAAAAGAAGGATAAATTTGCTGAGGTTAAAGCTGATCATGCCGCTCCGACTAAAGACCAGAAACCAGTCGAAGAATCTGTGCCCATATTATCGGCAGTGGACAGTCAGCCTTTTGCGGATGCTCAGGGGAAATCAAAAAAGAAGGATAAATTAGCTGAAATTAAAGCTGATTCTGCGCTTCAGTCAAAAGACGTAAAGTTGGAACCATCTCTGTCCAAAGAGTCGGTAGTTGTCAGCCAGCCAATTGGAGATGCTCAGGGAAAACCGAAAAAGAAGGATAAATTTGCTGAGGTTAAAGCTGATCATGCCGCTCAAACAAAAGACCAGAAACCAGTCGAAGAATCTGTACCCAAAGTATCGGTAGTGGACAGTCAGCCTGTTGCGGATGCTCAGGGGAAATCGAAAAAGGAGGATAAATTAGTTGAAATTAAAGCTGATTCTGCGCTTCCGTCAAAAGACTTAATGTTACAACCATCTCTGTCCAAAGAGTCGGTAGTTGTCAGCCATTCAATTGGAGATGCTAAGGGCACACCGAAAAATAATGATAAATCTGCTGAGGTTAAAGCTGATCATGCCGCTCAGACAAAAGACCAGAAACCAGTCGAAGAATCTGTATCCAAAGTATCGGTAGTGGACAGTCAGCCTGTTGCGGATACTCAGAGAAAACCAAAAAAGAAGGATAAATCTGCTGAGGTTAAAGCTGATCACGCCGCTCCGACTAAAGACCAGAAACCAGTCGATGAATCTGTACCCAAAGTATCGGTAGTGGACTGTCAGCCTGTTGCGGATGCTCACGGAAAATCGAACAAGAAGGATAAATCTGCTGAGGTTAAAGCTGATCATGCCGATCCGTCAACAGACAACAAACTAGTCGCAGGATCTGTACCCAAAGTATCGGTAGTGGACAGTGAGCCTGTTGCGGATGCTCAGGGAAAACCGATGAAGAAAAATAAATCTGCTGAAATTAAAGCTGATCCCGCGCTTCAGTCAAAAGACGTAAAGTTAGAACCATCTCTGTCCAAAGAGTCGGTATTTGTCAGCCAGTCAATTGGAGATGCTAAGAGCAAACCGAAAAATAATGATAAATCTGCTGAGGTTAAAGCTGATCATGCCGCTCCGACTAAAGACCAGAAACCAGTCGTAGAATCTGTACCCAAAGTATCGGTAGTGGGCAGTCAGCCTGTTGCGGATGCTCAGGGGAAATCGAAAAAGAAAGATAAATCTGCTGAGGTTAAAGCTGACCATGCCGCTCAGACAAAAGACCAGAAACCAGTCGAAGAATCTGTACCCAAAGTATCGGTAGTGGACAGTGAGCCTGTGGCGGATGCTCAGGGAAAACCGAAAAAGAAGGATAAATCTGCTGAGGTTAAAGCTGCCCATGCCGCTCCGACAAATGACCAGAAACCAGTCGATGAATCTGTACCCAAAGTATCGGTAGTGGACAGCCAGCCTGTTGTGGATGGTCAGGGGAAATCGAAAAAGAAAGATAAATCAGCCGAGGTTAAAGCTGCCCATGCCGCTTCGACAAAGGACCAGAAATCAGTCGAAGAATCTGTACCCAAAGTATCGGTAGTTGACAGTCAGCCTGGTTTGGATGCTCCGGGGAAAACGAAAAAGAAGGATAAATCTGCTGAGGTTAAAGCTGACCATGCCGCTCAAACAAAAGACCAGAAACCAGTCGAAGAATCTGTACCCAAAGTATCGGTAGTGGACAGTGAGCCTGTTGTGGATGCTCAGGGGAAATCGAAAAAGAAGGATAAATCTGCTGAGGTTAAAGCTGACCATGCCGCTCAGACAAAAGACCAGAAACCAGTCGAAGAATCTGTACCCAAAGTATCGGTAGCGGACAGTGAGCCTTTTGCGGATGCCCAGGGAAAACTGAAAAAGAAGGATAAATCTGCTGAGGTTAAAGCTGACCATGCCGGTCCGACAAAAGACCAGAAACCATTCGTAGAATCTGTACCCAAAGTATCGATAGTTGACAGTCAGCCTGTTGCGGATGCTCAGGGAAAACCAAAAAAAATGGATAAATCTGCTGAGGTTAAAGCTGATCATGCCGCTCCGACAAAAGATGAGAGTCCAGTCGTGGAATCTGTACCCAAAGTATCGTTAGTGGACAGTCCGCCTGTTGCTGATGCTCAGGGAAAACCAAAAAAGAAGGATAAATCTGCTGAGGTTAAAGCTGCCCATGCCGCTCCGATAAAAGACCAGAAACCAGCCGAAGAATCGATACCCAAAGTTTCTCTAATGGGCAGTCCGCCTGTTGCGGATGCTCAAGGTAAATCGAAGAAGAAGGATAAATCAGCTGAGAATAAAGCTGATCCTGTGCTTCAGTCAAAAGACGTAAAGTTAAAACCATCTTTGCCCAAGGAGTCGGTAGTTGTCAGCGAGCCTGCTGGTGATGTTAAAAGCAAACCGAAAAGTGATGATAAATTTACTGAGGTTAAAGCTGATCATCCTGCTCAGTCAAAAGACAAAAAACCATTGGATGAATCTGTACCCAAGGTATCGGTAGTGGACAGTCAGCCTGTTGGTAGTGCTCAAGGCCAATCGAAAAAGGATACATCTGCTGAGATTACAGCTCATCTTGTAGTTCAGTCTAAGGACCAGAAGCCAGTCGAAGAATCTGTACCCAAAGTATCGGTAGTGGGCAGTCAGCCTGTTGCAGATGCTCAGGGAAAATCGAAAATGAAGGTTGAATCAGCTGAAATTAAAGCTGATCCTGCAGTTCAGCCAAAAGACATAAAGTTAGAGCCATCTCTGCCCAAAGAGTCGGTAGTTGTCAGCCAGCCTGCTGGGGATGTTCAAAGCAAACCGAAAAATAAAGATATATCTACTGAGGTTAAAGCTGATCATGCTGCTCTGTCCAAAGACAATGAACCGGCCGAAGAATATTTGCCCAAAGTATTAGTAGTGGACGTTCATGGCAAATCGAAGAAGAAGGATATATCTGCTGAGATTGAGTGTGACCATGCGGTTCAGTGTATAGACCAAAAACCTGTAGAACACTCTATTCCCAAAGAGTCAGTAGTTGTCAGCCAACCTGTTGGAGATGCTCATAGGCAATCGAAAAACAATGAGAAATCTACTAAAGATAAAGCTGATCAAGTCGCCCAGTCAAAAGACAAAAAAATTGCCGTGAAAACTGTTTCCAAGGTATCGGTAGTGGACAGTCAGCCTGTTGTGGATGAGGAGGGCAAATCGAAAAAGAAAGACCAAACTGCCACTGACCAAAAACCCGTTGAACAATCCCGTACCAAAGAATCTTTAGTGGGAAGTGAGCCTGTGGGAGAGGCTCGGGGCATATCAAAAAAGAAGGCTGAGAATAAGGCCGATCTCAAGGCAAAAGACCTAAAGTTAGAAGCATCTCTTCCTAAAGAGTCGGTAGTCGTCCGTCAGCCTACTGGTGATGCTCAATGCAAATCGAAAAATAGTGATAAGTCTACTGAAGATAAGGCGGATCACTTTGCTGAGCCTAGAGACAACAAAACAGTCGTAGAATCTGTTCCCAAGCAACCGGTAACAGGCAAACAACCTGTTGGGGAGGCTCAAAGCAATTCGAAAAAGAACGATAAACCTACTGAGACTGAGGCCAAGTCAAAAGACCAAAAACCATTGGAACCATCTTTCCCCAAAAAATCTGTAGTTGTCAGCCAGCCCGTTGTAGATGCTCAAAGTAATTCAAAAAAGAATGATAGACCAACTGAGGTTAAAGCTGGTCTTGTTGTTTTGTCAAAAGACCATAAACCAGTCGAAGACACTGTTGCCAAAGAATCAGTAGGGGACAGTCAGTCTGTTGTGGAGGCTCAGGGCAAATCGAAAAAGAAGGATAAATCAGATGTGGTGAAGGCTGATAACTCAGTTCAGTCAAAAAGAAAAAAAACAGTTGAACCAATAGAATCGGTAGGGTTTAGTGAGGCTCAGCCAAAAGACAAAAAATCAGTTGAACAATCTATTCCCAAAGGTTTGGTTGTTGACAACCAGCCTGCTTCCGGTGCTCAAAGCAAGTCGAAAAAGAATAATAACGCTGCTGAGATTAAAGCCGCCACGGTTACTACAGTTCAGTCAAAGGACCAGAAGCCTCTTGGGCAATCTCAAACCAAAGCATTGGTCATTGACAGCCAGTCTGCTGCCAGGCCAGTTAAGTCGACAAAGGAAGATAAATCTGCTGAGATTAAAGTGGCTTCTGATCATGCAGTTCAGTCGAAAAGCCAAAAGCCACCAAAACATGGACAACCTGAATCATTGAAGCTGTCCTCAATGTTATCGGAAACGTCTGAGTTGTCGGTAGAAAAGGAACCACTTTGCAAAGATAGAGGAACTCAAGAAAAATCCAATTCTCAGGGCAGTGACTCTGCGTCCACGTCCCTTTCCGAAAGTGCATCGAGCTTAGGATCAAAGAAGGGCAAGGGGAAGAAAGGTAATAAATCAGGAAATACGGTACCGGTTCCTCTTGATTTACCAAAACCTGCACCGACCATAGTTGCCGAGAAAATGCAAATATTTGTGGAGCCATCATTCAGTGTAGAAGATGCAGATAAGAGAAGACAGCCGAGGCACAAGAAGGGACGAGCCGGGCTCTTATCAGTAGAAGTTGATCGTAGCAAGAGTCGCTCACGCTCAAGATCGAGGGATGTACAAAAGGTTTCCGTTCGAGGAGACATTGTATCCCTAGACGAGCTTGCTGCGGTAGAGGCTAAGGAAGAAGAGAGACTGAAAAGAAAAAATGAAAAAATCAAAGCCATGAAAGAGCTTCAAGCTAACAAGGCAAGTTCGGCCATAGCTGCCTTGCCATCAGAATTCAACAAGAAGCTAGGTGTAAAAGTAGTTGATGTTGCTTCAAATAAAACTGATAGGAAATCAGTGGAAACAAAGACAAACCCCGCAGTTATTTCTAGTGTCACAAAAACTGAAATTGAGGTTACTGAAAACGTAGATGTCATTCCAAATTTGGATGTGTTAGTTGAAAAAATAGTTGGATCCCACTCAAAGAAAAAAGACAGTGGATTAAAAATAAATCCCAATCTTTCTGAGAAACATGAACCAACCAAAAAGGAGGAATTAACTACTGAAACAACTGCCAGCGATGTGCTACTAAAAAGCAAAAAGGAGGAAAAGGAAATAAAATCTCCTGGCCATTCAAATAATGATGTAAAAAGTAAACCTGCCAAGGATGTCAAAAATCAACCTCAGATCGTTAAAAGTGAAGGGTCTTCGTCGCTTGCTGAAGATCTTGAGAGTCTGCAGGTAAAAGTGGATGCCATAAAAAGCTCGCTTTCTCCCAGTAAACACTCACTTTCCGCAGACGAGCAACTTCAACAAAAGCAACAAGGAGACGTGCAGTCAGCTACTTCAGATAGAATGGGTGAACAAGGTAACCAATCCACCTTAGTTGAACAGAGGGCCATAGAAAAGCCTTCGTATGCAGAGGAAAACTCTAAGTCTGAAGCTGAAATTCAAAAACTGGTGCCGAGTGAGTCGTCGAAACAAGCTATTTCATCAGCTGATAGTAACAAACCAAGTGCATCACAACCGAAGCCATTTAATTTGAAAATCGATGATACTGCGGACTGTTGGATGGACATTTTAAATGCGCCTATGGTAATTTCAGATGACGAAGAGTCATATGAACCTCAGGTGCCAATGGTAAAATCACGTGTCGCTACTAAGACGGAGGAAGGTAAGGTCGTTACTAATTCCGAATCTGCAGAAAAAGTATCTAAGCTAGAAGCAGCTGCAGAGAAAACCCGCTCAAACGCTACCTCAAAGCAAGACGTACTCATGGAAACTATTTTCACCCGTTCCTCAACCTGTAAAAAGCTTGAGGCTAATGCTATAGAAATTTCAGTCCCCATTGAAGCCGCACCCTCAAAAGATTCTGAAGTTGTAATTGAAGATCTGCCCGTGGAAGCGGATCTGCCTGGCCAACCCATAAAAAGAAGAGACACAAAGAAAAAAATAGTGAAACCCGCTGAAGTTAAGTCAATTGAATCTTTGGAAGTGAAATCTGAGGAACCGGCAATATTTGGCTCAGTCAAAGAACGCCACCGTGGGCCTCGGAAAATAATTGATTCTACACCACATAGTTCACATACTGAAAGAACTTCACCTGTGAAAATTGCCAAGCCAGTTGTTGAGGTAGTGCCTTCAGAAACCGCAATAGAATCTGTAAACAAAGAAGGAGATCAGGCTGTAATCTATGAAGCAAACCAAGTTTGGCCAGATTCTGCTTTATACAGCGATGCCGAAAAAGCTTGGTATGAACAAAGAGCCAAATTGTGTACTATTTCAAAAACTGAGTCTCTTACAACCCAAGTTCCGGACAATGGCCCAAATGTTGGAGTTGAGAAGCAGCAACCACTGGCTGTCCCCGAACAAAATGAAATTTTAAAGACTATCCCTGACCCTGCACAGATCCCTGCAGAACCAGCACTAATACTTGCGAAGTCAGACACTATTGAAGCCCCCGATGAGATATCCCCAAACAAACAGGAAAAAACACTTACGATCGCTCTTGACCCATCACTAACTGATCAGCTGGACAAAGCAACGAAGGCTGTTCCCATATCGTTGCCTTTAAAAGATAATGAAAGTCAACAGAAAAGTAAGGGCAAAACTACTGAAATCGTTGCTGACAAGGGTGTAAAATCTAAAACAGACGGAAAGAAACAACTAATAGAAAGTATTGCCAGCAAAGGTGAACCAAAACAAGATGTGACAGTGGAGGCAAGTATTGATAATATTTGTCAGCAGCAGAATACCGAAGAAAGAACTGTGAAAGAATCAAAATCACAACCTCCACGTGACATCCGCATAGATGCTAAAGATACTCAGTTGAGGGAAAGCGTTCCCTTGGGAGCCAGAACTCAAGAACCATCGCCGAAAAATACCGTTGACTCTAAACATGAGCCTAGCCGAAATAACCCACATGAACCTCATAGTTTTGTAAGCGAGGCCCAAATATCTGGTGAATGTAAAAAGCAAAAAATTTTACCTGACGCTCAACTAAGGCAAGTTGTGAAACTGAAGGCAACTGGAGACGGATCTGAAAATCTAGCTACACGTCAAGAAATGACAACTCTGCCTATTCAATTGCAAGATACTGAAAGTGTAAAGAAAAGACAGAAAGGAATAACTACTTCCGAGGTAAAACTAGAAGACGCTAGTCTTCAACCCGACGAAAGCACCGCCCATGAATCTAAAGACGTAAAATCAAACAAGGAAATTCACCCTGAAACGGCGTCTCCACCAATTGTTCAAGCTCAGAGTGCCTTAACAGACGTACAAAATCCTAGTGAAGACGCCAAGAAGAAACACAAAGGAAAAACTGCGCCTGAAAACAAACAAAAACAAGTTATAAAATCTATGGCAACTGGCGAAGAGGCCAAGCCTACATCTAAACCAAAAGAAATTTCTGAAGTCAGTTATCAGTCAAACAAATGCATTCCTCAGGTAGGATCGAAAACGCACGATGATTCTAAAGTAGAATACCCTAAGGAGGATACGCGCCAAGGAATAACATCCCAATCAAAGTTTCAACCACCCAGTGCTGCAACTGAAGTACTAAAGTCCAATGAAAACGAAAAGAAGAAACACAAAGGAAAAACTGCGCCTGAAGGCAAACCAACACCAACGACAACTAACGAGCAAAAGAACGTTTCTTCTGGGCAGCTGAATAAACAAATCAGCACGGACGTGGGTAAAGAGCATGCAGCTTCTATTAAAGCTGATGCAAGCGGTCAGCTGTGTGATAGTCTTCCTCAGGTGGAGTTGGCTCAAAAACTTAGTAAGATTGCGGATAACTCTAAAGATGGCTCGAAAGGCCCGTCTGATCGACAGAGTCAAAGAGAAATAAGCCCAGAAACTGGTAAACCCCACGTGGTTCATGCAGAAAAGTCGGAAGGAACTAAAAGTCAGCTGCAAGAAAATACTAAGGAAGTTACAGTTAAGCCAGCTACAGTGGTTGTTGAGCAAGCGAAGCCTTTAAAGGCGAAATCACCCGCCACTGAGACCATTCCTAAAACCCAAGGAAAGAAAAATAAGAAAGGTCCAGCCCCAGATAGTGCAATAGAGCAGTTGCATAAAATGGAAGCTATTGAAGTGTCACAGCCTCAAAATTCTCACCAAGAAAAGAAGAAAGGAAATGTTCCAGTTCCAGATATTCCAAAACTGCCCGTGCAGCAGGTTTCTGATATACATGAAATTTTTCCGTCCAAGAACGCAAGCAAAAACTTAAGCCGAGCGGAAGTTGAGTGTAGTACCCCCATTGGTAACAAAAATGATAAAGAGACAATTATTCCATTAATTAATATTGAAGTTGAGGCTCCGATTGAAATAACAGCATCTACGTCAACTAAAAACAGCGCAGATTTATTAACTGTTAAAAAATCAAAGCGGTCCCGCTCTAGGTCAAAGTCCAAAACTAATGATTCTAAATCCGATGCGATAAACAGGCTAACACTTGATGTTAAACATGAAAGAAAGAGATCGAGAACCCGTTCAAGATCCAGAGGAGGTGATGTGGCTAGAGTATCTGTACGCGGTGATATTGTTTCCCTTGAAGAACTGGAAAAGATCGAAGCTGATGAAGCCCGAAAGGCTCTGAGGAAAAAAGAAGCCACTGAACAAAGAAAACGCGATGATGAGAAAAAAGAGAAAGAAAAGAAGGACAACGCTGCGGGAAAGGTGTCCACAAAAGAGTGTGAGCCTGTACCTGTAGTGCCATTAAGAACAATCGAGAAACCGACTAAGCAACCCTCTACTACTTCAACTACGAGTAAAAAAAGTGGCGAACAAGTTAAAGTTGTAAGTGGAGGGGTAAAAGATTCTCACCAAAGCCACATACTCCGTACTGAACCCAATTTAAATCCACTTACAGCTGAGTCAATCATCAGTGAACAATCCAATGTTGCCAAGCCGATAGCTCTAATTAGTAGTTCCCAAGGTGGCACAAAAAAGAAAACGTCCCCTGGAAACACGAATGCAGAGGGTGATTCTAGAATAGAACGGTCCGAGGCTCAATGTGCTCCTGATGAAACTAAGACCCAGGCAGTGAAGCAAGGGGGGGAAAACTTAGATAAACTAGCGGCGGATTATCAAAAATCTCATAGAGGTGAGGGAACCAAAACTGCTGTTCATCCACATGGGAAGGCCAATAATCAGCAGAAGGAAGGGACAGTTGAGATGCTTAAGCCAACTGTACCAAAAAATCCAGATAGAAGTCAGCCAAAGCCCAAACATCAAGCAGACACTTTTTCTAACCCCGATTTGATGAAAAAGGATGCACAGGAGCAATCAAGCGAATACAAAATGAAACAAGTGTTTGAGAAAGGAGCGGATCAATCTATTCCTAGCCAGTCTAAAATAACAGAAAAAGTGGGTAAAGAGGAGAAATTACCACTTATTCCTCCGAAATGTGAGGAGCAACATGCAAAAGATGGCAAAAACGATGAACACAAACAACTTCTTTTATCTCAAGTGCAAACTGGTTTATCCTTTCCTGGCGAGATATCCAAAGAAGCGCAGAAAAAAGACAGTAAATCGGTTTCTCCTACTCCAGAAAAACGTGGTTCCAAGCCTTCACAGGTGACAGAATCTGTTGCGGCAGTATCTGTTTCCATCAAACGAAAAATTGAGGATTCTGCATCGAAACCGGGACAAACGACTACTGACTCATCACTTATTTCGATGGAAACGAAGCAGAAAGGGCCCGCACCAATTCAAATAATAGCCGATGTGAACCCGCCTAAGCTTGACGAACAGTCAGTTATTGATTCAAGTCGCCTCATACAAAATCTATCGCAAGACTCATTCTGGCTAGAAAAATGGCAGTATATTGATGCAGAAATTAAATATCGACTTGAGGAAGCAGCTAAGAGAAAGACAGCTGGTGGTCCCCCTTTACAGAAGAATCAAAATGACGATAACAACCAGGGGGGAGGCAATAGTCAGGGTGGTACTCCAAAGAAGCAAAGTGATCAGCCTCCTAAAAGTGGGGGAGGGGGAGGCAGTGGACAAGTGCCCAAGCCCACTACAGAATTAGTTAGTTCTCCCCTTCCAGGGGGTATTTGTGGTTGGGTCGCCGAAAATACTTACTTGTCTTTAAGTGAAAATATAGAATTATCTCAGAAGGATAACTTTGAGAGGCAGGCTCGTCTCAATGATGGCCCTCCTCTTGTGGGGGTTTTGTACGAGGTGTCTCAGCCTCCAGATTGTGGTGTTGTCTCCCTTCCAATCGATAGCCGCGATGATTCTGGCTCTAAGGTCGTTTCGCTTGAAGCCGCCCCGTCTGCACCCATGTCACTGCCCTTGGACGACGAGCGTCTACGTTTCATCAAACGAATCAAGGTTGGATATATGTATTTTGTGACGTGTGTTAATAATTTTTATCCTTACTAATTAACCGGTGGTGGCCCTTTACCAATATTCCATTTCTGTTGTGTTCATGCATAATGTGTTTGGTAGGTAATATTGGAAGTAAATTATGTTATTATAGGTAGTTTAAAAACTCTATATGTACGTGTATCTGTGAGACGTCAGGACCCTTGTTCTTGTTCCTAAAATTTGCGAACAATGAAATTAAAATTCTGTTCGTTTTTTTTTCAAATAAAATATTAGCTCGGTGCATATCGAGTTATGAAGGGTCGTAAGGTGAGTAAATGGTACTAAAGCTGTGTGATTTTGCGTTTCATTAGATTAGCCTAACCAATTAAAAGATAGTGCAAATAAAATAATCTCGAAGTTTCAAGTATCATCCTAAAGCAGTGAATTTTTATCATAAAATGTATAGTACTTGTTCAAAATGTAGTAACCTATGGTCTATGGATAAATTGAGACGTTCAACACCCGAGAACTACCTACCGTACCTAAAACCATTTGAACTATGCAATGCAATATTTAACCATCTCCATAAAATAATATGAAGAAAGATTAGATATGAAGTACGTATTGTGGTATGGAAAAATTCCATGTCATATATTCCGTGAATATTAGTTTTTATGTTTGTAATGAATATTCATAACACGTAAGACTAATTGAAAGAATAATCAGGTGGTTTAATTAAATGGTTCCTTTAATTTTAGTTGTCGTAAAATTTCTTAAATATGAGCCCTATGCCGCACACTCAAAACTTAAATTGTTGTATCAAGGATATAGCATGGCCGCATGGCCCCCCTTTCACATTGCTTCCACCAGGTTTGCAGAAGTCGACTGTCAAAACTATTATACAAGAATACAACTCACTGATACAGGACAGAAACCGCGACAGTGCTCCATAAAAGCTTTCAACATCTCTTCACTAAACCTGCAACACTTGCCTTTTGCGAGTTGGAAGTCTTAGAAAACCTTATACAATTCTTCAAATTAACCCAATACGGCTAAAATCGTACAATGCGAAAGTAAAGTCAATCGAGAACACTGTCAAATCTATCGTTAATGGTGATGAAATTGTTTGCCCCTGAGATGTTCGCAGTCGGTGGTTATTGTTTTGGCAATGGGCCAATTTCGCCTGGGCCATCACGACTTAATCGTGTCCCAAAAGTTTAGTAGGGCGAATTTATTTGTTTTCCTCCTTATATTTGCCATGAGTTCACGCTTTGACATTTTTTGATAATTTTACAGGATGACGCTGTGAAGCTTAGATGTGCCGGGCGCGACGTCGCCGCTCGATTAGCTACACTGCCTCACAAGGATCTACTTGAACTCGCCAATGGCATTAAGGTAACCTTTCTTGGAACAATCGTAGAATGCCGCGATCGCGTCACTTTTTTTCCATGGTTTGGGTTAAAGTAGAACGTGGATTTTATTGTTAGACAGGTAGTTCTAGTGTAGACACTTCCTGTACGTACTGGTAATGTTGTCTGCAGTGAAAAGAGATCATCACTAGCACAATATGCATTGTATTTGTGACATATTACTCTAAAGTGTTTACTCTGGGGCTATCGTTTACAATCAGACAGTTCTAGCGATGAGCTAATTGAATCTAGGCAATGTGCGTTCAAAAATAGAATAGCAGAGAAGAAGGGTATTCAAACAGTTCTTTCTTCATCGACCGAGCTATAGCGCAAAATGAGAGGGATTTCAGTGATTTTAATTTTGGGGATGAGTTAAATTTAATTTAGTGGTCCAATTACGGTACATAATAAGGTATTTTATGTAATGCCAGTAATGCTGTGCATTCATGCAATCGCTAATCGATGAAAATTGCTGTTACTCGTAGCTGAAGCATTGCGTTAATTGTTGTTTAGCCACTATTTTATATTTTCATAAAATGTTATATAAAGATACTGGACATGGGTGTTCGATAATAATCCTAAACTAATTAATAACATTTGAAAATGCTACAAAAAATTATAAACTTTCTTTTCCACTGTAGGTTCTGTATTATTCATTTTTTTGGTGCTTTCATTATTCTCAGATGGTGATATCAGACTTACAGCGATTAGAATCAGCTGGTTGTGACCTTGAAACTGCAGCCAACAGTCTCCCACCGGATGAAGAAACCGAAATTTTAGCCAAGGACGTGGTTTCTGCCAGAAATGAAATTTCTGATTTGTTAAGGCAAGCCGAGGCGGGTCTACAAGAAGTCCTCGTTGCCCAGGGTGATTTGTCTCAACAACAAGTGTTACTCGGCAATTTGGAACGTATTTTGAACGGTGCCGAAGCTTGGGTGAAATGCGCCAAGGATGCGGTTGCCATGGAACCAAAGGCAAATGAGCGCTTGTCTCAGCAGATCGAGGCCCATGAGGTTAGCAGACTTTGTTTCCTTTAAGAATTTGAGACACCAACCAGACTTTGTAGCCTACGAGTATAACGATCCTCCATAATTATGTCAGTTAGGTCCCTTAAATCTTATTCGTACTAGTCCTTTACATGCACTAAGTCAAAGTCAACAGAAGATTATAGTTTAACATTTTATGTGTGTTTTATTTAAGTTCAAAACTCTTAAATGTCTTATACCCCATAAGTATATGTCTGGTTCATCTGAATTCTTCGTTTTCCTTTTATTTTCCCCCAGTTGCCTTCTAATTGTCTCCTACCTCAAGATGTTCCTTTCCTGTTGCTAACTATCTCACCGCCTCTAACTTTAAATAAAATTAATATTGATTATCGTATTTCATTGAATAATATATGTCTTACCGTCAGACATATTCTACAATCATCAACTACGTACATTTATACCACATTTGAAAACTTTGAAGACTATTTTATATAAAAGTAATATAAAGTAATAGCCTCAATTAGAATTAAATTTTACGACAGTTCTCAATTATCAGCTTAAAAGTCGGGGTGGACTGTTGCAATAGGGGAAATTTTACTATTATTTCAAAAACATGCTGTTATTTTTTTAGAGCAGAATTAATATAGCAAGAGCAAAAATATTTCACTAAATCAAAAGAAATAATTATGAGTTGACTCTTTTGTGAAAATTTATTTTTAATTTAGTATTAAATTAGATATTATAAGAAGACATTTCTACAGTCGTTTGAATCCTTTGCACGTGGTCAATATTGTTGATTTTACATTGTCCATAAATATACAGAAGCGTCTCATTCACAAGTCTTCAAAATGTACAAATTTGCGCTTTCGTAATTTGCACCACTGAACGTCTCAACCTCTTACCTAATCATTATTGAAAATGAATTAGGGCTTTCAAATTAAATAAAAATACTATCTACCCATTCCAGGTTGTACTGTTCCTTAAGCGCGGTTTCCACCGACCGGCTAGGGCTAAATACAAATACGGTGACGTGGTAACAGACATTCTAGACTTAGGCGGGTTTCCACTGACCTCGCTTTGCAGAATGCAAATGACATTGTCGAAAATTAGAATTTTTCTTTTTATAGAAATCTATTAAAATGTTTGTAATTAACATATCCCATGACGCCATTTTTTAATTTTAGTTTGTTTGTGATTTTACTCTATGATCATTGATCAATTTTAACTATGGCATACAGTAAAACAAACATTTCCGTCAATGCCACTTGCATTCTGCAATGCAAGGTCGGTGGAAACACCGCCTAAGTCTTGAATGTCTGTTACCACGTCACCGTATTTGTATTTAGCCCTAGCTGGTCGGTGGAAACCCCGCCTTATACTAATTAATAATAATAAATAATAATAATAATAGCAATTAAAATTGGTTTTCTCTGTTACAAAAATTAATAGGCCCATGGGGGTTTGCTACCATGAACCTCAATGAACTCCATGGTAATCACATGAGAATTCATGAGACTGAGTAAAATTAAAATTAAATCAGACCTCATACTGTGTTAAACACACAGCATGCTGCCGTGGAAGGTGGCGCCTGTTGGCTTTTTTGAATGACAGCGGGCAGAATGGGAGGGTTTTGAGTCATGGTCTCCAACACTACAGACCCTGGCAGCGGACGCAACTTATTATTAAATCTTATTCATCGCTTGTCTTAGCTCCAGTTCAGTTTTACTGTTACGAGCGGCCCATCAATCTCTTCTCGGTAATGCTTCTATCTAAATTTTACATAGCCCACGTTGGTTTTTCTTGATTCATTGTTAAGAGTTCGGAACTGCCGCGTTGTGAAATGTGAAAACACATTATAATACGTTGTCGGTGTGTTGTACCCTTGACATGGCTACAATATAGCCTGTGCTGTAACTAACTTGTAGCTACAGTTTTGAAGTATTGTTGTTAGGCCCAATAAAAAATCTCATTAGTCGTTAGAGCTATTTAGGGTAGTACTCGAATCAATCAATCAATCAATCATAAAAAATTATAAATCTTTTTAGCATTATAAGGTTGTCTTGCTTGTGGTAACTACAATACATATTTTGGACTAATCACTCAGCAAGGGCGGATTTTAGGGGGGGGGGGCGGTTAGAGGGTCTGGACCTCCCTCCCCCCCAAAAAAATGAACTTACACTAGATAATGGGTTTACAGTGGGAAAGAAAAATAACAATGTTTTTTAATGTTATAATCCTCTGAACCTGCCCGCTGACACACCCCCCCCCCCCTAAATTGGAGGCAAAAATCCGCCCTTGTCACTCAGTAGGTTGTTGCTGTTAGTTTTTCGTCAAGAAATTCAGTCCTCAGTCGAGAATATAACCTCAGGCCCTTAGCTATTGCATTCCGTCCCTTAAAATACAATGGTAATATATACATAAGCACCAACTATAGTACTTATAACGGTAGGTTGGTAGTATCAATATTGATCAGTTTCAAATGAGGCGCTCAGTTCCAAAAGTCCGTAAACCAAACTGTATACAATTTCTGACAAAGTAGGTTTAGTATTAGACACGTACGTATACTGTGCATACTCAACAGTCAGGCCAAGGGGGAGTTCAGCCGGCTTTAAATACCCCCCCCCCCTCCCTCGCAAAACCTTTTGCCAAAATGCGTAAAACCCCCCAATATTGAAAAATTTCTTTCGGTCCCTGGGGGTGACGCCTGTGTGGAGCCATTGCAATAAGACTTCGAGTATAAAAATGAGTGGAACCACAATTTCGGGCCTATTTTTTCACACATTTCTCCCCGGGCACCTCTGTTTGTAGTTATCTGCATCTTCGTTGGTATCATCCAAACTTGTTTGCTGTCAAAATGCGTAAGCCCTTACAATATCCCCTGACGAGACCCTCGTAAAACCTAACCTTTATTGCTAGAAAAGTTCGTAAACTCCACTATTTCGCGCCTATTTTATGAACAATAACAAAATTCCACAGCAGAGACCTCCACTTCTGTTCATAGTTATATAATTCGTCTATGGTAAAAACTAAACAACTCCCGCCTCCCGCCCCCTATTTGCATTACATGTGTATAAGCTACTTATACTTGGCCGTTGAGTACATAGGCTGTAATTTTGATACATTTCATGCAAGTAATGTACAATCGGCTGAACCCCCCCCCCCCCCTCAGGATTTAAGGGATTTCCTCGCTTTATATATTTACGGGACTAGTAAGCCCTAACATGGCATACGACTAAATCAAGTGTAGAATACTCCATCCAAAATAAACAAAATGTTAGTTTTTAATCTTTCCTTAAAAATACAGCAGTTTTCTATTAACTTTACGAACTGGACGTCGAAAGTGTAGTCCTAACCGTAACATAAATTTGCCCCCACAGAAACTTTTATTGGACCTTGGTGGACGAGTTGACGAACTAAATGCCATCGCCGCTGACGTGAGTGCGTTGAGCTGCCCGGACGTGTCGGTACGCGTGACATCCCTTCAAGAAGCGTACCTGGACCTGCGCCTAATCCTCCAGGAACGCTTGGCTGACCTACAGGTGCGTGAACCCCGCCGGCGATTCTTGATGCATCCGGTTCATATTGCGATTACTCTGTTGCTTACCTCACTGGGTATACTTTTGTGCCGGTCTGGAGATCATTATGCTTGTGGGGACAATTTGCTCTGTAAGGCTGGTGACTGGTGGTGTACGTAAGAACCCTTCTGTCATTTTTATTGCATTCCTGCGACACCTTTATATTAGAAAATAAATGTAGCTAATTTAAAAAGCATTCAGCAAATAAATTTTTTTTTACGATATAGATAGGTTACAATTAATATCGCAGTTAAAAGTACAATGGTCAAGACGATTTTAACCAGGGAAGTAGTCGGACACGTGATTGCTCACTATTGACTGATATTTACTATGGAGTCATCAATTAAGAGAACCATAAAGGGAACCCCCCGTGGGTGTAGAAAATCGAATTTCGCAGCAAATACAATAGAGTATATATAGAGGTGTAAAAAATGACACATTGTTTAAAAGAAATGTTCCTCTACATTATTTGACCGTAACTAACTTCAAGTGGCCACAGTAAGAAAAAAGGACAATATATGTGTCTGGTCGAAAATTCCGAATTCTACACAAGTGATGGCCACATAATCTTCATCAAATCTGAAGAACATTTCATTTAAGCAATAAGACGGTTTAAATGTGCCTTATTTACGCAGACCTGTCCTGATTATTCACAATGATAAACCTAAAAACAACAGCTTTTATGCGGCACATATTTGCCGAATTTTCACTGAACTAAAAACTGCTCGCATAATTTTAATTTATGTCCTGTTAGGCCTACCTATTCGTCTTATGAGAATCATAGCCTAGTGTTATTTTATTCGCCAAGAGGCTTAAAGTTCCACGATGGTATAGTATTCGTAACTCCGCTGATTAGTAAAGTCAAAAGTAATGACTTTAGTGGACGTGACTGCAGCCTCCAGCTATAACTAGCACAATTCTCATTCCACCCAAAGAATCAAACATTTTGAAACCAGAAAAGCTTTAACAATTTTAAAAAAAAACACAACATACTATCCGCAGGCCATAAGAATTTGAATGTTCAAGTTATTATTTCACTTTCTTCCCTTAGGTCCGGTCCCACCATCGCTTAGAAAGAACCGTTAAATGATACTTGATGGCACCACCATCTACCAATGCATGACATTGCTGTATTCCTCACAGAGACTTCACAAACGATGTTGGGAACCGTCTTTAATCTCTTAAACCCCTGTAGTGACTTCGAAATCGGTCACACCTTGTATTAATTAGTATGAGCGAATGTTCTTTGTTTAGGATCGCCAGCTAGTAAAAAACTGTCTTCTCTAATTCTTTTATTTTTCTGTGGCGTCGTGCACAATCGGCTGCTTTAAAGTCATTGCCAACAGTCATAAAACTAGCTATTTATAATAGTCTCATGTAAACTTCCTGTGCTGACCGAAGTTTTTATTATACTTTCCTATCTATCCTGTCTTTCTTTACTTCTTCCATCTTCTTCTTCTTCGTCTAGGTCTATTGCGTTTTTCATAGCGTTCGAAAATTGGCTTTATAAGAATAGATGCGGGTTTCACTTTAATGGCTTAAAAACAATTATTGCTAGTCCATGATTTTAATTTTTTTAATGCTTGAGCAAGATCGATGGCGTATGGAACTTAACAAAATGAAATATATATTGCATAGTATACTCGTTCACAGACTATAGTTGGATATGGTTAACCCACTAACCCCATATTGTCAGATTTCGGGCTGGGTTCTCAATTAATATTAGGTAGGATATTAATAATAATAATTAATACATAATAATTGAAAATATGCTTTTAAAGATTCGGTGACTATTGTACTAGGGAGGGGAAGGGGTATGTGTTTAAATTGGTATTAGCCTAGGTTGCTTAATTACAGAAATAACTACAATTTGAACATTTTATTTTCCACATTTACATTCATACATATTGTATTATAGGTACTTCCGAACATCTCCAGCTGGTTGTCTGATTCCTCCCTAAAACAAATAAACAGCATAATTTGCACTTTTCAACCAAAATAAAAATCAGTACTTAATTTCTTATTATCATATGTACAATAAAGTTACTGATTACTAGGACTCTTTACATAAGCGTATCGACCTACGCCATAAGGCAAAGGTCCATTTCCTACCGCCATGGCAGAGTGAGATAACCCGTATATTCAGGGCCCTACTGATCACTAATCAGCTCAATGTTTATAGCCGAATAAAAAACTAATTGTCATTGTCAAAGCAAGCCCTATTTGATGAATTATAGGGCCTATATCATAATAAATGCAGTATAATATTAGGCCATGTATGATATGCCCATTTCACTGTTCACTTCACTGTTAAACCAAAAAATTATATGTGGTAACACATTATCACAACAGTGAGCACTGCACCCCACCAGTGCAACTGTAAAGACTGACTGATGGTAAATTAAGTTGGGAAGTTGCCAATGTTAAAATGACCCACAATCACAACTTTGTGGAATGCTTCCGCCGCCCATGGCGACCCCAAAAGCTCGTTCAGGAATGTCTATTGTTGTCTGGTTCGCCTATTTTCGTCATCACTCAACTGTTCACCCATTTTCTTTGTTTTATATACATATCTTCCCATAACTTTTGTGAAATAAAAACCAAAGAAATGTTTAAATATAACAATATTAGGTACCGTACTGCAGGTATCGTCTAGTTTTTGCATGGTGATTACTTAACCCTTTCAAACTATGAATTTCCTCTTAAGCTTAATATTGTAACCTTTGTTCTATTCGTAACCTTAAAAAACTACGTATTGTAACATAATGTGTGTTGTAGCATACCTATCTAGACAATTGTATTGTACAGCCATATATTTTTTTACGTGCAATAGATAGCCGTTGTGACTTTAGATGATCACCGATCACACTCTGTGTACTTATTTTCAGTTCGACTTCATATCTATCCATCTGTCAACAAAAAGTAGTCCAAAGTTAGCTGTGTAGAAATTAAAATTGACTTAGTTGTAAATCATCTGTGTTTGTCAGTAGTTAATTTGTGTGTGTTTCCTGTGCAGGATATTGCTGAAATGGAAGAAGCACAGGCTCCCCGGGTCACCCTTTCCTCTGTACCTAACCCTCACATAGATGAACCTCGCGCACCCCTCGCTAAATCCGATACTCAGGATGATTCATCCCAAAGTCTATCACTTCGAGATGACACCATAGATTCTCGCGCATCACCCATTCCTACAGACGAGGTGGTAGATGTTTCAAGTCCAAGATTTGAATATTATGAAGAAATCAAATTCAAGGAGCCGATTGTTTTTGGCGAGTCCACAGAAGTGGAAAGTATGCAACCTGAGACAACTAAGCCGTTGATTGCCGGGGAAGAATATTTAAAACCTGTCGTAAAAGAATCTCAGACTGGGATTAGTTTGTTGGAATGTGTGCCCATTGAAATTAAAACTTTACTGAACGAAAGCAATATTTCTACAAAAGATGCTAGCGTTGAATGCTACCAACCACAAATTAACACTTTGTCAGATGTCCAAGACGGCGTTATTGTTATTCAAAGCACGAGGAAGCGAGTAATTACTAAGAAGCTAAAAATAATAAGAAAAACTGTGATAATTGACGGAGTTGAGACTGTCACTGAAGAAACAATTGAAGAACCAGAAATAATTGACATAGTAGACTCTGGGGACCAACAGATAGGTTTCATTCCCATTGAAGAGTGTCAACTTGCACCTGTCGAAGCTTCGAAACATTTTGCAATAACTTTAGAAAGTGAAGGTTACATTTCCGAAACAAAACTGAACGATAACTTTGATGAAGCAACCGAAACCACTGAGTATTTACAGTTAGCCGATGACTCATTTTCTCCGACTGAAATTGCATCTTTGTCGCGAAGTGTTGAGTCTGGTTATGAACCCGAAGAAAAGTCTTCTATTGCTGGTCTGTCGGGTGATGATCGTAATGAACATCACAAAGCGAAAAGTCACAAAAAGCGGAAAAAGCGAAAAAAGGATGATAAAGGAATTGAAGGAAAATCAACAACTTCTCAAGCCCGGGATTTATCGGTTAATTCTGATATTTCATCTTCCGACCTAACCATTCCAGCCCTTAATGTTGGTGATATTTCAGTCACTAATATTATCAATGATGAATCAAGTGCCGCTCGAATGCCTGAAAAAGAGTTGGTCGATCTTGCCCAGAAAAAGTCTGCCAGATCAGAAGTGACTGCCTTTGATCAAAGTTTGCCAATCATGAACCTACCACATGTTGCATTCGAGCAAGCAAACGTTATTCCAAAGCTTGCCAGTGAACCAACTTCAGATCAACCAAGAGAAGTAGCACCTAAACGTACTATTTGCAAAGTGGCTAGTGAAGAGTCCTTTGTGGGTCAAGTGAGCAGTCCTCAAATAGGTGCTCGTTCACCTACAAGTAACACCTCAGTTGGTCCTTCAACTACCACCATTATTAATGTCGGAGAAAATATTACTTCGTCAATTGAAGACCAGTTTGGGCATAAGTCTCCTGATTCTGTAATTAATTTCCCTGAAAAATATGCATGTGCACGTGAAATTCCAGTTGATGGTTATGTTCCTAGCACTACTAATGAAGAAGAAACCATTATTTCATTGCCCGAAAAAAAATCTGCTAATGTTGATCTAGGGCCTGATTTTGCTTTTTCTTTACCTGATGAAGTTATTTGTAAGGAAGTTAGTCATACTTCAAAACCTCATTCATCTATCGAAGGCATGAAACAAACTCTATACGATCAGGAAGTAAAAAGGACTGGAATTTCTGAGGAATCCACTGACGAAGCAGTGATAAGCAAGGAGTCGTTAAAATCCTCAATTTCATTCGAAAAGGAAATAATACATCCCATACAAATTGTTCCACATAATTTGGATGTGTTAGTTGCACCAGATTCTGTTTTATACGCAACTATTGTTAAAACAGGGCTAGAGAGTGAACCTCAAAAACATACTACTATTAAAATATCCGGTAACAATGCAGTGCCATTAAGTGTAGAAGGCAACCAATCTATATTGGTGAAAGGGATCTCTGATGATTTGTTAGTGGCTCAGGAGTCCTTATCCAAATTGGAAGATGCTGAGAAAAAAGCTTCAATCGGCATTATGGAGGTTGTAAAGATTGACCGAAATGTAGGAGAGAAGGATTATGGTTTCCATGAAAGAGCATCGAGGGAGTCTGAACAGGTTTCCGTTTTAACTGTTAATAGGGATGGAATGGAAGTTTTGAGAGCTGGTGATCATCAAAATCCCATTAATGACAATTTGACTTTTATGCGTTCTGAACAGAATTTCAATGTAGTTACTGTTCCGCTTGAAGAAAATCCTGAGGAACGAACGCTAGAGAACTCATCGTCAAATGTCCAATATTCAGAACATGCAAAATTATCATTGCCGCTTGAAGGGCCAATAAATGTTTCAGATCCATTAACTGTTGACGATTCAGTGGAAATTTCTGTTGTAAATTTGAATTTACCTGATTTAACAAAGAAGTATTCAAAAGATGTATCTACGTCTAGCCCAATATCTGCAGCGATTGGAAAAGTGGAGTCTCAAATTATAGAGTCTGTTGTGGTTGCCCATCCAGCAACAGCTGACCCATGTACAATAAATATTGCGAGCGCTGAAGAATCTGCTATTAAGAATGACGACATAGGACTGAAACCCTCAATATTACCGCCGGCGACGCAGGCTTTTGAGACTACCTTAAGTACTGCAGACGTTTCAACTTTGGTGAAGCCTAGTGACGAGTCTGCACCAACCAATGAAAACATCACTTTGTGCACTGCGACTTCCATGGCACCACCTTTGTCAATGGATCAACTATCAGAAACTATAAATCTGTCAAATTCTCCATCAGTTGAACCTTCGGTGTTTGAAAAAGTTGTAATCGCACGTGAACCATTGTCGCATTCACCCGTTGTAACTACCCCATGTGTTTCACCTATTGTAGATGCTAATATACCAATGAAGGAATTAACAACCCATGAACCTATATTAGTCGCACCTACATCTGTCATTTCGCCATCCATGGAACAAGCCACCGAAGTTCAGCTGAGTGTACATAAACCAGTAGAACAAATATTAGAGCCACCTATAGATGTGCAAGCAACAGATTTAGAAGTAGTCGTAGAACACTTGGAAACGCCACTTTTAGCGGAAATTCAACGTGGCAATGAAACTGTTGCTTTGTTACAGAAAAAGAGTGGAGATGAGTCTCCCATCAGACAAAACGTTTATTCACAAACCCAGTATGAACAGCGGTCGTTGTCTGTTCAGACATCGCCAAGAGCTGAAGTCGAAGTTTGCGAGTTTTTGGAAGGTAGTGCTCAAACAGAGCGACTTGGCATTGACATCCAAAGTCAGACATATGGTCAGGAGCCCAACTCTGAATCAGCAAGCCAAACCTCAGGCATTGTTATGATATCTGTAGATACCAAGGACTCAGGAGACCAAACTATTCCTAAGAGTGAAGCGGACAAGTTGCAACAAACTTCAACGCCCGAATCGTCAGAATCACCCACTTCTGATGGTGGAACCGGAAAATCTACTCCAAGTATTGAAACTGCTGTCCACACAACCATAACAACCGTAGAAAGTGGTGCCAAAAAGGGAAAAAAAGGCAAGAAGTCTAGCAACTCCGATAGCAAGAGCGATGATTCTGTAGTGGCACTTGTAGAGACGGTGGCTCAACCAGGTTCGGGGTCCGATGAGTCGTTGGAAGTTAGGGTGGAAACTCGTATCGTGGTTGGTGAAGGTGCGAAACCAAGCAAACGCGAGAGAAAAAGAAAATGGAGAGATGAAAAAGCCGACAACAGTCCACAAGTTTTTGTTGATTCTTATGTGAAAGGAGGCCGTGGAGATGAGGTAATTCACACTGAAGTAAATATTGATACTGTACAGTTTCTGGATCAGGAGAGGCAGTTAACACCAGTAGCAGATCCTACTATATCTGAAGGGAAAGGGTCAATCTCAAGTACACAGATAGAGGCGCTCATTGGAGACCATTCTCCTGGGCCGCCACATGAGGTTTCTATATCAGAAACACCGCCTTGTACCATTATCGAATTGGATAAAAAGTGGGATGTAGCCACCGAACTAGTATCAGATAGAATACGAAGTAGCAAGGGTGCTAAAATTGGCAGTGCCACTTCGAGTACGTTACTTTTGGCTTCCCGAGAGGACAAATTGCATCGTGACCTAACGACCAATATTGACCCCCTTCTACTAGATTTGACCACTGCTATTGGTAATAACAATGAAGAAGCTATACAAACCACTATTATCACTATTGTTGAAACTATTTCTGACCTGCTAGAAACTATAGAATATAGAATTGTTCTTAGCCGAAGGAAAGGCAGTGAAGAAAGGGTAGCAGATGTCACTGCTATTTTAAAGGATCTGACTATTGTTGAAGGCAACATGAGAAGTTTTCAGGAAGTCATCAGCGATTCGGATGGCCTTGAGGCTAGGTTTGAAAAAATATCAAAATGCGTGAATAACCTAGGCGAACACGTGGCAGAAATAAGGGACATTGCAAATGGAGAACAGGCCGGGGCGCTAAAAGACCTTAGTAGGTGGGAGGAGTTTTTGAACGGAGTCAACAACGTTTCGGTTCATGTTGAGGAAATTCGTGTCCAACTTGATCGCGTCGTGGAATCTGAATGCAGTACTCACAGCAAATTAGAGGAACTTGAAAAAATTGAATCTAGTAATAATGGGTTTATGGAAGATGCGAAGAAGCTTCTACTTCAAGCCAGAACTTTGTCCAATGAGTACCCTAATCAAGAAATACCACCAGAAGCTTTTGAGACATTCGAGCAAACACAATTAATAGAAGGCTCTATTATAATGGAGCGAGAGCGTCTTTTACAACTGCTGAGTCTAGCTGACGAGTACGAGCAAACTTTAAAAGAGTTTGCTCAGATTATAGATGTCGCTGACAACCTAGTGGAAAGTGACGTGACTATTACAAGTCTACAACACCTGCAAGATGAGATGCAGAAGCATCGTAAATTTTTCGTGAATTTAAGCCACTGCAGAGGAATTTTGGAGAGTTTGGAGGGTAACTTGGACGAAGAGACGCGATCCCTTCACAGCGTTCTTCATCAACGGCTGCACACTAAGGCTACATCTATTCTGGACAAAGCTGCTGGTCGTGCTCAGCAGATGGCTCTTGCTGCCAGTCGCTGGATGGCCCTGGAGCAAGGAGTCCGTGAAGAACAGCAGTGGTTGCAAGTGGCGCACCAGCGAATTCCCGATCTCCATCAAGTGACTACTTCGGACTGCGATCAATACATCTCTCTTTATCAGGTTAGTTTGTTATATCGGTCTCCTATACTTTACTTCTTAGGGCTTTTATTATTGTGAGTGGAAACAAGTCAAAGGGCCTATTCAAGTACGATATAGTCTCATGAACCTCCATATAAGTTAACTAGCAGTTACGAGGTATTCGCCAGCGGCCATACCAAGTTGAATCCACGAGAACAGAGCCTATTCAAAACTGCAACAACATTGGTTGTGTGCACAGCGTTGGCAGGGGAACATGGTGGGATAACGCGCTGAGACTACCGTTCAGTCTAAGTGTCGAGTCTTTGCCACCACTGAATTAATCGTATGACTTTACTATGTTCCCCAAGTGGTTCGGAATCCACTATAATCAGGAGGTCAACCCTGCCAGTCAACTGCCCTCCTCCCTGTGGTGAAGGAGTCTGCCCTTAGGGTGCCTCAAGTTAAAGAAACACATTCACTCCCCGCCAGAGCCATTTATTATCAGCAGTATCTGTTGCTGCGCTTACACATTTTTTAACTAGTGGAAATACTATCTGCGAGTAATATGTAAGTGAATGGCTTGCTGATGATCTGTAATTTTTTTAGTCACTATCTACCGATGTAGCAGTTCATCACGCAAAAATTCTACAACTCATGACTGTGGCGACCAGGCTTCAAGAAATCATTATATGCGTTGGATTGGGAAGCTTCTATGACGACTATCTTGGGGTTGTGCTCAAATTGCAAGATAAAGTTCTCGGCAATCTGCAAAGTCTCTTAGAATTTCAGGTATGTACCTAGGTATATTTCATGATGTTTTGCAAAGGAAATGCCGTGAATTATGAAATATGCATAATTACAACTTGATGTTCAATTGTTTAGATTTTAGAATTAGAATGCTCTTCTAAAACACTATGATATTTTAGGAGACTTGGAGAACTTATGAGCTACTAGCTGACAAATTAGATACTTGGATGCGAGGTTCTGAAGCAGAGCTACAATCTCTATCGCCTCTTTCGGCGCCAGGAAATCTTCGCCAGTTTTGGGAGTTAAAAGCACAATTTGAAGTGCACAACCATCTTCGCAATGAAGCTGGCAACTGTTTTGAACAAGCCATGCAAGTTCTTCCAATAGCTGATGAAATGGCCCAAAGACAACTCCATGGCCAGATACAAGAAAGGTAGGTTCTTTCAAAATTACCCAAATAGTATTTAAATAGATAACCTTGTGGGTGTACAAAAATCAAATTTCCCAGGAAATATCGATCGTAGGACAATAGTTGATGAGTGGAAGTGGAAGTGGAAGAAATGTTCCTCTAGATGGACATTAAGTGACCGCCACTGATACCGATCCGCCTCAACTATTGAACTTGTTTTTGTAAAAAAGTAACGGTCACTGACGATGTCAAGTCACAGGAGTGCAAAAACTGCGACCAACTGTTGTTAGTGTTGGTCATATACTACGTATCAAAATGTAGAGGAAGATCTCTTCAACTTTATGACACCTATTGTAGTTTATTAGGACTTCACAGTGTGTTTGAACCATTACAACTGCTACAGTACATTCAAATTTGGATTCAGATCATACCTTAGTAAGAAACTACGAATTTTGTTGTCTGGTCTGCTCTTTTTCGCAGCTTATGCCCAGTGGCTCTTTGTACAATTGTTCTCATTGGCTCAACAATGCAATGCTTACTGTCTCCAGTTATAATCATCTTCCGCCTACCTATACTTCTTATAATAAGATATGGCTTTCCACTCATACTCTTAAAAATTAATTGCAGGTGGAAGCGGATAGGAGTCAGAATTATCGAAATCCAGAATGCAGCCACTGCTAACCTCTCAGCTCAGGACGTACCTGTAAATGAGAAGATAAAATTACTGGAGGACGAGTTGAACGAGCTTAATGACACCGTCGATGATCTGCACGGCGTAATAAAGAACGAAGAAGATTTGGGGCTTTACATAGAACGTCTTCAGGTAAAATTAATTAAGCTTCAGCATAAAACAGCACAATAGCATCATATTATAGTAATTATATTTTAAAATTTAATTTTATTAGAAATAATATTAGGTATTATGAATTAACCTGGCCTCGTGGCAGTTATTCCAGAGATAAATATTAGTGTATTTAAAAAAATAGACGTTGTACGAAAACAAACGAACCCCCGCAAATACATTTTCTACCCAGAAATACAAATAACAGTATCTATATTAAATTTTATAGTTTTGTAGTTTTTATTAGCGAATGATATTTTCTATAGGTTCTGCATGGACGTTTGGATGCGATTCAAGACCAACTGGGTCGACTGGGACTGTTACCAGCTGCTGAGTCTGAGAAGGTTGGATGTCTTCTCGGTCTGACGAGACGTCTTGAGCGGCAGCTTGACGAGGAACTTGACGGCAGCGTCATCTTGAGAGAAAAACTTCTAAGCTTGACCAAAGGTATTGCAGCTTATAAATTTACTTACCGTGTGTGTATATCTCGTCCTTTTCAAAGCCGCATAGAAATACAACTTTCATGCATGCCACTTTTAGTAACTGCTTTGCAATTTTTTTATTTTAAATATTGGTTTAGTTACTTTTAATTGCAGTTTATGAGCTTTCAAACTGCCTCATTAATTAATCACTAAATCACTCTACGTTTTTACTTCTTTGTGAATTCACGTGCGAAACAATTTGAAAATAAATTCTTGCGCTTATGTTTGAATTATTTGTAAAGTTGGAGCATTCTCTCCTGTTAGACAATGCATAAGTAAATAATCACTTTCTGTTCTGCTGCGCATGCATTAGGTGTGCTCTGAAGCATAGCGCAGAGTAGGGTGAAAGTCAGAGCTGAGAGCTCTACCACTATACTGCTGTCGTTTAATATTAACTTAATCTTGGGGTTAAAAATGTAAACAAGACAATTTTAAATAGCACTTTTCATTCTAAAATTATCTTGTTTACATTATTTTGTAACCCCAGGTTCAGTTAATACTAAACGGCATTGTGGGTTGTAAGGTGAAACGGGAGAGATAGACCAAGTACCAGATGGTAACCCACAAAACCGGAGAAAACTCCTCCTTCTATCAAAAGCCGAATCGTCTTACAAGGGTGGCCTCAGCCGGTGCGTCGGTAGCTCAGGGACGGCAGAAAGTAAAGGGCGTGGATCATGGGGGCTAAAATCAGCAACAATAGAGAGAGTCCCCTACCTTAAGAGATATGGAGGAACCACAGAGAACACCAGATTATCCAAAATAGCAACAGTGCATTAGGCAACTTCTTCTACGACCGAAAATTGGCCGCTGCCCAAAACATCATCACAACACAACAATAAGACAATATAAGGAGGCATATCGCCGGAGATCCGACATCGGTTCGGTGAGGAACGGAAGAGTGTGTCCGATTCCATCCGGAGACCGGATACAGAATTGAATCTGGACCACTCCCTCCGTTCGTCATCGAACCCACGATCATCCTAATTATCATTGCGCACAAATCAACGAAGAATTTTCTGAGAACTGGTCTTTTGTAAAGAGAGAAAATCATGATGCCAGTCACAGAAATCTCCGAATTACATAACTATTATCCAGAGGACCGAACATCCATCTGCTCTGGGAATGGATCATGGCCCCGGATGAAGAAGAGGAGCGACCCGCTCCCCTCTCCAACCGAATCCATCCTCCACTCCCAGATCAGCGACGTCGTCCCGCGCACAATCTAGATAATACAGCATTTATAGACATTCCTTTCAATTACAAACAATAATGAGACTTACAGGTGCTGAGAATTCTTACTAATAGGCAGATGAACGATGTGAAGTGAAGTGTAATAGGTTAGAACCCTCGTCCTAGCCCATTCCTTTAGCCCTGGTGCATCTCCCGCTCGATTAGGCCATTACGGCCTACATCTCTCCTCCTTCCGGACACTTCCTTCCTCAGCGTAGTTCCCCATCAGGGGAATTACGCCAAGAAACACCTCCTCGGAGCTCTCGTAATACGGTTTCTCGTCCTTTTACACCATTGGGTTCGCCCAGGTTAGGGTCAGATGGTTGTAAAATACTATACACTTTACATGAGAAAAGATATTTTCCACATTAAAATTTAGAACCTTGCAGTTGGAAGCTCTCGTTCACTCTGAAATTGTGAACTTTTGTACCTGTCCACGTTAACTTTTCTTCTGCTACGGTTAAGAAAGGAAATGGCGCGCAAAAGTTTGAGAGTTGGCGCAAATAGTAAATTTCTATATTTCTTTTGTTTTCCAATTAATAGAATGTTCCTGTAATTTATTTTGACTATAGGTATTTATATTCCATTAAGAGGGTTATGGATCTGCCTTTCCTCTAGGTATTTTATTAAAATTTGTATTTCTCGGATTGCTGCTTACTACTTAGCGCAAAATTTGCCATAATCTTTCGAGCGTCGATTCT
The DNA here is from genome assembly GCA_963971405.1 of Psococerastis gibbosa. Taxonomy (NCBI): domain Eukaryota; kingdom Metazoa; phylum Arthropoda; class Insecta; order Psocodea; family Psocidae; genus Psococerastis; species Psococerastis gibbosa. Next base: position 28,136,756 of record OZ020485.1, read on the forward strand.
TTGTTAGTGTTTATAAACAACAATGGCTAAAGAGGGCCTCATCATGAATCGGATCTTTGTAAGTTTTTATTAATTTTCTTGAATTGTACAAGGCCCTGCATTTCGACCCCACGGTCGGAATGATTTGACACGGTAGCGGAAATATCCCGCTACAGGGTCCGCTGGTGAATTGTTCTCAGTTACAGGAAAATCATCTTACTATACCATAGTTTCTGTATTCATGTAAATAAATTTGCTTTTAGGTCTTCAACGAGTGCGAAAAAATCAAATTAGAACTAATTCCGTCCTGGATCAATGTGAGTCATCGGAAACATTAGGCTCGGCTGTTGTCGAGCAGGCTCTGCAGAACTGTCAGATCGTATCTGAAGAGCTGATTGAGCAGTGGCAAGAACTATTGGTCCTCAGACAGATTTTGCACACTCTGCCAATGAGGATACGTCTCTCGGTCTCTCCCATTCAGGTTGAAAGGGAAATGAGTCAGCTGCAGCAAGTGCAACAAGGTAATTCATTCATGTTATCAATGGTTTCATGAGTTCATTGTTACCCGCTGTAACCTTACTTAGCAGTACATTACTTACAGTTGCCTGTGGACGGATCAGTTTGGAAACTTACTAAGTTATAGTAATACGAGAGAAAAATAATTAATAACGACGAATCACTTCTCAAAAAATATTGACTTTTTGTTCTATTACTAAGCCAACGTAGCGGAGTTAGGGCTATAAAACCCTCCCTTTCACTCAACTAGGAAGCCCGGGACCACCTCCTTTACATTCCCTGCGAAGCATGGCCAGAAAATGTAGCACTTGTGGGACTCGAACCAACAACCTTTCGGGTGAAAGTTGGAGTCTGTACCACTACTCTACATGCCCTGACTCAATGTCCATTTAAAAAGAGCAGTTGAAAAAAGGAGCGATATTGTCATGTTGTAGTATTGTAAGCGCATAAGGCCCCGATTCTTCCCATTAATTATTATTACATTATGGTTTTTTGTTGTAAAACTGAGATTTTTGTTTAAATGCAGCTAACATTGGTCAATTTAAATATTTCAGAACTGGAAGAAAGGTGTGCACATTTGATGAAACTGTTGAGAGGCCGGTTGTCATTGTGGCGCCGATTTGAGAAGCAACTTGAGAAAGTTCAACAAGATGTTCATGAAACCGACTACATGATGGAGCTTCTTACCCTGCAGGGCTCTATTGACTATGATCGCTTAAAGAAGACAACTGAGCGGCTGGAGGTGAGTTGAAGAATTAATCTAAGTGATTTTGAATTATTAAACCGAAATAATTAAGAAAATAAAAATGAAATATATAGGCCTGATTAGATTATTTTATCTCTACGAATAAAACGGATCAGTGGATCCTTACAATTCGCAAGTAAAAAACTAATTGCATCGTGACCGTTATTTTTTGTTCATAAACGCTCTCTTTGTGGGACTAAACAAGCTGATTCCCCTCTCATGCTCCATTTAGACTATACTTTATGTATCCAAACCATCATAGATCTACTTATCATAATTTTTATTATAAACACCGCAATAAAATATGTCAAAAGGTGCGTTCCTACGGTACTGATAATACAATCACAACCTGTAGCAATTGTTAAGCTTGTATTAAATTATTTCATCATGAATTAGAAGCTAAATGGGACCCCATATTTTACACAGAGACCCATTTCCCAGGTGTACGGTAAATGGTATTTTTATACCTCATTAACGTATTATCTTTTTTTTTCTTTTTGTTATAAAAAGGTTGATCGCATACAAACAATTTAATGAATGTATCCGATTGACGTCTTCAGTCGCCTCAATGAGTAAATTAATACTTGTGCTGAGCTACGACACGTCTCCGATCGCATGGCGCGCAGAGACTCGCACAAGTACAAACACGCTACCGCCTTGCCATCGAAGCCGATCTGATGAATTATTATGTTCCTCCCACTACTACTGTAGTGCAGGAATTAAAAAATGGTACTACCGTACCTAATAAATGAACTTACAATGAAAAGTGGCCTGTGCCTGGTCAGTGCCTGTTGCTAAGGCGCGGTTTCCACCGACCGGCTAGGGCTAAATACAAATACGGTGACGTGGTAACAGACATTCAAGACTTAGGCGGTGTTTCCACCGACCTCGCATTGCAGAATGCAAGTGGCATTGACGGAAATGTTTGTTTTACTCTATGCCATAGTTAAAATTGATCAATGATCATAGAGTAAAATCACAAACAAACTAACTTAAATTAAAAAATTGCGTCATGGGATATGTTAATTACAAACATTTTAATAGATTTCTATAAAAAGAAAAACAAACATTTCCGTCAATGTCATTTGCATTCTGCAATGCGAGGTCGGTGGAAACCCCGCCTAAGTCTTGAATGTTTGTTACCACGTCACCGTATTTGTATTTAGCCCTAGCCGGTCGGTGGAAACCGCGCCTAAGGTTGCGTTGACTATTTATGTGTTGATTTACGACTTGGGTAAACATGCGCCGCGTTCTGAACCTGTGATGACATCATTGCCCTTGAGGTTTCTATTGATTAATGTGCTTTGACCTATTGCCAGGTCCTATACACATTTCCTATTGTGAGACATCGCTTTTTTTTTTTTTTTTTTTTTTTTTTTTTTTTTTTTAAAGCAAGGCCACACCTCGGTAAAGACTTGTTTCACTTTCGTCATTCTACCAGTGTTGCACACATAAAATATTTACGCTTTCAATGTTTATTTGTTTTATTTTTAAATTTTTATTTTATTTCCTAGCCCTCTAAGGTAATATAGAGAGTAATTTATCTTTACCCTACGTTTAAAGAAAGCTTACGTAGGGCTTGGTAATAAACAGGACGTGAAACAGTGTATGAAGTTAAAATTGAAGTACAATGTGTTTAATTAAATTAAATCATTTAGCCTGCAGTTTGACAGTTATTCCGTATAAGAAACTTCCTTCTTAAGATATTTTATGTGTTTCTGAACTTGGTTTTGGTTACGGACTTCCAAATTTAACTCTTCGCAGTACATCCTTACTGTCTGCATAGTATACATATACTGTATTAAGCAAAATATGAATGCAGCATTACTAAACATGCGTAGCCTAGCTAGTGCCACACCCCTTTGGTATACTGAAAGGACAGCACCTATACAAAGTAAAATCAACTGTTTATGTATCAACCGTGTTTTTTTTTTTTATGAACTTTGAATAGCATGCATTTCTTTCCACGCAATGTGAATTCTTCGAATGCTTGAAAAAGGCTGTTATCCCCTAACTGAGCGTAGGACAGATTGAGGGTGGTTTAGTAAAAAATAAAGTCATTATTTATTTGTATTTTCACATAACATAACAGGCTGCTTTTAGGTAATAATGACAATATATTATCATGTCCTAATTTCATTGGCAGGATCTTCAATGTTCCATGGATGGCAGGGAGGACGCCCTCACTGACTTGAAATCAGCGGCCGAGCCCCTGGTGACCACGTGTTCGCCGGAAGTGGCTGCGGAGATAGAGAGCGCAGTCAGCCACGCCGTAACCGCGTGGGAGGACACGTGCCAAAACCTGGCGCAGCTCTGCACCAAGTACCAGGACGCGGTTAAGCTTTGGAGCCAGTACAGAGACGCCAGTGACTGCGTCAAGGAGTGGGTCGACCAAATGGGTGGAGCCGCTGATATGGATCCCGCTGATGCCGTGAAAAACGTTAAGGTTGGTTCTTTTTTATTTTTCTTGTTTTGAAGGTAAGGTACACATTAGAATTGGTCGGAAAATCTATCATTTTTTCTATATCTAGTCTCGGACTTCGAACTTCCGTTTCATAGTCTAGTTCTCTACCAACTGGTATATTCCTGCCGAGCAACTAATACCAATTACCAACGCTTGATGCATGTATACTGTATACATTTCTGTAATTGTCAGCATTACCTGTGTCAAGCATGTTGCTGACCACGACAATTTCAAATAGTATAGCTGTGAAGAAAGTAAAAAGCTTTGATAATTTTAAGGTATTTGACTCGTACCTGAATGTAGTTAAGTCACGCCTAAGTCTGTTGCATTGTGTCAATGGTAAGTATGTCTGAACAACATGTCCGGCAGCTGCGTTTTCCCCCTACCGATGACCCCATTGGGGTAGGGTAAGTGCAGACCAGGCGGAAAAGTTTTTCCATTTTTTAATGTCGAGTCTCGAACCACAACCTTCCGTTTCATAGTCTGGTTCTCAGCCGATTGGACTGTTCCTGACCTTTTATTACAACTATGTATCGTATAAATTTGAAAAATATAATAGTAAATTAACCCCTAAATGGCCTACACATATAAATTAATATCGGTCTTATTAATTTTCCCCCCGCGCTAATGTATATTCCTCTAAGTGAGGCCTTATCCTTATCGTCGAAGAGATCATATTATCTATCATGTTTTCCAAATTTACAACCTAAAATCATGTTATCTATTTTGGTGTGGGTAGAAGTCCATATATTGAACAAAAGGTTGATTCATCTTTATTATGTCTAAATTTGACTCCAGGTGACCCAACGAGGTGATTTGTCGCAGAAAAGTTTTGCAACTGGTATGCGTTACGGGCATTTTCGGCATAAACATCATATTTTCCATATCTTATCTAAAATTATTCTATTTGCGCAGTAAATCTCTGTTTGACAATTTTGAAGATAAAATGCCCTGGAATAGACTACATTGATATTTGCCAAATGATTTATAGAGCATCTATACGAGTGGCTCGATCTAATAGTTAATTACATTTTATACTTGTATTACTTTTCAGCTGCTCAAAATTAAGCTTATTGAGCTATCAGCTTAGATCTCCATCACCTCTATTAATTCTCACATTTTTATTTATTCCATAAAACCAATTCTCGGATTTCGTAGGTAATGTGCATAAATCATCTTCCCGCACAATGGCCTGGAATAGTTCAGTTAATAAAGAACTGGACTAAGACCGACTTTGGCACCCCGACATAAAAGGAAAAAAATTGGGTCCACCCAACTCTAGTAATAGTAGCAGTAGTGTTCTTCGGGTTAATAACGACATAGGTCTCATATTTGGGCCCATAGAGCGACCTCGACTTTACTGTCCTACGCCAGCCCATAGGAACCACTTGGGAAACACAGTGAATTCACACGATTAGTTCGGAGGTGACCAGGACAAGTCTTACCATGTTTCCCTACCGGCACTGTGCACAAGACCAGGTTATCTGCAGCTTTGAAACTGCTCTGATCCGCTGGATTCAACTTGGTATGGCGGCCTGCTCCACTCCACCCAACTCTAATGGGTACCTTACATTGATTGATAGGGAAAACGTGGCTGTCGGACAAGTCGCTGACCGCAACATCCCAAGAGCAGTGGTCAAGATAGAGGATCCTCTGCCAGTCCTTAGGTATACACCCTTAATGGGTTGTCTTGCCATGATTTTTTGCTCCTCTCTCCCACTCTACAGCACTGACTACTTCGATTGTTTTCCAAAGTAAGCATCTCTAGAAAATGTGGCAAGGGTGGACTCGTAGAACCTTTCGGGCGAATGTAGCTGCTTCTCTAAGTGTTGCCTACCATTGCGTAGAAGGAGTTTTGTTGCTAAATTATTATTCTACCCTTATCCTTTCCCCCCAAGTGTCTTCTTGCCCATTATTTCCCAGTTCTGTATATCCTAGTTACCGTGTTTCAGTTTTTCCCCGTTATTGCGCTTATAAAACGTTTGAGCAGCTGTTGGGGTCTGAAGGCAAGGCCACAAGAAAACATGCAACATGAATTATGCATGTGCATACGCTAACACCAACAAAACACGTTTTAGTGCTGTAAGTCAAAGTTAAGCCTAAAAACAGCGATGTTGTAACCAAATTGTACGCGTCTGATGTGCTATAACTAACTCAACTTTGATTTCAAATGCAAGTCCTTAGTCTTAACCCGTATAACTTAGATTCTTTCCATTTCTCAACACGAACACCTTCCGAAAAAAGACGATAGCAAAAACCCTTCCTGCAGGCGAAAAAAATCTGCCTCATAATGATAATTGATACAATTTTGTTGTCGAAAATACTTAGTTTTTCTATCTGTGTTTGCGAGGACACATTGATCTGTCCTCTTTCAATCCCCCCCCCCTGGATTTTATAATTAAAGTAGGCCCCTATATGTAACCTATAGTTTGTCTTTGGTCCTCATCAGAATATGAAATAAAATAAAAGAACCGGTGCGGGAGAACCCGTACATGCTTTCCTACCTATCAATTAGTAAATAGAAAGCATCGATAGATAGTTTCCGTAGAAATATTATTTTTTAGTCATTTTTCATGAAAATTTTGTATTTTTTCCCCCGAGAACCAAATTATTAAGGGGCAAGCCGCAAGTGACCTATTGGGTTATGTTTACATTCATAACGACTACAATATTATGTGAATTTAAAAAAAAATAGTTGTGCCGTTTTTCAGGAAATTGTGTTTTTAGCCGTATTTGATTTGTTTTTGCCCCCCCCCCCCCTAATGATTTAGCCCAAAATAATAATAAAATTGAAAAAAAATTGCCCCGAGATATGATTTTCGTGAACCTACATGCCAAATTCCATAAAAATCCATCTAGTAGTTTGCCCACAAATCGACGGACCGACATTTTGTAAATAACACTGTCTTGGGTTCCTAAGGCCTCAAAACGTGTATATCCGTTGAAATCTTGAAATCGACAATTTCGACCATCACACAGCTTTTATAATAGGCTACTAACGTGTAAATAGCAAAGCCAAAAGAGGAAAATTGTATGCTTCCCGCCCAGGGAGATGAGCAGCTACCCTGGGACTAATTTCGGGCAAAAGGTTTTTTTCTATTTATTTTTCTGGTTGAGTTTCTACAGGAATAACCTTTAATGAAATACAATAACACAGCTCTTCCCCTCCATCGTTATTCATCTCATTTCCTATACCGGTACCTTGATTATTTTACTAACGCGCCCTTCCACCGACCGGCTAGGGCTATTTACAAAAACGGTGACGTGGTGACTTAGGCGGGGTTTCCACCGACCTCGCATTGCAGAATTGACGGAAATGTTTATTTTTCTCTATGCCATAGTTAAAATTGATCAATGATCATACAGTAAAATCACAAACTAAAATTAAAAAATGGCGTCATGGGATATGTTAAGTACAAACATTTTAATAGATTTCTATAAAAAGAAAAATTCTAATTTCCGTCAATGTCATTTGCATTCTGCAATGCGAGGTCGGTGGAAACGCCACGTAAGTCTTGAATGTCTGCTACCACTTCACCGTTTTTGTAAATAGCCCTAGCCGGTCGGTGGAATGGGCGCCTAAATAATACTACCATAAAATACAACATAACAACCCATAATATAACCAATACCGCTGTAATAAAGTTCGTGAGCCTCGCAATTTCAACTAAATCTCGTCGAAGGACGTGTTTCCACGTGCATTATTTATTGCTGTTTTAACTTGATCGGACTGGTGCTAAGAGTATGTGTAGCTTATTTTTGGGCCCTTTCCCTGACTGAGTGACTGCAAATAATAATTAGTACTTCTGCAGCCAGCACGTACAAAGTGAAAAGAGTGAAAGCTCACGTTATAGTGAGTGACAAAGCTTCTCACGAACTTCGCATTTCCAATTTTGTGCACGAGACAACACATTACTACTTACAGTATTTCTTCTGGATATTATAGACTTTATACGGTACTGATTTATTTAGGTACTCTTTAATTTTGGTGGCTATACGTACTGTTCACGTACTTTGTATCCGTACGGTATCATATTACGGCATATTATAGTTTTGCAATATTTAGTATTTACATTGTTTGATAACGTCGTCAAAGTCCATTCTAATTTTACAAAATTCTACCCAAGCTAACATTGTAAGGTATCTCTTATACTTAGCACGCAATGACGCGGTTAACCTGTCAAGAACCGTTGAACATGGATGAAACTCGGACTGCCAGTGTCGGTTTAGCTTTATTCGCGAGTGGAGGCTATGTTGCTTTATACCGCGATAACAGTTCGATCAATTTGGAAGCATGTTATCAACGAATGAAACGGATTTTGATATTCAGAAGCCTCCAAAGGTGGGCTAAACTTCAATTGTGACAGTTATGTTACATTATGTGCTTATTATTCCAAATAGCCTGAGTGAGAAAGCTTCAATTAGGCCTAATGATTATTATTATTTTTATTTTATTTATTTATTATTGTTATGATTTTATCATAGGTTCATCTTTATTCGCGAGTGGAGGTGTTTAATGCTGAACATAATATTTTGAGGTTTCATTTGCTAGGGAAACCCTAAAGAAATTAGTCGAAATCGAGTAAGTAGCCTATAGTGAAGACAATAATTTCTTTCAATTTTATTTTGTGTCTTTGTCTACGTAAATTTGATCTTATCGTAATGAATAAACAAACAAAAAACAAGCTCTACTTCTAGAATTTTTTAATGAGTCTCTAAGAATTTTTCTGACAGACCTGTACTAAATAATTTTTAAAACTAACTGCTCAATCCCATTGCAATGGACAGTTTCAATTATCCTTCGGACAATTATTTTCCATGGATTGTAGGAGTGACGGTCAGTCAGTGACTTTTGAATTTTGCATATAATAAATAATTGAATATCTATGACAACATTTCAGCTGTTGTGACCTCTCTCTTATCGGTAAGTAGGCCTAATAATCTTCTCGGTGCTACTGCTTGGTTTTGGATAGCAGCGGTCATGGTCTTTAAGTTAGCATACTGACTCTGAGGCTGAATGCTGATGTCATTCCATCTCTCCATTGGACCAAATCCAAAGCTCTGGGCAGGTCATTAACTCTCCAAAAATAATATTCTCGCATGGCGCTGTATATTTTACAACGTGAAATAGCATCAATGAAACAGTCCGTAGCCTATTGTTTGTCCGTACGAATGCATCACTTTTAATAAGTTTGCAAACTTTTTAGGGGATGTCCGACCATTTTTTAGTGTAGCATCTATAAAACAGTGCCACCTACAGCTAGGGCTATACCGGATTTTAGAAAGCTCAATTCCTGACACCTGAACCAAAGTGTCATTCTATATAGTGTAAATTTCCTTCTGTATTGTCACATTATATCTATTTAATGTACTTGTGAATTTCACTGTTAAAATCTGCTATCTCAGAATTAAAATAAATAAAATTGCAATATTATATTATAAGTTCCCGCCAAATTCTGAATTAAAAAGTAAAGGCCGAAAAAGTTTTCATTTCCGTAAAACAAACTTTATTTCACATTTTTAACGTTACGAAATCCATTTTTTTTCTTCATTTGCATGTTTCTCGTGAAATTCCCGACTTTCCTGGCGGTCGTCTGAATCCCTGACGTCTAGTAACCCTGCCTATTGGCAACCGTACGAAACATATCACTGCCATTTATGATGTTGATCGATGTTGTACAGCAGTATTGGTGTGTTGTAAGGCGTATCGCACAACATACGATGCCTCACTAAACAATGAATGAAATAAAACGTGAATTGGGGCGTCCAATTTACTCTTGTAATGATTTAGGTACTTAATAACAACGTATAAGTTATGTAGACTTATTGCAAAAAAAATCTATAAAAAGTTGTGAGCAATAAGTAAAAAATTTAATACGCTACAATAGATATAGGCTATATTTCTAAAAGAAATATTAATAAAATTTTTCTAAAAATCACATGTTTTAATGAAATTTTTACGTGTTTTCGAAAGCACACTAGAGTTTTACTTCCTTTTCTCGCTTTGTTGCAAGTTGTCAGAACAGGGAAGTGAATGGAGTCGGAACGGAACACAATTACACTTGCTAACTCTTTGTTGTTAAGAAATTAGCGGGTTCAGGCACGCGATACCCTTCTAAATTGCCCTTGCGTTCCTCCAAATGTTTAAATTGCTCCCCAAAAAGAGTTATAGTCGACTTGTCTTAGCGCTGAATCTGATAGTTTGAGAGTTGGTCTAATACAAGGTCATTACCACGTATCTCCAGCCAACCTACCCTCAACCCATCGCCTTATACCAAAGTAATGTTACGTTTCGCATCGAAATTATCGCAGACACAGGGCGCGGTGTTGTTTAGATGTGCTATTGCATGTGTGTGTTTAATTTTAGGGTAGGTTATAACACAATGTAGCCTAGACCTTCTCTAATGTTATAGTTTAGGATAAATGCTTTTCGTGGTCTTGTGGGCCCTTATTAAATTGGAAATAGTGATGAAATCCAAATTCCTACTTTTGGTTGCCACAATCCTGTTCCATCCTATACCCCAGGAATGTGTGGTGTCCACATTCTTTACAATTTGTTGGCATTTTCTTGGCATATTGCCATTTTTTTAAAGCGACTCTGCGCTCATGTGGCTGAACATTGCATGGAACGCAGACTATATTTTATACAGGTGGTGGCTATATTGCGAGTATTATAGCAGATAATCTATTTAACTGAGTAGGTAGCGATTTCCCCCATTATTTCGTGATCTTTCCAATCTAAATTAGGTCAGCGAGAGTAGTACAAACAGTTCATCCTATTTGAAAGAAGTTTCATGGTAACTTTTATGGTGGGCTTTAATTTCCTCCTCTCATTCCTGTAACGCATTGCACGCAACATTCCCAGCTTTTCTAAAGCAAGGAAATTAGATTTTGGTGGCAGGATACGGGGACGTAACAGGTATACAGCGAATTCTCTTGTATATACCTCCAAAGCCCAGATTTATCATGCCGCACTTGCTTTTTTGGTTTTATTAAAGTTCTATATAGGAGTGATGGGACATTCGAGCGCCTCAAAAAAAAATTTCCATCTGATACTAATACTAATAAACATTAAAATGTACAGGTAGAGTTTTGAAATATAATAAGAATTTGAATTAATGGGTATAGGCTGCATCTAAGAGAGAAAAAATTAAAAACTCACCAAAAATATTAATTTATCAATTTGAATTTCCCGCGCATTTTTCACTCATTGGTTTAAAACAATTGAATAAACCCCGGTACTATATTAATCCCAAATCGCCAGGATTTGGCTGCTGAAGGTCAACTTATATGCCGTTGCGATGAGACACTGTGCTGTTTTGTAAGCGAAATACGATAAAAGTAGTAGAAAAATAAATTAGTCTTTATTTTTGCAATTTATGCTGTATACTGTAGCCTACAATGTGGTCTTATTAATATTATCGACTACTGCTGGTGTTTCAGACACGAAGGCAGACCATGCAATGACCTGATAACACATTTATGACCCCCGCATGGCAATTACAACGTGTTCATCCCGGAAGTATCATTTGGACTCCACTGTTACCACTAACTTACAGATAATTTTGTGCGTGCGAACTTTCGAAAGGGAAACTTACCAACGGTTGTTGATATGATTGAAATGATCTCAGTAAAAACTTTCAAGAAGGCAAAGTTGTGTTTATATATTGTCTGTGGGAGTCACATTTATTCGAAAGAATGATTTGTGGAAGTTTGTACGAACGGCAATAAATGGGGTGGCATGTGGATTAAGGCTTTTAGCATTGTATTTTTTTAGATATATTCCTTTCATCATTAATTTGAGAATTACGAATGATGCTTTACCAATAGAACGTTTTGATTAATTATGTTGCCCCAGATTCTCTGGTTGTTTTTCTTTTATAAAAATACTATTAATCGAACGTAACCTCATTTTCATGTCAGTGATTTTAACCCAGTTGCTGTGAAGTGTAGGCAGAGCAGAGCTGAACGTTATGACATTTCTAAGGGAATTTATCCAACATATCCAATATTCCCTACAGTACAAGGTGACGACTCTGTACAACGCACACATCAAGGACTTACACATGAACAAGTGCAACAAAATATCCCCCCATAGACAACACAGACAGTAATACAAGACAATCACAAGATTATGGACAAAGGATGAACTTCACAAATTATTTATTTATTATTTATTTATATTATTATTATATAGTAGGCTACGGTATACTGTAAATTTGTACTTAGGTACAGGTATTCAATTTTTCTATTCCGGCTCTGAAACGATGGATTTATTTATTTGTTCAAAAATACCCAGTAACCCAGGTATGGCTTGTTTATACAAAATATTTGGAAACACTGCCTATTTTTAAACCGATTCTTACTTTTTTATGTAAATAATGTGACAGAATTTTATTATATTCCTAAAGATACTGTAAATAACTCTGCAGGAAATTAAGTAAAGACAAAAGTAAAAAAATTATGTAAGTAAAAATTTGTCCGTATAGGAACAAGTTGGTACCTAGCAAATGAAAGTTTTTGTCAATGTCATTTAAAGAAAATTGTATGTGACCTAGTTTTCAGACAATACTGTATTGCTTCTCAAATTGTAAAAAAATTAATTTCCAGGCGTCAAAACGGGAGACCACAACGCCGCAGCACGATCCCTTTTGCCTTATTTTTGAAGCGTCGTGCCAATATCCGCTCAACCAACTTGGCGTCAAGTTTGAAGGACGCTAAACTTTCAATTCACGACTTTTGGCATCTTTCTTTTTACCTCTATTCTTATTTGTTTTATCCCTTTTAAATCGAGCGCACTGTAGATAGTCAGAAATTATTCGTATCCTATCCGCTAACAATAACTCTTTGTACAAGATGTCCTATTGAGTGACATGAAATGGATGGTGACATGATGCGATCTATAGGGTCAATAATTATATTTTATTCTTCTCAGGCATGCGAAGAGACGCTAGCAGCGCACAAGGCTCGTTTGGCGGAGCTGCGAAGTTTAGTCGCTGGTATTGCAGCCGATGTTGGGTTAGAGGCTGGAGGACTGCTGGAGTCCGAAGTGGATGCTCTAGGTCGACGCTTGGAGGACGTTCGAGGAGCACTAACTACCCTCTCATCTGTGGCCGAGCAGAGGAGTCAAGAACGGGACAGTGTCCGCGACGATCTAATTCGCACCAAAACATTCCTTGACTCCGTTCATAAGGTTTGTTCTTTAAACTGTTGCCATCCGGAAACTATTTAATGTAGTGTTCGAATGAGACCGTAACGAGGCCAATGGGCCTCAGAGACAAGGCAGGTCTTGGTCCAAAACTGTGGCCAACAGCTTTCACTAACACTTTGGACTACAACTTTAATCTTTGCTTCCCTGTTTCCGTAATAGTGCCTCATCTAGTTAATACAGCCACCAGAGACCCTCGTTTTGAAATGTTTTAGTTGGATTCTTCAGTCCACTCAGAATACTCTAATCCATAGTAGGTCCCAATTAGAGGTATTCGGATTTCGGAGTGTGACAGGTAAATAATGACACGAGTAGACATTATTTAGGATTAATTAGCAGGAAAAATTTATTTACTAAATAAACTTGTTTATTGTACCTTATTACCTGAGTTCACGTGCTTCAATATTAATGTTACAGAGCTTGGAAGCAGTCAAAGACGGCGACGAAGATGCTCTAAATACCCTGCGAGACCACTTGCTTGCCTTAGGACGTACGGAAAGTGTCGTTACCAGCGCCAAAGAACGATACAATGAAATAGCAGAAAAGCCTGAGCCTAAATCTGAGACCTCTATTGTGGAAATTCTTGAACTGTGGCAGCAAGTCTTCCGCGAAACCTTTCAACAGTACCATAGGTAGGCCCATGTTTGTGTTGTCCTTAAATTCTATCATAATAATCATAATTCAGTTTATTCCAGATTAAAATAAATGTATGATGTATCAACATCTACGGCAAGGCGACACCCGTCCGCGGTTTTTACATGTGGCTATAAAATAATGGTTCAAACATAGTGTAAACAAAATGTATAATGTATGCAGTCAAATAAAATACAAATGGAACAATATTAAATAAGATAAAATGAAACATTGGCTTTCATAAAATGAAATTGTTCTGAGTTAAATATGAGGTCGGAAAGAAGGAATGGGGGAGGGGGTTGGAGGTAGGAGTAAATTTTTAAAAGTTTCGGGTAATTTGGTTTTAATCGATGTCGATATTGCCTTATTAAAATTAATTTTGTTTTTAATTAATTTCATTGTAGGTGGTAGTTTATTATAATATTATTTATAATGGCCATTTATTCAGTTTGGGGCTGAGATCTCGTGGTGCTGACCATGTGTTGAGTGTTTTAGTCAATGCATTCCACCATCATATTAATGACATGAACAATGAAAGCATTTGTACTTCTTCCCGCAAGAGCTACTTTCTAAGTGCAACTCAGGATTTCTAATCCTAGCCATTCCTTGTACAGTATCAATCAAAGCTACTATACTATCAAGCTACTATACGATACAGTCTGAGGTTGGGAGTTGTGATTTGGGACACCTATCTACAATTACCATAGAATGCAAGTCAAATGTAGAATTTATGCAGTTCAACTTGACCCAGTTGAATAGCGGTTTGCTAGTCTTCGTGGGGATCTAAGATTCATGCCATCACTATCCGATACACTACAAGATTATGCTCCACACTGCCAAGTTTTGCCGTTAATGATTTTGAGAAAAATTGTGCATGGACATTTTAAAATAGACATGAGAAATACAATAGGGTCCGTACTCCGTACTCAATAAGATATAATGATACGTATTTTCATGTTTACTGAGCATTTATTGTAAATATGATCTGATGTACCCAGACGAGGTGAGTTCCATTATTTGTACTAGGCCTACAATACGTTGTGTATTTATTGGACCAATTTTTCAGACTTTCTTCTAAACTAGTCCGTTCCGAAGAAGGAGCTTCTGCCCTTCACTTGTGGCAAGAGTACCTTCTCCATGTGCAGACCTTCCTATCAGGCGTACTTCCTGCAGATTACGACAGTCTCTGCGAGACGCAGCGACTTTGTGAAGTCCATCAGAACTTACTGACAAGTCAACACGCTGTGTTGTTGGCAAGAAAAGATGGCTCTCAAGACTTAACTCAGTCTGCTCAAGAACAATTTAATTCCTTGGCCAATCTACACAATGAAACTCTCGCGAGAATCATGGACCGCCATGCAGAGGTAGGTGTGATAAAACTTCCGGTGTATTCACTATAAGTCTTTACTATAAGCCACGGAAATTTGTTATTCCAGTAGGTATGGAATCTTCTGGTATTTGGGCATTTATACTTTTATTTGAACCAAAATTCAAGAAACAGTAAGAAAATTGATCTCATGTTTTTGGGAAAACGTTCCTTTCATCATACTTATTCTTTTTTGGTGGATTTCAGCGTCAGAACTAGAAATGCTTCTTTTTTACTTTTAATTACATTGGCCACTGCTGAATACACTAGAATATTTCATCTTCTTGGACTCTTTCTATTGGCTTCCCTAGTTGAGTGTAAGAGAGGGCTTTATGGCCCAAATCCGCTAAGTTGCCTTAGTATTAGAACATAAAGTTATTATTTAAGTTACCTTCCTAATTATAAACTCGCTGACCATGGCTTATTAACCAATGTTATATTTTAGCCTCTTTTTGCATGGGATATGACTCCCTTATAAAACAACTAGTGTAAATCTGCCTTACACAGTCAGGCTACGATACTGTAATTAACTAATTGCAACTTTGCTCATTATTTCAGGTGAAGAAGAGATTATCTCTATGGTCAGCATTCCGCCAGAATCAGTCTCACCTTCTGACGTGGCTACGTGAAATGTCACGGGAGCAGTCTCGCCTTCAGCTCAGGTATCTCCATCTTCGCCGAGTGCCGAGGCTGCTGGAACAAATAGGCACCATTCTTGACAAGGTTCCATCGGGAAAAGCTCAATCTGTTGAACTAGTGGCCCAGCAAAACAAGATCATTCCCCTTTGTGAAGAACATGTTGCCGCTTCTGTTCGTATGGAAACCGTTGCAATTTCTGATAGAATTCAGAACCTAGAGGTGGGTCTTAATTTATACAATTATTATATTGAAATTACTATTTATGTTTTTTTTAAAATATAATTAATGTAATTTTGTTAAATAAAGAAATAATAAATAATTTAATTAATAATAAAAATAATGCGTTTATTTTCTTTCACAACAAAGATACTGTACGTGGTGGTGGTAAAATGGATATGTTTATGTTTCAGGCTGGTTTGAAATCGTGGAAAGATTTCTTAATACGGGTGCAAGAACTGCAAAAGACTTGTGATGAGCAAACCCGAAGTATAGAACAGGTGTGTGACCTGGTCTCTGAAGACATTACAAAGCCTGCGCCTGTGTCAATCGTTGATGTTCAAACCCGATTAGACCACTGCCAGGTAATTTTTGCTTTCATACTCTATTTAATTTATATTACGATTGACTATTTAGCAGTGTTGACTGTTCATTTTCAAATGCAGTTGTAATTGAACAACTTAATTAGAAATGCAGCATTGACAATGCGAAATTGACGCATTCTGAAACCCCCTACTGACATTAATGATATTATTAGATTATAGATCATTTTTTAAATTACAATTAACGGTGTTTCACAGAAACACTGCAATTATGTGTTTTAGCTGGTATTTTTTATATTTTCCAGTAATACTTCTATTACTTTTTTAGGAACTTCGAAGTAAAATCAGCGCGATAACAACAAATTTGGATGAACTGGGTGTAACGGTGGACCAACTGAAAGAGTCCGTTAGCCCTCAGGACAGTAAAGCATTGTCTCAGCGAGTATGGTTGCTTAATCAGCGACAGGCTGAGCTTGAACACCAGCTTTTGGTTCTCATCCACCAGCTAGAAGGTCAGCTGGAAATTGTTCAGTTATTCTTGAAGCGAGCTACTCGTTTTTCGTTGTGGGCGCAAGATCTACTTCTGCGGTAAGTTTCTGTCAATATTGTTAAGACAATGCAGCTGACAACTTACCGTATTGCATATGAACTTGAGTATGTGGCCCCGTCCGTGAAGTTGAGGATGATTATTTTAATTTACACTGGTCGCTTGTTTTCACGATCATGTAATGCTACGCTCAAATTGAAGATCCACCTCGTTTTTATAAAAGCTTTAAGATGTAGCATCTTCCCTGTATAGAGGTATTAGGTGTATTTTAAGCCTTTATGTCCTGTTTTATTATTTTCTATAAATCTTCACAACAATATAAGGAATGCAGGAATAAGAATCATTTCTTGGCAGTAGTTGCAGAAAATTAAAATAAAACCTTGGTCCTTATCTTTGACAATACCTAACTTGTATTATATCTGATTCAGGTTTGAAAAGAGTGTGACGGGTGATCCATCAAGCGGGCACCTTTTGCTCGACCATGAAGCTCGAGTCAAACGACTTGAAGTGGAGGTAAAAGCGGAAGTGAACCTGAAGTACAGAGAGTATAACTGGATCCAAACCACTGGACAAACCATTCTAGATTCACAAAGAACTGCTTCTGATCATAGTCCAGAAATAGAAAGACGATTAGTAGAATGTATTGCGTTGTGGGAAAGGGTCAACAGTTTGGGTGCCTTACGCTCAGAAAAGAAAGCAAAACTGAGTCAGACAATGGAGGGGCTTAGCCGCCGGTTAGAGGAAGTGCGCGCTTGGTTAGTTGGAGTGGAAGCTTCATTGGAAATGCCGTTAGTTCTGGAAAGAGGTTCCAAGAAGGCTGTGGACAAGCTGCTGAAAGAGCACGAGGTACTACAGCATAAAGTTGAGAACCAAAGTGCCAACGTTGCTGAAGTTTTGAATTTGTGTGAACTTCTTCTGCAAGATCCATCCATAGAGACTTTGAATATTGATACCGGGGAATTCGCTGCTGCTGTCCATTCTATTGATAGAAGGCAAGTTTCTTTGAACTCGCAATAACCAATTTATCTTTAGTTCGAACTGGTCTTACACCATCTAAAATCAGAGTAGATGAAGAATAATGCGCGGTGGGTATACTGAGATTTCGCAGATACCATCTTCACAATGTCAAGTTCTGGTTACGCACTAAATTTGTTCCATTTCTTCGGTCTTGCTATACGGTAAGCAGGGTGTGAAACGCTGTGAAACTAAAATATTCACCAAGGGTAAAAACAAAACCAGATTTATTGCTTTTCAATTTATACGTAGTATAAGGAAAGCTTTGTGATGGTCGAGATTTTCGATTCCGAGATTTCAACGGATTTACACGTTTTGAGGTCCCAGGGACACAAAAAAGTGGTTTTTACGAAATGCCTGTCTGTCTGTCGCTCTGTCTGTCCGTCGCTCTGTCTGTCCGTCGCTCTGTCTGTCCGTCGCTCTGTCTGTTCATCGATTTCCGGGCAAACTACTCGGTCGATTTTGATGAAACTTGGCATGTAGGTTTACAAAAATCATGCCTCTGGCCCATTTTTTTATTTTGGGCTATCTCAATTTGGGGTTTTATTTTCAAAAAACTCCAAAAAAACGTCTAGAAAAATTATTTCTCCAAAACGGCTCCTACTATTTCTTTTAAATTCACATGTATTGTAGTCGTTATTAATGTTGACAAAATGCGGAGGGTCGCTTGCCCCTTGATTGTTTGCTTCGGGGGGGAAAAAAAATAAAAATAACTAAAATTTAAAGAAAAATGACTAAAAAATAATTTTTCCGCAAAACCTTTCTATCCATGATTTCTACCATCAAGCATGTTTTAGGTGTTAAATTGAGTAACGAAACCGGACGTGCAAAAAAATTTTGTTTGAAAAAATTCTAGAAAATTCAGGTTCAAATGCATTGCGTGCCCTGCCATTATTGCTGTGTGGTTATGTGTTGGTCTGACCTATCTAGAATTCACCTCACCTCCAGTGACGTCAGGTCACCCCGAAATATCGCAAAATTTTACTATAGGAAAATTATTTGCCATACAATTACTCATTTTCTCTATCTACTAATTTTGATAAATTGGAAAGCATGTTCAAGTAAACTCGGACCGGTTCTTTAGACTTCTTTTGCATAAGGCATGGTTTTTTATGTACAGCAAATGAGAGGTTCATGAACATGTAATCCGGAGTGTAACCACTTTGGTTTATTCCAGGTGGAAGGCAGTGTGTATTTCCTCGTCAGAACGCAAGTCCCGCATTGTTGGTGCTTGGGAACTGCTGCAGCAACTTGCCAAAATGTGCCAGGACCACGGTGGGTGGCTTACTAAACGCGAAGCTGTCCTACAAGAAATTAAAACTCGTTCTGCCAAACCGCATTTGAGTGAAATTCCGGAGTTGATTGCGAGACTAGAGAAGGAAATTGCAGAAATTGAGAGTAGAGCTCCTGCCAAACAGATACTAGATGCTTCTTACTCTAAGCTTGCCCAGGACTCCAGATTTACACCCGACTCACTGATTCAGGTAAGTCATTTAATTTGAGGATGAACGAGTAATTGTATCAGCTCATAAATTAGGTACCCGTACCTCAAGGGTACGGATGCATAATAATCATGAATGGTTGACAACTTAACGTTATCGAGAGACCTATTACTCTAGTGACAACCCATTGAGGGTCTAGGCCTGAGGAGTGGTAGAGGGTCCTCGCACTTGACCACTGCTCTATTTGGAATGTAGTTGTTATGTTTAGCAACGTGGCCGAAAGCAGCGTTTTTCCCTATAGGAGAAAGTAAGGTACGCATTGAGGTTAGCTGGAGCTTTAGTCATAAGTTTATTTCGTATTGGTAATGGGTAAAAATAAAATTATTATTTCATTAATTTTCAGGTTGCTGGGCCAGGAAAGGCTGTGATTACTCGGTGGCAAGACATTGTAGAACAATCCCAGACGATGCTTTCCAACCTTCAGGCGATCATGCGCCTCCGCGATGAATTCATGCGTGCTCAACACAACTCTGTGCTTGTGCTGACGAGCGTATCAGCTCAGCTGACACAGGCAGATCTGGCCGCTGGGCCAGCGCGGCTGCCACGTTTGGATGCACTTCAACGGCAACTGGACGCTGAAAGTGCTGTGCTGGGTGCTGCTGACCGAGCTGGCCTTGAACTGATGAAGACCTGTAATGACCCTCGTGATGTTTCGGCTACCCAGGAGATGGTTGATGAGTATCAAAGCTTATGGCGTGACTTGAAAGCGAGATTCACCGAAATAAGGTATAGTATGCGATAAAGCGTTTCCAGTTTTCCTTAAATAGGATACTCTCTTCGTTATTTTGTCATTTCCTAACCATTAATCCGTTTTGCTAACTTTAAATAGTGGTTGTTATGTATGAGGATGAGATAGTTTTATGAGATGCGCTCTGATTGGCTGAGGAGTGAGCGCGCGTTCTAGTGTCGTGGGTGTAGGAAGATGGCGCGGATTGTATGTCTCGTGAGTTTTTTGAATTTTGATATAATAAACTTATAATTGGGAATCTGATTTCATGTAACTTCGAACCTATACCCAAAGAATCCATATATATAATAGTGGTTATTGAATTTTTACAATTTTTTAGGGAAAAGTGTTTACTCGAGTCGAAAACAGTGCAGGTATCCACGCTAGACCATTCAGACTCAGAAGTTCAAGTAGACACACTGCCACATTCGCAAAGACTGACATCTAGGGGGGCTTATGCCTTGGAGCTTGACGTGGCGTTACGGGAATGTGAAGAACATTTACGAGGCCTCGACCGGCTCTTAGAAACTTCTGCGCCCGAATCAGTCAGTAGCACACCAACATCCCAGTCGCCTTCACATCACACTGTGGTAAGGAACTAACTTGTTATAGGCACCGAAATGTTTCAATGTCCCACAGGTGCAATGAAGCTTGTGAAATTGTCGGGTTTGGTTGATTTCTCTGTAAGGCGGTTATTCCACCGACGTCAATAGTGATTATTGACGTCGATGGAATAAGCGCCTAACAGACAAGTCTCACGTGATCTTGTGCATGTGGCCGCACATACCAAACTTACTTTACCTATGAACCGCCCGTTGTAATAGTTTTACGAACTTCTCTGTCTCCTTTTACAGGCAAAAATGGTAGCAGCAGCCACGTCTTCTGTAGAATTAGCGCAACACTTAAGTGAGACTGTATTAGAATGCGGACTATCTGAAGAGGATGCCCGAACTGCCATTGTAAGGGATGTCACCTGTAGATTTGAACTTCTTTTAGCACGTGCCAAGGAGAAGGAAAGGCAACTCAGAGATGCAAGGTACGCAGCGTTTCCACTTTGAGGCAAATTTCCCTTTTTAGGGAAAATCCGGGTTTATTCACTGCACTAAAGGGAAATTGAAGGGAAAAGGGAATTTTGAGGGAAATTTGAAGAAAGAAGAGAGATATTGAGGCAAATTTGAGGGAAAACTGGTGGAAAAGTCAATGATTAAAATAAACTACCTGAAAATGGAAAATGTTACAATATTAAAAACACATAAAATTTGATAAATACGAATAAATAACGGTTTCAAATTTTAGTACGAATGTTATGAATTCTCACGACTGATGGCTTGGTGGGAATTTTAAAAACAGGAGTACATCAGTGCTTGATGATGATTTGACTTGCCTAGTTGTAGCAGCACAACTACACGATAACACGAGGTAATGGCACTGGCACGTGTTTTGGGTCCACCCCCCGAAATATTTGCAGCGTACACTAGACAGAATGGAGTTTTAAATATACAGTAGAATCCGGTGATAATGACATCGAAGGGAATTGACAAACATGGATGTCATACAAGGCGAATAGTATACAATATATCTAGGTATATATAATGAAAACCAAACTTTCTTCGTAATTCGTCATAATAGGCGGTTGGTCAATATAGACGGAGTCTTAATAAACGGATTCTACTGCATTGAGGTGAAACCAATTTTAGCAAAACTCGTTGAAAGATGAGCGAGGAAAAATCATTGGCGTAAATAGGGGGATAAAGGCGTAGTATCCACAATAATGAAGGGGAAATTAATTCTTGGTGTGCTTATTTCATCTGAAAGACATAACAAAACTAAAAATAAACATGTTGACCAAGTACTTTCACAAAAGGATATTACTCAAAAAGCTTAAAACCCCAATACTTCAGACCTATTTTTTCTCCCCCGGTCCCCCCTCAGTGGTAGGTTTATTCGTCGGTAAAATCTCAACTATACTGCTTGCAAAATGCGTAAAACCTCACGAATTTGGGCTTATTTATAATTTTTTTTCCTCCGGGGGAGACCCCCGCGCCCCCCTTTCTCCAGGGTATAACATGCGCAAAAACCTCACTGATTTGGGACCATTTATCAATTTTTTCTCCGGGGGAGACCCCCGGGCCCCCCTGCCTCCAGGGTATATCATGTGTATTGGTCACTTATACCCTACTTGAAAGGCAAAATTCTCCCCTATCCTCCGAGAAAAATACCAAAATCCGCGCCTGGTACCACCATTCATAACAGGTTCAGCAATTTGGCCGTCAGGCATATACAGTATATAGTAGAATGAGACGACTAGGTCGCTGGGCGTTCCAGAAACAAAAGTTTACTTAATTACTTTTAATTTTTTTGTTTTACTGAACTTGAATAGTTTAATGTGTATAACGTATTTCATACTCATTAAAAAACAATAAAATTTAAATAATAAAAAAGTCATATAATTTGCTAGGCAGACTTCCCCCCCCCCCCCAGAAATTTTGGAAATTTAGAAAATAGAAGAAAATTCCGAATATTAGCGAATTGGGCGAGTGAGGGAAAAGAGGGAAATTTTGAGTTGCCGCTGAGGGAAATGTGATATATCGCAAGTGGAAACGCTGAAGGTACGTTTCTGATGATAATTAATTTACCACTCGTATTATTCTTATATTTTTAATTTGGGGATAATGGACCGAATTCAAAGTTGATTGTGTTAAAGGATTCCTTCAGTGAAAAGATCCACTACATAGTATGTATTGCCTAAGGGCGTTACAAATACAATTACAAATTTATGAAGTCTCCAAAATAGCGGGGCAGTATTTTTGTCGGGAAAAAGGCAGAAAACCCATTTTTTTTTTTTTGCAACTAGTTGGGTTGGATCTTACGATGAACTTCTGTAGGCAAGAAGTGATATACAGAAGAAAGTAGATTCTACATATTTGTTCTCTGTATTTTTCAAAACATTTCCCCAGGTCTTTCCTATTGGATGGATATGTGTTCTTTTGTATGCAGTGAGTATTTACGAAAATACTTAATTTAATTCTTACAATACAGTTAGGTACCTAATGTGCTTTCATATGAAGTAGCAACTTCACCGAGGACCATACCATCTTGTAAGAGTAATGCTACGGCGAGCTTAATAAAAGCTAGTCTTATATTATGTACATACATTTGCACCATGAGCTCCTTAAGGTTGAGTAAAGTACGTTAAATCAGGGATGAAACTACGCTTTCTTATCTTACTGAACTTCGCCTAACTATAAACATTTTTTTTATAGTGAGCGTGGTCGTCTGACATGTCCATTATGCTCGCACCGTAACTGGCAGCAACTAGACAACGATCTATGGAGACTGGAACAGTGGGTACAGTACGCAGAGGCCATACTCAGGTCGCGTGGCACGCCGCCACGGGAAATGGAGGCGCTGGAAGACGTCATTCAAGACCACCGAGAACTGCTGCTCGATTTAGACAGCCATAAGAGTATTGTCGCGTCCCTGAACATAGTCGGCGAGCACTTGGCAGACCACGCTGAAGATGTGCAAAAGGCGAGAGAACTTCGGGAAAGACTTGGTGTTTTAAATTCTCATTGGGAGGGCATCTGCTCTGAAGCGGCGAGATGGCAAGGCTCTCTGCAATCAGCACTTATGGAGGTTAGTTGATTAGAGAGAGGAATTTATGTACCATTGAGGCTAGTTGATAGACATTTGGGCCCGGCCCCACTAACGCTTAGAAAGTATCGGTAAGGAATACTGGACGGCACCGCTATGTCGTACAGTGTTTCTTACCGGGGACTTTTCAAAGGATGATGGGAACCGCCCTTAATAGTTTTGCAACGATTTCCACCGAAAATTACTTAGATTTTACATGTGTCAAATGGTCATGCGCCCGTGTAGATTTTTTTTAAACAAATTTTCAACCCTTCAAATGAGGTGGGGTCCATATTGTGACCACCCACTTCAGCTTCATAAAGGGGTATGCCGGTACAAGTGATTTTTTTCTGACTTACCCATTCTAAACTAGTTTTTTTTTAATGTAAATAAATATAAATAAATTCGATCAATTCATATTTTAAATGTATTTTTCTTCTTATTTATAAATTGCTTTAAATTTGTAATTATGACAGAGACCCAAAACGGTTGAGTCAAATTTGCCGAGAGCCTCTGAATGTTCCCGAAGGAAGAATATGCATATTAAATATTTACAGTCAAATTAATTATAATTTTACATCAATTTACAAGGAACCTCCCATTGGGAACTAAAAGGTTTGATAAAGCGAAACAAGCGTTTTTTATTCAAAGTATTGTAAATGAAAAAATGTTCGGTGTTCACTCACGTTCGGGGAGATTCTTTAAAGCGTCATGATTGCAAGTATACATGTTACATAATAAATACGGGTTTGTCTCTCATTACTTTCACGACTGTTTCTTATTTTTTTTAGAACTCTGAATTCCATGAAACTATTGAAGAATTAGTAAGCTGGCTAGGAACCACTGAATCACTAATTAGACATTCTGAACCAGTAGATCTAAGTCAAGACGAAGTCATTGTACAGGCCCACTATGATAAATTCCGGGTAAGTATCTTTAAGTAATACACCCTGCGTGGCTGGATTTTTCTAGACTTCCCTGAATACTTTTGCCATTCCTTTCTACCAAAATATTGTGCTTCCAGTTTTTTTTGTTTTTTGTTCGTGAGATGAAATGAAAATTGAAAACCGGTGTCAAAAATCCCGAACTTATGCATTGAAATTATGGGAAAATATATAAAAATGAAAATATGTGGTTATTGGAATGGCAAGGGTTGCCTGTTGCATTGGTTTTCCCCAAACACTTCTTTTGAAATTTTATGCATTTTAAATAGGTAGGCCTACTTATTCTTAATCATTATTATTATTTTATATGTTTATACACTGGCATTTGGCACTGATACACAATGCAGCAATTTAGATTGCGTCTTAAGTGCGCAGAAGACTCGTATCTGTACTTGGTTAAGTCATGCTTTCGACTGTTTCATTGCGTCAATGGTAAGCTTATCTCAGCTTGTCCATTATCGCTTGCAACCGGTGTAGGTTGACATCGGGAACGTATACCAGTTTGCCAATGGCCAAAAATTCAAACGGTAACAATACAATCCATGGGGTCGTTGGCATTGGACAAGGGACCTATGGGCCACTATAAGTAGGCCTAGGTCCGTAAAAAGTCCTTCTAAAATTACATTACATGAAGTGCACAGAAACTTACTGCGCCGGTTATGTTGGCAAGCGTCATGGTGGTCCTTACCTAGACTTTTCAAGCCTTGCTAATTCGATTTGAAACCATCCTTGACAGGAGCTGAGCGCAGAGCTCGATCGCTGTGAACCTCGCGTTCAAAATCTTCAAGAAGCTGCTGTGCAGCTACTTGACAGGGGAGGGACTGCCCGGGAAAGACTCACTGGTTTACGAGTAAGACTCACAGGCTTGAAGCGTCTCGTCCGAGTCTACCTACTGAGATTGGGTGCTGCACTGGGCCGCGATCCCAACGAGCTCGCCGAACATCCTGAACCGGTAAGACTTGATAGGTTTATATTGTCTAGATTGCCATTCGTGAAAACTTTTAAATTAACAAATATATACTCGTAGTATTTATTATAGTAATGTCGTTTTTACTTTAAATCAATGCATTCCAAAGTGTTTCAAAATTAATTTTTTCGGTAAGCTACTTGTGTGGGTTGTTTGATTTTCATGTCATTTTATCATCGTTAAAAAAGGACAAATTACTAGTTTAAACTTCTAAAATCTACCGAGCGAAATTTTTTATTTAAATAGTTTATTTTGTAACAAGTCCTGTTATGATGTGATAGTGATTACCGTTTGTATTGTATTGTAGATTCACGTCGGTGATGCTGGCAGCACTGATTCAGCACTGCACTCCACGTAAATATTATTTTCATTTTACTTTTGGTTTCTTAATGTATTCCATTATTGGCATGCTTGCATGGGCCTCTTTTTTGCCCAAATCACTTACTTCTTCATTAACTGACTATGAAAAACAGGAGAAATTATATTTTTTCTTCGCCAATAACTTAATGCATTTCTGCACAAAAATTTAGCCAAAATGATTTGGGTACAGAGCTGGCTACTAGGCTAGTTGTGAAAAGTTGACTTGATTTAGCAACAACCTCAAAATAATCAAGTGCAGAGAATACTTTATTGTTTATTGTTTGCTAAATTAATTATCCTTATTGCCTGTGGCCCCAATTAAAGCCCTCTCGAATTAGTCTGGAAGTAGGCATTGTTTCCATGGATAATGTCTTGCTTACCAAACCAGTACCGTACCATAACAGACTCACCAGCTGTATTCAGCAATTCGGTGCCTACTCAATTGCACATAGGTAATACCGCGTTATGACTGCTATTCCATGCTTGCCAGTTATGTAGTCAATAATTACATGCCAGACACATCTGCTCTTCACTCCCTCTAAATCCTAATCCAAGTCGTACGTTCAGCCCCCCTTACTGATTTATTGTTGCAGTGGTGGAGACGTAGATACGACAGTACTACGGCGAGGCTGCAGATTCCTGTCGCGGGTCCTACGTGCGTCCCTTCCCATTCAAGCTCTAATGCTTCTTCTTCTCGGCGCAGCCACTCTGGTACGGGAAGACGACTACAACTGCGCCCTCGCCAACTCAGCTCGATTTCATCCGTACTATCCACATCAACCACCTCCAGTCTAGCAGTCTCCGTCCGCCGTTCAAGATTTTAGTTTCTTTAATATATTTGGGATTTTATACATTAAAATATTTTACTTTAAATTTTAACCTTATTGAAGAAAGCATGTTCTAAACTTCTGTTTCTACTTATTGGACTAACTCTAGTGGGACTTTTCTCAGGGCACTGATAAAAACATTGGGTTTCTTATCACTTATCATATCTTGAGAATATATTATCAGAACATTAGCGCTGACTTAGCAAAATATTTGGGGGTGCTCCGCTGCTCAGATAGGTACTAAACTTCTTTACCTCAAGGGTCTATCCTGTTGAAGTTTGGATTAATAAGCCGACCATTGAACACTAGGGGGTTTCCTTGACTAAGTTAATTTTTAACGATTATTTGGGTTTAATTAGCAGCACCATATAATGAGGAACCAGTAGAATCCGGGCTGATGGGCCGTGGTCGAAGTGAAAGTGAACTTCCAAACGTTTCGTCAACATCTGCGGTCGACATCTTCAGTGGAACTGCGTAGACTTCTAAGATTGTATCTCGGAGGCTCAGCAGCGACTGTGAGGGCAGGAGGTTGTGCTCTGAAATTTATACTAAGATGCGCGGTGGTGGGGAGTGGAGGCGGAGTCATCCTCGCTCCTGATTGGCTCCCTACTACCTCAACCTGATTTCCGGATGATGACACCAGTTTCTTTGCTGTAGTCTTCTTTAAGGCTGGATACCAAATTCTATTGACCTTTAATCCCTCTTCTTTCCTATTGAAGTTATGCGGGTGCTTGTGGATCTCTATAGCCTCTCTGTGTAACCGAGGGTGGTATGAAGAAGTTGTAGAAAGCACTGTAGCATCTTGAAATTGTATTATGTGACCGGTTTGTGTTAGAACATGCTCAGCGATTGCAGACTTCTCCGACTGTAGAAGACGGCAGTTTCGTTTATGTTCATCAATCCTGGTTTTTAAGCTTCGTTTCGTAGTACCTATATAGACTTCTCCACACGAACACGGAATCCTGTAAACACCTGCAGACGTCATCGGGTCCCGGCTATCTTTGGCTGATCTGTACAAACTATTTAATTTTCTCGTAGGCTTGTAAATAGTCTTCACATTGTGCCGTAAGAAGAGTTTACCTATACGGTCTGAGACTCCCTTGATGAATGGAAGGCAGAGTAGGCCAGTAGTACTTGGGGGTGCGTCTTGCCGAGCGGATCTATTCATGCGGGGTCGGATGGCGCGGGCTATTTCTCGTGCGCTGTATCCATTCGATTGCAGTGCCGTGTCTAAGTGCTTGAGTTCCCGTTGAAGACATGTTGGTTCGCAGATCCTGTTGGCACGGTGGATGAGTGTCTTTATCATGGCTCGTTTTTGGCTCGGATGATGGTTAGAATTCTTGTTCAAGTATCTATCCGTGTGGGTCGGTTTTCGATACACTGTGTGGCCCAGAGTTCCGTCTTCTTTCTTCGTTACCAACACATCAAGAAAAGCCAACCGACCATTGTTTTCCTGTTCCATCGTGAATTGGATGTTTGCATGGATCGAGTTTATATGATTCAGGAAATTCTCCAGGTTCTTTTGGCCATGACTCCATACCACGAAGGTGTCATCAACATACCGGAACCAACATTTCGGCTGTAGAGGGGCTGAGTTCAAAGCTGTATTTTCAAAGAACTCCATGTAGAAGTTAGCGACTACTGGACTGATTGGGCTGCCCATCGCGACTCCATCCAATTGTTCATAGAAGGTCGAATTCCATTGAAAATACGTCGTTGTCAGCACATGGTGGAACAAAGCAGCGATGTCATCCGTAAATTTTTCTTTTACTAACTCCACAGTCTCCTTGATGGGTACCATTGTGAAGAGTGACACGACATCAAAGCTTACCAGTATATCATCAGGTTCCAGGCGGATGGTTTTCAGTTTTTCGATGAAGTGCGTAGAATCCTTGATGAACGACTCATTATCCCCTATATGTACCTGAAGGAGTTTCGTAAGGTACTTCGCTAAGCCATAAGTGGGGGATCCGATCGCACTAACAATAGGGCGCAATGGTACATCCGGCTTGGGGATTTTTGGTAGGCCATATAGTCTCGGTGGCAAGGCTTCTGATTGAACCTTGCCGGAAATCAGGTTGAGGTAGTAGGGAGCCAATCAGGAGCGAGGATGACTCCGCCTCCACCCCCCACCACCCCGCATCTTAGTATAAATTTCAGAGCACAACCTCCTGCCCTCACAGTCGCTGCTGAGCCTCCGAGATACAATCTTAGAAGTCTACGCAGTTCCACTGAAGATGTCGACCGCAGATGTTGACGAAACGTTTGGAAGTTCACTTTCACTTCGACCACGGCCCATCAGCCCGGATTCTACTGGTTCCTCATTCGACTCCGGCCGTGAAAGCCTTTGCAGTTATATAGCACCATATAAGTCGGCGCATATCAGGCTACAAACAATAGATAATGACTATAGTAATAGACATACGCCTACGCCGTAGATTTCATTTGAACCAACTTTTAATATCTCCTAAAGCTTTAGGCGCCCATTCCATTGACCGGCTAGGACTATTTCCAAAACGGTGACGTGGTAGCAGACACTCAAGACTTAGGTAGCGTCTCCACCGACCTCGCATTGCAGATTGCAAGTGACATTGACGGAAATGTTTGTTTTTCTTTTTATAGAAATCTATTAAAATGTTTGTAATTAACATATCCCATGAAGCCATTTTTTAATTTTAGTTTGTTTGTTTGTGATTTTATTGTATGATCATTGATAAATTTTAACTATGGCATAGAGGAAAATAAACATTTCCGTCAATTCTGCAATGCGAGGTGGGTGGAAACGCCACCTAAGTCTTGAGTGTCTGCTACCACGTCACCGTTTTGGAAATAGCCCTAGCCGATCAATGGAATGGGCGCCTTAGCCCATTTCACTTAAATTGATATTATACAGAAAAATATAGGGCCTAGGCTTGTATAAATCAATATCATGTAAAGTGAATGAAAATGAACTGTAGAAAATAACAATTTGACATTAGAGTCTAAATAAATTTTTCGCTGCACTAGCCGAATCAAAAGATAGTTTAATCCTAACTTTGAAATCAAATTTTAAGGCTGAGTGTTCAAAATGTTTAGTAAACAAGAAACTATCGTACTTTTTGGACGAAATTAATTAATTGCTCGTTCCACAGCCACAAAGATGTAAAAGGAAACAGATGAAAAAATCTTAAAAAATACGAGCTTTCTGTGAAAACTGTCTATTTTCCTTACAGATTTACAACTGTGCTACAAAATGGGTTTAAGGCTCTCAATCCAATTTTTTTAAGGTAATAATATTTCAATTCAGAAAATATAATCTTCCTGCGATAACTTGGATTTTTATGAGCTTTTTATCTGTTCACTTTGTTATCTTTGTAACTGTGGAATGAGCAATAAATTATTTTCGTCAAGAAATCAGCAAAATTTCTTGTTTCAAAACATTTTGAACACTCAGCCTTAAGTGTTCTTCAACATTCCTCATAATACCGAAATTTATAAGTGGGGTGCTCTGGGACACCCTGGATATTGTTTGCACACCAGCAGCCTATGTAGTAGCCTACTGTGTCGTCATGCTCGCCGCGAATGCCTGGTAACTCACAAAAAAAAAAAAAAAATAAAGAATATCAGTAAGGTATTGTTACCATGCTGTGCATAAAAAATAAATTCAGTACTTAATTTCTATGATACAGAAACTGTATACAGTAAGGCGTGTATTCCACTTGTCAATATTCCGTCATTTGTGATTGAAAAAAGTTGAGATTTCTGTTTTAAGGAGACTATTATGTAGATAAGGGCTACATTTTCTGGCCATGCTTCGGAGGGCATGTAACGCAGGCTGTCCCGGGCATTCCTAGTTGAGTGTAAGAGAGGGCTTTATAGCCCTAACTCCGCTAGGTTGGCTTAGTAATAGAAACAATAAAAAGTCTTTATTTATTTATTTATAAGTTAAGTATCAACATACATAATAGTCTCCTCAAAACAAAAATCTCAACTTTTTTGTTAATCACAAATGACGGAATATTGACCAGTGGAATAGGGGGGTATTCCACATACGTACAACGTCAATGAAAATTATGAAATTGATGGTGGCAGCAGACATTTTTACATACTAAAAATTCTGCTGCCACCATCAATTTCATAATTTTCATTGACGTTGTACGTATGTGGAATGGGGGCCATAGCCTAGACTACACTAGAAAATGAAACTATTTTGCTCAATCAATAATCAAGTGAATCTCCATGGAAACAATATTTCCTTTCCGTTTTGTCAATAAGCTATTTTTCGTAATAAGCCGGGTATATTCTGTGTGTGTACATACATGTAATATCTATACTATCTGCTATGTACAGTATACCGCAATGTGTAGATAATAATGAAACGATAAAAGTGCAAAGTTAACCAGCAGTGTGTTGTTACGGACTTATGGAAAGAGATGAATACTGATGGCCGACTCAGGGGTAACAGAGACAATGTTGAATTCAGTCTGAAGGGTCCTATTAGTGTAAATATCAACGATGATCAGAGAAGTAAGTAGGTACTGTAGCGATGTAGCCTGCATACTATAGCAGACAAACTATTATATAGCCTAACACGCTTTTATACAAACAACTCAAGAATCCGGATTTTAAAATCATGGAGAACCACCAGCAATATGCTACAGTAATGGCATTTTCACACCCATGGCCAAGATGCAGGTAGTTAAAATTATTAAATCAATCATTTACTCTTACATATGCCCAAACACATTCAGCATCACCATGCAGATAGCCTACAAAATATTTCAGAAATTTAAAAATAAGTACAATGACAATTTGGCATTGGTATAGTGTCAGGCAGTGGGTTATTTACAGACGGCCAACGGGAAATGGCCCAGACGAGCGGTAGAATTTGAAAAGGTAAAAATCTGAGTTTTCCACACCATAAATGAACTGAACTAAATCATTCGATTTTTTCTTTTATTCTGAGACGGCTTCCGAACCAAGTTCTCAGTTGTGCATTAAACTTAGTCCTCCTCCCCTAATAATGGGTAGCGCGGCAAATTGGCAAATCCGCCTCTGCTAAGGCGCCCATTCCACCGACCGGCTAGGGCTATTTACAAAAACGGTGACGTGGTAGCAGACATTCAAGACTTAGGTGACGTTTCCATCGACCTCGCATTGCAGAATGCAAATGACATTGACGGGAATTAGCATTTTTCTTTTTATAGAAATCTATTAAAATGTTTGTACTTTGTACATATCCCATGACGCCATTTTTTAATTTTAGTTTGTGATTTTACTGTATGATCATTGATCAATTTTAACTATGCCATAGAGGAAAATAAACATTTCCGTCAATTCTGCAATGCGAGGTCGGTGGAAACCCCGCCTAAGTGTCGAATGTCTGCTACCACGTCACTGTTTTTGTAAATGGCCCTAGCCGGTCGGTGGAATGGGCGCCTAAGCTATAGGCTACACTGGAAGCGAGTGGCAATGGGCAAGCAGCATAGTAGCTTCGCTTATAAGCGTTTTTATTAAGTTTTTACATTGGTACTATATAGTGTTGCTATCAGGCCGGTATGATATGCCGGACTGAGGCGGTGCTTCCACATACGTCAATCGTCAATCAGAAATATGGTTTTGACGTGGTAGCAGAATTTTTAGTATGTCTTTAATGTCCTCTAAACCTTCAATTTCACTGTTTCACATTTCTCATTGACGATTGACGTATGTGGAAACACCGCCTAAGACAGACAGCTACATTTGCGAGTTATTTTCAGGCAATTCTGGTTGCTCAGTCCTTGACCTTCAATTTCCTGGACCGTCTCAGATAGGGGAAGTATCATTTCGTAACTACTACACTATGTGGCTCAGCGTACTGGTCAAGATAAAGCTACCACCAGAGGCTTCGGGAACGAACATTGGCTCTCTTCCAGCTCAGCATAAGGAAGAGAATATCAGTGAATGGCTGCAGTCAATACCAAGAAAGGTATGCTGATGGTAGCTTACCAGTAGTTTATTATGGCAAATATATAGCTATAGATTGTTTAGGGGGGTTTTAAGCCTGAGCTATCAGTTCATTATAAATTTTTGTACCCCTTTCAATATGCATTTAATTTCGACAGGGGGTGGTTAAACACCCTAAACCCTATAAAGGAGTCCCCTTACCTATGTAGGTGCCTATGTGTGGACGATTACCTATAGGCATACAATAAATGGCAGAATGGACTCAGGGGAAAAATCCCACCCACGTCCTTCTGTCCAGGGGCGGATCCAGCCCATTTTGGGGGGGGGGGTAGTTGTGGGTCAAAATAGGAAACATATGTAGGATAGATTAAATCAGAGCGTAATAAATCAATTTACAATAGATTTACCAAATTTGGGGGGGGGCAGCTACCCCCCTACCCCTCCCCTGTATCCGTCCTTGCTTCTGTCATTGCTTAGTTCAGTTGCATAGGCGGGGTTTCCACATACGTCAATGGTCAATTTCGAAATATGGTTTTGACGTGGTAGCAGACATTTTTAGTATGTGTTTAATGTCTGCTAAAACGTCAATTTCATATTTCTCACTGACCATTGACGTATGTGGAAACCCCGCCTAAACCAAAGCAGTTGCCTAGCCAGCAGACGACCCAAGACCTGCAAACTTCGTTGACATACATTCCATTATGCCATCATAATCAGGATCCAGAATACTTATTAATTCGTAAAGTAAAAACATGTTTATGTTATATGTTTATTCGTGATTTTTTGATACTTACTTACTTTTACTTTTATGTCGCCTTTGTCCTCAAGGAGGGTCGGCGGCACGGCAGCGGCGTTTCCAGACGACTCTGTTGAGAGCGTCAACGTTTCGTCTTCAGTGGAACTGATAAGATTTTATTAGTTGTTGCGGAGACTCCAAGAACCAATCTGAGAAGTCTACGCAGTTCTACAGAAGTCGGCCGCAGATGATGACGTAACGTTTGGAAGTACGCTTTCAGAACGAACACAGCCTAACATACGGGATTCAACTGCTTTATCACATATTTTAAATTTGTATAATATGCAAAATATTTGATATTTTGCTTTTTGTTTCCAACTCATAGCCGCCATAGCCTAGCCTACATACAATATGGTTTTGTGAGATGGCCTGTTATTATTATTTATATTATCCAACAGGTTCTAATGGCACACCCTCACCACGAAGCTGGAAGCCACGACATGGTGTCCATTTCGTGTTCAGAAAGCGGCATAGAATGGCGAGATCTCGTGGCAATGCGGCTCATTCTGCGGCAGCCGTCCCCAGTCTGGAGGACCTTCCATATCGAGGAGATCAACGTGTACCACGACATACCCAGGCGGGCACCTGGCAAACACTCGGCGGCAGAGTCGCTGGTGGAGCTCATCAAGCGGCAGACCATCTCGGCCCTTAAGTGGGCCCCGCAGACCGAGGGACAGAACCAGACTGGTGCCTACGAATTCACGAGCCTCCCTGCCCCTTGAAGCTATACTTAATTGCAGTGATAGCTGAACATACAGGTAGATTATTCTTGAAGCCTACATTCCATCCCATGTAAAAAGTCCAAATCTACTCGGAAAATGTTTACATGCCAGTTCAACAACATGCTGACTATATGGGCCTACCGATGAATGCTAGCACCGAGAAGGTTATAATAATGTATTGACATTTTATTCATGTTTATTCAGTTGACTCAAAAATTATTATTGTAGGCCTAACAATTCCATATTTTAGTTTAATAATAATTGCATATAAACAATGGGCCTATAATTTATTTTATTATTACTGTTGGCTATAGTATAGCACTATAAACAATATGACGTTCAAAACTCATTGTATAGGATACCTACCGTACAACACTTGATATTCATTGAGAAAAACTACTTAGTAAAGTTCTGCGTTAAAACATTACTAAGTAATTTTTCATAATGAGTGACAGCAAGTTTTACAAAGTTACTAAGGAGACCATTATGTATTAACACTTGATACTAATTATTTGGTGTAAAATTGCAGCTTTTATTGCTACGGTGGTCAAGGCAATTTTACACTAGGCTACTTAGTACAGAGGGCTCTCAGAAGCCTATCAAGAGCGGATACAGCGGAAAATTTAGGGGAGGGGTCACAAGTTGTGTGTTAGTTTAAAAGGTAATTTTTTGTTGTTGAAAATTTGAGTTTTATTAAATTATTATTATTTTTTATTTACTATCATATGAATTTATTCATTTAGGAGGGGTCATGACCCCCCCCCCCCCTTGGATCTGCTATTGAAGCCTATGTAGGCTCTATATTAACAGGCAAATTTAAAAAGCTATTACCCTAAAGAATAATTTTAAAAAAACGTTCTGCAAAAATAAAATTTACATGGAAAATCCAACCTATGTTCTACCTGCAGAATCTAGAGAGTAAGCTAAGCCTATGTAATGTAACATATGCTATTGTGTTTACGTTATAGCTACGGTATTACACCTCTTTATAGGATGCAAGGAATTTAAGAATGAATCAATAATTGAAAATTATATTCGTATATTCCTTAAATGTAGGTTTACATAGAAACATGTGCAGCCACGTACATTGAACACAATCCATGTATGTCATTCATGCACACGGACAATCTATCTGGCCAGCATTTACGCAGGGTAATCTCATTTATGACGCGTTTTAGCCTGGCTTTGACTTAGGGAACCAGTCTAATTATCATAAATGCACAGAGCCTGACTAAAAAAAGAAGGAACTTGAACACCCCCTCAAACAAAAATTTAATCCATGCCATTATTTTAGACTTGTCTGTATACGTAAGCTAAGCACGATCGAGTGGCTTACTAAACACCGAACAGGGAAACCTTTGACAAAACACTAAAACAAGTATTTACGCAAAAGCCTACGAATGGGCTTTAAAACATGAAACATGCCAGCACCTACTTTTATTATGAAATACGAATGAACAAAAACAACACGATGTTTAACGGTGTTTGTAAAACGGAAATTGAAGTGACAGTTAGAAAAAACAATACAAACAAGTAGTTTTTGGTTTTTAACTTCAAAGCATTATAGGCTAGTATACCGTTAAATTCCATGAAAGCAAATTAGGAACATTTGCCAAAATTAATGATTGCCACTGATAACACAGAATGGAGATCGGTCATTCACAAAATCATTTCTATTTAGTAATAAATCATTAACTTAGGTATTTAAAATAAACTTGACACATTCTAACTAAGTAAATGAACAATAACAATTTTCTAAGTAGCATGTACTGCATATCCTAAGCAACTTAGGAACGTTTTTTGTACGTCAAACAAAAATTATTTTCAGACTGCTGAGCTCAGGTCGAAAGCATTCAAAATAGTGCACGTACTATATATACTACATACGAATTTCTTAAATATTTGCCTTGTTCAGCTCATAAAGAAAAGGAACAACTGTTTTTCTTTAAATATATTGCATTGTACCGTATCGTTGTTAAAGGTGCAATTTTAGATATTTAGGGAGAAATAGACAGAGAACGTCTTTTAGAAGTCGCACAAAGCAAATAAATAAGGCTAAGTATGCATATAGACCCATTTATAAATAAGTTGGGTAGGAAACTATTTACGAACTATCCGACTAGTGCAATTCTTTATTCAGCAGTTGAAAATAAAAAATAAATAAATAAAAAAGTCCAGTTACATTTTAGGCTACCTACTATAAATGACTAAAAATCTAACAATAGTTAAATCATCTAAACGTTTTATTTAACTAAGCAAAAAGGTAACCCATATTATAACCAATTTGGCTTTTAAGAAATGAAATTAAGAAAGTCATCTTGGGAATCTCCTACCCAAGGAACCAAAACCCTACTGCAATTTGCTCTAATTCCAGCAAAATTCTAAAGAAATAAAACAAGAAACTACCACCAACTTCGACTTTCTTCAGTCTGGGTGACGAAAAAACAGGACAGAAGAGAAAAAATACACTAAAAACATGACGAGGTGAGAGAATGTAACGCAGCCAAGCTGGGACATATATATCTACGCATGGTGGCATTCTACGATGTTGATTAAAAAACATAGCTTTCGTAATAAAATAATCGAGAATACCACTGAATGACTAATCAGCTTTTTGCATACGTACATCATATCATAATTATATTACAATATGCTCTAATATAAATTATAATGTAATTACAATATGTATATATGCACGCAAAGGATTCACAATGATGACTCTTAATGGTTTGCGTCGTTTTGGATTCTAAGTTATACCATTTGGTTTTTCTAGCTAATGACATATTATTAAGGTCTACCTACCCTAAAACTATGACTTACACTTCGTATAAAATCTTTGTTATTGTTAAATAAAAATAGTTGTATCTTCTTAAATATAATATTATTTAAAGAGTTCTATTTTGAATTTCAATGATCTAACGTACTGATAGTCTCATCAGTCGTGATGTACAAGTAGCCTCTAA
Source organism: Psococerastis gibbosa (assembly GCA_963971405.1). Lineage (NCBI taxonomy): Eukaryota > Metazoa > Arthropoda > Insecta > Psocodea > Psocidae > Psococerastis > Psococerastis gibbosa. The sequence goes on from OZ020485.1 coordinate 28,173,772, forward strand.
TTGTTGTGATATGCAGAGCAGAATCAAATGAGATGCATATCAGTTAGGCTATTCCTACATTTCGGGTGGAAACATTTTTCTAAATTTGTCTTTTTCGTTAACAAGAACAGCCTACTTAAAAGACCAAAATCTGGTTGTCTCATAGACAAGGTGGTGAGATGTATAGGCTCTACACTGACAAAAATTCCGCTTATTAATAGGCAGGTATTTGAAAAAATGTACGCATGCATAGTGCTTAAACATCCTACAACTACTTAATGACGTAACAAAAAAAAATAAGCTTTGGGCGGCCATTCCACCGGCGAATTTACTTGAAAAATTGACTTGGTCATTGACGTTTGTTTTGTTTTAAGGAGGCTATTATGTAGATACTTAACTTATCTAGTATAAATTAAGTTATAATATGGTAGAGACTTATTAATGATGTCTGCAACCATATCATAACTTAATTTATAATATAGATAAGTTAAGTATCTACATAATAGTCTCCATAAAACAAAACAAACGTCAATGACAAAGTCAATTTTTCAAGTAAATTCGCCGGTGGAATGGCCGCTTTAACGTAGGCTAAATTTAAATGCGGGTATTTTACAAAGCCACAAACACAAAAAACAGTTGGCGCCGTGAACAAAACAATGAACCCGTAATATCCCGCAAAAGTGACACCAGACAAAATAGTTTTTGGTCTTTCAAGAAGGAAAAGCATTTACAGAAACGAAGTTGATTTTAAGTACAAGTAAACCAATGCTACGTAGGTACAAACAAATACACAGATTGTTATCCAAAATTCGACGGGATTATCACTGAAATATGATTCCACAGACACAAACAGTATTCCAACATGGACCCGCATACAAGAAACCATTCATCAAAGGGTTTCAATTAGAAATGTGTATTAAGGAAATAAATTGGTAACTAACTCAGTCAGTTTGATATAGTTTGTTGAATGGTTAGTTGCATACGGCTTCCGACAGAAGATGAGTGTTGGCTAGAGCGAGAGTGGTGCGCAGGCAACGACGGTATTAGGATTAGATGACAGACCCCTCCGCCAGGCGCGCTAGAAACCCATAGCACGTGTTAATGGTTGGGCTCTCAAATAACAATATAAAGCAGTACATGGGGAGCACAAATGTCATTAAATATCAAGAGTTGCCAACTTTTACGTATTTACCACCAAAATGTGTGGAATTCTATACATAATAACATGGTTGCATAACTTGAAATAATCAGGGACGTATTTAACTAGAGTTCTAGTAATGCGTATGTAAGAGAAATGGGACATTCACCAAAGGTGTTTCTAGAATTTTTGGTTCTACCTGACACTTTATACGCCTTGCAGCCGCGACGGGATTTTTTATTGTTTGGAAGTACCTTACGCAAGTCGGGGTTTGATTTAATTTTATCAATACAATTCGGAGGGCATGTAAATGAGGCGGAACTTTGCCACCCTAGTGGAGGGTATGAAACTTAGCTCCAACTTCGCTAGTTAGTAATAGAACAGGAAGTCATTCTTTATTTGAGTACTTTACTGAAGAACCAGATGCTCAGGCGGGGTTTCCACATACGTCAATGGTCAATGAGAAATATGGTTTTGACGTGGTAGCAGACATTTTTAGTATGTCTTTAATGTCTGCTAAAACGTCAATTTCATATTTCTCATTGACCATTGACGTATGTGGAAACCCCGCCTATGTCAGTAGACCAGCAGCCCAGGAAGGGTGTGCGAGGGCTTGTCCCGTGTTGTCCCTATACTATGGGACAAATTATCAATTTCTGCAACTGCAAATGGACTTTTTTTTAATTTAGACCGGCGAGGAGCCATTTAGCAGCTGGACTAACACATCTTTTAAAATTATAAAGATTTTTTAAGTTAGCAACTCCATACAGAAACACAGTGGACTAGCGCTGATGCCTGCAGATTATGTGCAACACAAGTAAAGCGCTATCCCTGAAGATAAATTTACAAAAGGTGACAGAAAAATAATTGGGAAAGATTTTTTTTTTTTTAATTATACCAACATGAATACTGGATGAAACTCAGGGCTAGAAATATTAGGAAATAAGGCGTCCGATGCAAATCTGCGTCCAACATGGTAGTTGTAGCTAAAACCTCATGTTTGCACAATTTGATAAGATTGTAGAAAGCTTCATCCGACATACAGTACATGTACTGTACATACAGCATATGCACCCAACAGATTTATAACAATGCATTTTTAATCGACATTAATAATTAATCTGTATTCAAGCTGCTATACCGGTATTAAAAATCAATGAGATCTCAGGAGATAGACGCTTATTTCAAGCTAAATAGGGAGGCCTGGGTTTTAACATTTTTTGGCTAGTGGGTCCACATATATCATAGCGTGACTACCAATTTAAATCAAGAGTAAAAAGTCTCACTAGAAAACAGGGTTTACAGAATAGGCTATCTACTGTGCTACCAAGAATTAAAAGAAATAACCTTCGGTTTCAGTACATACGTACATCCATGCATTGGTTGCAAAAAAAAAACTGTTAAAATGGCTGGTAGGCTATAAACCCAATTAGCGAAGCGCATAACCAGGTAAGAATTAGGGTACAGGTTCATGCAAGGCAGTGTGGAATTTGCGCTTAAGAACAAACATATAGGCCTAGTATATGTGGAGGCTACAGAGTAAGTATAGAATTATAGAATTGCATAGGCTATGGAATGGAGTAAGTTTGTCTCAACTACGTAACTTTTTAGGATTGGTTTGAATGCAAGTCTAAGAATTTTCCAAATTCAATAAATGTTTATTTTTAAACAATTTTTTCATCTTTTATACCAGCAAGACTCATATCTTCAGTTTTATGGGAAAAATGTTTTTAGTCATACTTTTTTGGTGACTTCACGTTAAAAATGTTCGTAAGTCTTGCAGACAAGACTCTTAATCCTTCCAAAACGTCATAAAAGATGAAGGAATTTAAAAAAAATCACCACCTCTTGTGAAGAAATTATAAATTTTGTTGGGCTTGGAACGATTCATGTTCGCCACCGATTCAAACCAATCAAACCAGCTTACCATGAAAAATTTGTCCAAATAAACCATCCGCCCCTCCCCCACTGACCGAAAGTCCTTCCTTTAGGCCCACACAGACGATTCGCACGCCGGTGATTCACTGAGAAATTTGTCATTGTAGCAAATGGGTAGAAAACCACAATCACCTTTTGAAGATTTCTGGGGCTGGCGTACAGCCGACCGCACGCAGGTGCACGGGTTTCCCCTCGACACGCCCAGGACACGCCAGCCCATAGGAATCTCCTAAAGAAGACTCTGAGGTTGTGCACCGACCGTCCACCAAGCCTAATTCCTCCCATGACAAATTTCTCAGCGAGTCACCGGCATTCGAATCGTCCGTATGTACCTGGAATAAAGCGCTGTGTTCGTTCTCAGTCTAAAAAGTCTGGAGCCACCGCATTACATGGAGCAACAGAAATTAAACTACTAAAACACTCGCAAGTGCAAAGCGGTTAATAAGTAAGGAGGTGTTGAAGTATTCTGTATAGGTTGCAGAAATTAATGCAACAACTATTGTATAAATGGCCCAATAATCACAGCCTTATGAAGAAGAACTATGTTTCATGCTTGCCCAATTAAAAATAATGCTAACAAATCAATCATACAACATTTATAAGCGTTTTATCAGCCCGTTTAAAAATGCGAAGTAAAGTCACTGAGGTTAGTAAATATGGGAGAAAACAGGTAGGCCTAAGGTTCCACAAAGAACCAATTATTGTAATACGGCTATAGGCTACGTAAAAGCATCCCACTTGCCATTGTTACGCATGGGAAAGCTCTCTTAGGCCGATTTTCTTTACTTGCAATTTTATTCTCGGAAGGCGAACTAAACCTAAATGACAGTGACGTTACATTTTTAAGGCCAAATTCAGGTACAGAATTGGAATGGCACAAAAGACTAGATAGAGGTGGACAGCAGGGTTTTACTTACCAACATTCTTCACTTGAAATTGTCTAGTAGGGGCGCGAGGCCTCTTTTGACCTCTTTAATTGAACTTTCAACCTTTTTGTCCCAATCTGGAAACCGTTCATGGCTTGAATCGCTGACTGCGCACTCAACGCGTTGTCATATGACACGAACCCTGTGCATTAAATAATAGGTTAGTAAGCTTACATCTAATTTAAAAGTCTCCAGTGCAGCAGCTAAATGCCATTCGATACATAGCCACCATTATTCAAATAATAAAGCTAACTTTTAGAAGTTTTATTTTCTGAAAATGTAGGCTATATGAAAAGAATCTGATAAAAAATAAATGAACGTCTCGGTATTTTTGGTAGGCTAAAGGACGGCGGGGGGTAGCTGAAGGTCAAAATAGGAAAAACATATGTAGGATCGACTAAATTAGATCGTAATAACTTAATTTACAATCGATTTACCAAATTTGGGGGGGGGCAGCTACCCCCCCCCCCCCTGTATCCGTCCATGGGTAGGCTTACGATTAGAGAATTCTTGTACAGGTACATTTCTCTGTACAAAAGCTATTACGCCCACACCCAATCATAGCTATGGTGGGTCTAACACTAATAAGGCCCGGTACACACGGTCGATTCTCCGATCCCAGTGCCGCCTAAATGGGGTCCAATACTTTCCAGTTAGCTACATAACTATCTCAGATGCGGCCCCTGATCATAATAAGAATAAGAATACCTAGGTAGTATCTTAGTATGTTTCCAGATTAGAATGAATATGATATTATAAGTTACTGTACTATACAATTCGGAGCCTACCAGTTTGGAACTGGAACTGCTATCTACAACTCTCCGCTAGGTAGGCATAAAAACTTTTCATAGATTTAAAACTGTGACTATTGGTTCATACCGAAACATTTCGACAGGTTGGTGACTTTATCGATGAACACCTTGGCAGAAATGACGTTGCCAAACGAGTGGAAGGTAAGCGCCAAGTCTGCGTCGGAAAATTCAGGTGGCAGGTGGTAAATGAAGAGGTTCGCCCCGTCAGGACCCTCCACTTGTTTCCCAGCTCCAGCCGTGATGGAATTGATGGGCGGCAGTCCGGTCGTTCCCAGTCCTAACAAAGACAACCGTATTATACAGCGACAGAACAGAACTACTAGTATATACCATACCTGTATTGCACCATATCAACGATAATCAACTAACATACTATAAAAGTAGAGACTATATCTTACAGCCTTACACTAATCAACATCGATTCAGATCCAGCAAGGTCTCAAACATTGTACAAGGCAGCTATATAATAAAACATGCGAAATATTGAATACCTAACCAACCACTGGTGGTTAGTAAGGTGCTCCAAGCCTCCAACCATCGTTTTGACTAACGAAATCCGAGAAACTTTTCTAACGCCCAAAATCATCGGAAAACTTCAAATATCAGAAGAATGGTCAGAACATACAAAGTATAAAATGTAGTTTAATTTAAAATAAGAGCAATGCCAAATTTAGCCTACTAGCTGCACAGTACGGGGAAATGAAATCATGCAAGGTTCTAATGCAATGGGTTGTCTTTTATTGTTACTTGTTAGTTCAGTGTTCATTTGATTGATTGAAGCATGACTAAAATTTAACTTTAAAATAATTTACCTAAGGGTCTTTTTAGAGCTGGGCATTTTGTGATTGTGAATAACCCCATGCTAGGACTATATAAAACAAAATCTGTCAAGCTATTTAATTATTTACGTAATGACCAGTAAATGGGAGCTGAAAATAACTCAAAACTTTACCTATGTCTCCACTTCATTCGTCCCAGAAAACCTAAGTATCAGTGAAATAACTTCCTTTATTTTAGAGGTATTTCGTACCTTTACCACCCCTCAGAGCCTAATAGTATAGTAGTAGTAAGCTGTATATATGCAGAGAGTGTGAATAACGGAGTTTTACAGTTAAACTGATCGAAAGCCCTCAAAACTGGGATACTATAATCGCTAAATATATTTATATAAAGTTAGTTGAACCCAGAAACAGAACCCCAGGACGGAAACAATGATTGAAGCACATGCGAATGTGAACAACAGGCAGAAAAATGACAAGACGCACAGGCGGGCTCGGTTTCTAGGTAGACATCGTGCCGTGTGAATTTTGATAAGCAAAACGTACTGCGACAACTCACAAGAGCAAATGAAAAAAAAAACAATGATGGGCGAGGGAAAATGTTGTATTTTTTACTGTATAAAAAGGCATGATAATGCCTCGATATTAATTTCTCAATCGAAGCAGCTGTTCCTACAGCATTATTTTCTTAATTTTAACTGGCATTTTTTGTAAATTAGACTTTTTCCCCAATCCAGCTGACAAGCAATAATCAACTTGAATGAAAATTTCGTGACATTTACCATCTACCCAATGCGGTAGCCATTGCGTCTAAGAAGTAGACAATAAACTAGAGAAGTTGTCGCTGAAAGATGCCAATATTGCACTCGACACGGCACGATTTCTATTGATGAGTGAAATCAAATGAATGGGTAAAAAGCAACAAACCTGGCAGGCAGTACGAAAACACGTCTAAAGACGTACCGTTGTGAGACGTGAGCCCGGCCAGCGGCGACGTCAGCGTCACGGGGCTCATGGGGGAACCCCCTCCACTGGCCCCTCCGACTGACCCTGAAAAGTAACCGGAGTCTGTGGAAACAAAAACAACGACAAATCAATGCAATATATAGCCACATGTGTCAAGGAAAGCGCACATATTTATAAAGCGGTATAGGGTTGCCATAATACAATCAATTACAATACTTACAAGTAGCAAATGTACAGAGCCTACCTTACTGAAAATACAATTATCTAATGTATAATTCAAATCTATACCCCTTCAAATTTTTAAAAGAAATTAAATAAATACATTAACACTACCAGTTTCGACTAAAAGTTAGATAATTTGAATAATTAAAAAAAACTGCTAATAAAACGAAAGAAAGTAGCCTATTAACGAGATCAGGGACTCGGATATGCGTCACAATAAGGCAACGTCTCAAAATGATTTTATTTATTAGAATGTGAACAATTCGTATCTTGCGGTACAGAACATGTTCTTTTACACGTAGCTTATGGAAGAAATAGTTAAGGTCGTAGGCCTATGTTTTGAAGTATGGCAACCCTGCCCAGTCAAGCAGGAAATATAGGAATTGTTGCATTCCACGCAGGCACAGACGAAATGACTATTGTATAATATACTATACTACTTAACACTTCAGGCACTCCCTATACATACAGTATGGTGATAGGTGCTGATTTGCCAAAGTAAATTCAAAATAGTAGGTAGCATAATTTGTAGAAAAAATTGCATACGTGAGCAACAGCCTTACGTATATAAAGTACTACAGCTCACACCTTAGACACTCTGCGAAATCAAATGTAATCCATTTCCACCTACAGTATGTTACAACAGGTCAATGGATTGGACTTTTGATGAGAAATTGTCCGGATTGATATGCGGTTATGCATTCCGATTCCAACAGCACATACGCTTTGCCATGCTCTTTCAGATCGTCCACGACCTGTCAGCCCCGGATTTTACTACTTCATCATTTGACTACTGCCGTAAACGCCTTAAGTCGCGATAACATACGCACAGCAATATGGCAATACACACAGTAGGTATACATAGTAATACATACAACGGGCAATTATTGTGCGTGTAGGATAAGTAGCCTATATCAACTTTATGGCTGGGATAATTATTTTAACATGGCTTAGTGAACAGTTAATACAGTATTTACTTAAACCACCCAGCAGCAGTACAACATCTTCTAATAATACAAGTTAGGCCAATATTCATACTTAATGAAATATAGGACAAATTAACTACCAAGAATCTACAAAAAAACAATAATGGGAGCAAATACAATGCATATCGAAAAACTTTAAAAAGACGTTTAACCAACTTTAAACAAAAACAGCCGAAGAAAACGGTCGAAGCGAGTTATCTACCGTTTATATACCTGATTTGCCGTTACTTTTCCCAAGAAGTGCTGCAGAAATGACAGAGTAAAGACATTAAAAGATAATGGCAGGAAGGGGTTCAATTACATGGCTGAAGAGAAGCGGGAGAATTGTGTTGGTCGTTAGTGTTTAAAGCATGCAGGGTCAGTAGAAAACAAACAAAAACTCAACTTACACGTACCAACGCCGCCCGAAGACCCACTCAGGTTGGTTAAGGCTGAAACAGTGGAAAAAATAGGAAATTATTTTATTTCTAACTAATCAAGCTTAAACTAATAGAAATGAATTATGGTAGGGCAGGTATAATAGGTAAGAGTATGGTGAGCTGCGCCGGGCCGACTGAAATTACAAGCGCCTCGCTTCCAATTTTGGGGCCAATCGAAAACTGGAAACTTGGAAATTAAACCTGAGTTCGATTTGAATATGTGATCCAGAAGTATAATCAAAATCTGCCACAATTACCTTCTTCCATTTTGAAAAAAAAAAATAGTTTTCATCGAGTCCGAAAATGTCAGTTAACGCAGAACTATCCTAGGCTGAATTTCCAATTTCACAAGTAGGTATCTCTTAACTAGGTATCGTACTTACTACATGCTATATTCGTACTACCATTGAGGCGTTGTCAGTACAGTAGGGTATCAGGCTACAAATGTATGTAAAATTCCAAATGCAACAAAGGGATTTTGGACGTTTATTGTAAACATTTAATATCGCATCACTGAGTTATATTAGCCTATTCATGATTTACAATAGCTAATGCGTCAACAACGCATTAGCTAAGCTAACGATTTTCTTTCCGAATGATGGATAATATTGTACTACAAGTGGTACAAACTTGGCACTAAAAATACCTAGAGCGATTTGGGCAACTCTGTAATATATAGTATATTTATCTGAAATAACAATGATTCTAATAAAAAATTAGTCTAGCCTAGTATATTTTTAGGTGAAAATGTTGAAATGACGTATGTCATTATGCGATACGGTACTCCTCAAAATTTGGTTCGATTTGCTTAATAGAGGCAGGGCTGCCACCATCGACATTTGAGTGAGTGAGCATTGGAAGCGCGCCAACTATTTCTGATCAATTCATCGAACGCCATTTGCATTCGTGAATTTATTCAAAATAAGAATGTGGAGTACATTATTATGGTAAATTGATTACTATGAGCTGCATAAAGAGTTGGTTGTCTCATGCCATCAGGGTCTACGAGCTACTTTCTTCTACTAAATATTGCAAAACTTTTGATCTACTGTACAGTGTCATGCTCTTGCTAGTAAATTAAATTATTCCGTTCAATCTAGTAACCCGAGTGAGAGGACATAAGGAATCGACTATGTATAAAATATTATGTCGTAGGTAACTGTAAGTAACAACAAAATCTAAAACTGTTGCACCCTGAAATCTAGAGGACTTACCAGAAGGGGAAACCTGGAGGCCTGAGTTGCCGTTCCCTTGAATGGCAGCTAAAGTTACAAGGTTCTGGACGCTCATTGGATTCACAGCTAAAAAAAAACGTAAAATATTGTAGGCCATAGATAGTTGAAAAATTAGGATGCTAGTATAACAAATTAATAAATAACATTATCAGTTGATTTTTAAATCAGGTGAATGTTAAGCATTTTGGACCAAGCTTATTCGTTCCATTATCTTGACCCTTCATTACGGTACCGATTTTTATATACTATAGCACAGTAGGTTCACTGAATGAATGAATAATTTCCGATTAGGGCAATAGCATTTATTTTAGAAAAGGGGAGAGCTATATTTCTCAAGAATTTAGAACAGTGGTTCCCAACTCGTGAAAGTCTGAGGACCACTCAGTTAAACTTTGTATTATTACTTTTTTTAAATACTTCTAACTAATTCTAAATTTTAGACCCATAATATAATAATAATAATAACCCTGTCAGCCAGGCGGGGGGGGGGGAAGTCTGTTTCTTAACCAGAGGTACCCTAAGGGGAGACTCCTTCACCTCAGGGAGAAGGGGAGTTGACTGACAGGGTGGACCTCCTGATTATAGTGGATTCCAAACCACTTGGGGAACATAGTGAAGTCATACAATTAATTCGGAAGAGACCAGGACTCGAGCCTCGACCCACACTTAGACTGACTGGCAGTCTTGGCGCGTTATAATGCCCCACCATGTTCCCCTGCCAACGCAGTGCAGAATTCCAAGTTTACTGCAGTTTTCAACAGGCTCTGTTCTGGTGGATTCACCTTGGTATGGCCATTGGCGCATTGTATAATGTATACCCAGCAGGTAATTGAAATCTCCATGTTATATTTAAACCTTCGAAAGAACGAGTAAGTAATTAAAGATGCGTTTATGCATAGGTTATTACCCGGAGACGCGACGGATAGATTGGCTAGAGTAGCTAGGTTTTGCAAGTTACTGGTCAGTTCTGGAGAGGTGGCGGACCCCGAGCCGGACAGGTTCAGGCCCGGGGACCCTGGCAGGTTCAGGCCCAGACTTTGGCTGTTTTGTAGGGCCGACTGCATCAGCAGTTGCTGCTGCAGCGACGCAAGGCTAGGTGCTACGCTCCCGGGCGTCGGTGTGTTACCTCCACCTGCAACATCAAAAGTCCAAATTATTATTTTTCTTTCAGTCAAATGTTATTACATTCTTCTACGACCAATGCAAACTTTACTGAGATATGAATTTTCCATGTTTTCATCGGCAGCCATCTTGAAAAAAAAATGGCGGATCACGCTGGTTAACGAACTCGATCAAGACATTTGTATGATAAATTGTTGTGCCAAGTTTAATAAAAATCGGATAAAATCTACGGAAGTTAAAGTGTTTCTTAAAATTGATATACCTTATTGTATATAATTATTTTTTGATATGATATTATAAATTGTGAACTTTTTGAAATTTTCTGGAAGCCGAACATTAGTTGCCGTCTCAATAGGTAGATGAATCTCCCTAAAATGCAGTAATAACAAAACTCTCACAATTCACCAATAAAAATTTAAATAAAAGTGCAATGCATAGCCTACGCATTCGCTCTTAAAATCAATGCAGAAGTAATAGGTCGCTTATCTCAGATATATACGGTTGTTCCGCTGCCATAAGCAAATTAATATTCTGTAAGTAGGCTAAGTTAAATTTTTTACTGTTCGTCTTTTTAGCTTTTAAACAGTGTAACAGATATTCTGATTTCACTATCTATTATTAAATAAATGTACTGTACTGTACTGGCAGCGAACAACCCGTAGACATTACAAAACCACTCTCAGAGACAGGACATGATTTGAAGCTGTGGAAGCTAATGATAATTTCAGGGATGAGCAAAGAAATTAGGTCAATTTTCAATTCCAAGATAGAAGCTTCAAGGACTTCAGCTTGTCATGTAAAAGACAGCCAAGGGCGAAGAAAAAACTGAAATGACAGCTTCGGTGAAATTGAGATTCTGTTTAAAAATAAACCAATGAAGCCTTTCATAAGTTATAAGAAAAAGAATATGAGAAACACCAATTGAAAAGGGGGCTGGGGCATCGACGTATAGAGAGCATTGGGGAAGCTTGTATATGTATAGTAGGCTACAAGTATAAACCCATCAGCACAGATAGCACTTGAATTGCCTTCACTGCCAAGACAGAAGCATTTTTCTGGTCTCTTGAGATTTTTAAGAGTCTAAAGAAAATATGTGGAGTAACCAAAAATAGCAGTGACGATTTTATCGTACATAATAGCGGCCAAACCATTATTATTTTATACTTCATAAGAAACATAATATGTATTAATTTAAAATCCCTTTCGGCTCTGGCCGATCAGTAGTAGGGAGATTCCGCAGAGCCTGCTTTTCCTCCGCGCTACCTAAGCTATGTGTGTAATAACAAATAAAAAATACTTCATTATTTTCCAGACCACAACATCAACACACGAAACACTCTTGTGTTCCGAATTTCGAACGACCATGCGGACTATGACCTTTTATTTATCAAATTATTTTCACTTTGACTGGATGCCATCTTAAAATGGTTGATTTGTCGTAAAAAGTGGTGATTACCATTATCAATGATAATAATACGGACTTTCAGTCAGATTTTAATCCATTCCTCTGCGACCAATATTAACTGAGATATGAATTATACAAGGTTTCAATCGGCCGCCATCTTGTAACTAAATTGTGAATATAGCTGGTTAACGAATTCGATCAAGACATTTGTATGATCAATTTTAGTGCCAAGTTTTATCAAAATCAGATAATATTTACGGAAGTTGGAGTGTTTCCTAAAATCGATATACATACATGCATACATATATACAGTATATACATGTATATATATATATATATATATATATAACATTTTGAACGGAGGGTGGTTTTAGGCTCAGGGGGTCATGAAATGAAAAGTTGTGAAGAAATTTTCCGAAAGTCAAAAATTGGTCGCCATCTCAATAGGTAGATGAATCTCCCTAATATAGTAATTGTATATAATATAATAATTTCTTACTGCAGGCTCTACAGTCTGCTACCTGCTGTTGCAGCTGGGTCTATAGTTTACATTTACATGGGTTTCAAGCATCCACCATTTTAGGATCGACTTAATATATGCTTGATGTTATTTCCTTAAATGTCACAGAACTCGCAAAATATGCTGAGTATACTTATATAGTATAGTACATTCGTATAAGCAGTAATTTATAATTTTTTAAATTAAATTGAACTGTTCTTCTCAAATTGATCCATCCATTTCACAAGCAATCACAATAATGTTTCATCATAAGGCGGGGATTCCACCGACCGGCTAGGGCTAAATACAAAAACGGTGACGTGGTAGCAGACATTCAAGACTTAGGCGGGGTTTCCACCGACCTCGCATTGCAGAATGGAAATGACATTGACGGAAATTAGAATTTTTCTTTTTATAGAAATCTATTAAAATGTTTGTACTTAACATATCCCATGACGTCGTTTTTTAATTTTAGTTTGTTTGCTTGTGATTTTACTGTATGATCATTGATTTTAACTATGGAATAGAGGAAAACAAACATTTCCGTCAATGTCATTTGCATTCTGCAATGCGAGGTCTGTGGAAACCCCGCCTAATGACAGGACCTCGACCTCAACAAATGAGAAATACGAGCTAGTGCCAGTGGTATAAAGTCTTATTTATCTGTATCATACATTACATATATCATTGTACTAAACCAGCCTTCCTCCCTCATTCCACAATCAAGGAACTGGACAAGACGGTCGTCCAGTTTCTGGATAAGATCGAACAGAAGGGATCCCGATTAAATAGGGGATAGCCTAATATTGGTAAGTGACTGTAACAACAAAAAATTGAGGTGACATATTTCACTAATTTGGAATAGTTGAATTTTGAATAGAATTTTGATTTTGCAGACGATAACTTAATTAACAAAACTGGAAAAAGGGGGACCGGGGTCTCCCCGGCGATTTTTTTCAAAAAAGTACCTAAAAAATTTGCTATTTTGCTAAATTTTTATGGGGGGGGGGGGCTTCGGACCCCGCTGACCCCCCCCCCCCCTTGGCTACGCCACTGATAGTATACTGTACCTGCGAGCTGTTGTAGTAATTGGACACTAGCAGGCGCGAGACAGTGGTTGTCGTTGGCAGCGAGGTACGGCGGAGTCAGACTAGCCCCCGTCAAACTCCACAGACTGGCCTGCATCTGCTGCAGTTTCTTCTGGTCCTTTTCCTTCTGCGTGTCCGCGAACTTGACCACGAGCGCAGAACTGCAACCCTGAAACCATAAAACACAATTGAAAATGAACCGGGACAAGAGACACAGAACCAGGCCCAAAAGCTCCAACATTTTTTTAATAATTTTAAGCACTGCCACAAACCAAAGCGGAGATCTGTAAAATAGAGATTGATGTCTCGGAAATGATGACTGTTTTCAGGGGCCAAAAATATAGCACAGTAAATTAATGTCTTGGTACTTGCACTTAGGTCTACTTAGGGTCATTCCCACAAACGCTAGAAAAGCCTCGATGAGGAATACCGTACAGCACCGCCAAACATTGGTTGATTGCGGTCTTGTCCAGTTTTCCTTACTGATACTTTTCAAGCGATAGAGGGACCAGGCATTATTAATAGAATAGTTTGCCCTATAAAGACAATGTCCTGAAAATGGCATACTTTGCTCGGCAGCGATCACGAAATGCCCATACAACTGAGGCTAGTAAAGCTATGTACTTTAGTTACATATCGACTTTTCCAATTTTAAAACAATCATTGCATAAATTATTCTGTTTATTTGAAACCAGATGTTGAATAACATGCAAAGGGAGAACAAATAAATGAATCAACAAAAGAATAAGTTCTGATTACTTTACTTTGTATATGGCCTATAACTTCTTCTTAGTTTTGACAGGAAAAGTTTCGTGTATTTGGTTTGTGATTGTCATTCATTTCAACAAAGTGCCACTCTGAGTCTGACCATCAATGTGAGGATTTGAATCCAGAGGACAATTTGTCTACTGCCACGATTTACACTGTCCCTTAGTATGTGCATTACGATAAAGCATGCACACTTGAACGCAGCAGCGTATAAATAAATAAATATTGACTTTCAGTTCAGTTCAGAACAAGGCCGTAGCCAAGAGGGGTTAATGGGGGTTCAACCCCCCCCCCCCCCCCGAAATGAAGAGATGAAATGGCTTGATACTAGATAGAATCGGATTTTGAGAGGAAAAATAAAAACCCCTATGTAATACCCAATGAAATTTCTAACTCCCCCCCCCCAAAAAAAAAAAAGAAAAAAAAAAAACAATCCTGGCTAATGTAGATGTAGCAAGTATGGGACTCGAACAAACAACCTTTCGGGTGAAAGTCGGAGTCTGTACCCCTACTCACATGTCCTGATATGTCCTATATACCTCTATAATTTTTTGGAGGGGGGGGGGAGGGCGCCAGGGGGCAAGGCCTCTTGCTATTAACTTCTTGCCGGCGGCGTTGAATTCTACCTACAGAAGAACAGCTTACCGCTCACTGTACCCGAACATCAATTACAACTGGCAAATTATGCATTAAAACAACTGAAATTAGTTAATTTCGTCATACATTTTCCCATTGCGGAGGGGGGGGGGCACTCCTTGATCGGAAGACTGAAGTATAGGAAAATAAAATGAATAATGGTTTCCAAGTGAGGGTTTCTCCAGTGACTTCATGGAAGCGAAATATTGTAAATTATAACTTAAAAATAAAAATTTAGCGCACAATTCCACAAATAAAACTAAAGTTGAAAACCATTTCGGTCATAACCATCATCAGACTAACAATATACAAGTACCAAGCACCAATCAACCAAAATGTCACTTTTAATTTATTTGTGAAATTGTGTGTTAAATATATAAAAAAAATATATATATTTTTTAGTATTGGTTCTGTTTGGCTAACTCTTACTAGAGAATAATATGATTTTGTTCTGACAAGACTAGGCAACATAAGGGAATCGGGAATGGTTACATCCCATTAGGAAGCGATATCTTGCAGAACGTATATTGTTGGAAAAATCATTAAGTTTAAGTGATGTGCCTACTTGCAATAGGTTACGGCAGACTCAAGAAAATGAACGTTCCTTTTAATAACGAGGACAGATTAGTATAGGCCATAGGGGCACGTGGCCCTGGAGCATTGGCAAACTGGAGAGGAGCTAACTCGGGGGGCTCCCCAATAAACGTCCATCAAAACCAGATTACAGCAAATGGGTTTCTCTCTAATGCATCCCACAACAGAATACCGGCACAGTTATTTTCATCCAATCTTGAATCGATTCAGCCAGCTACTGACGCAGCAGGTTATTACAGTTTCCACTTGAGCCAACAGCCTATCCAGCACGCCATTTTTCTTCTATAAAATCAATGATTTGCAATATGGCGGATTTATAGATGAAAACTAGGTACTGCATCAGGTTATACATGTGTATTTTAAGGCTCAGCAGACAATAATCGAACACTCCACTATCCTATAGGCGAATTTGTAAGAAGTCCCATCCATTTCTCATAAAATATCGATCATAAAAACCATAAATGAGAAGTTAAAGTAGAAGAAATAATCCTAAGCCTTTTAATGTATGGTACGTAGCCGGTACAAACTTGAAGACGTGGACCTAACCTAACCTTTCGTTTTTCACGTCTTCAAAAACTGTGGCCAAACGGTGTTAGTACTGGCTGGCTGGATACTATATAATTAAATGTAGAGGAGTATTAATTTCTTCCACTTCATCTACTACTCGTTTACATAGTTGATATTTTATGAGAAATTTGACTTGGAAAAAATATCCCATTTGCTCTTAAGAGTATAAGTTTCATTGTGAATTGGAATACTAGGTCTATATTTACATTTATATAATTATATCTATATAAATAGGCCTATTATTGCAATGAAATAGCCAACTTTAAACGAGATTAAATTAATCTCTCATGAAAAGTCCTGTAGCCTACGTATTCATTGCACATAAATGGTTTAATTTTTTTTATTACAATATGACTTGCGAAGTAATACTAAGAAATAAAAAGGTAACAAGCAGAATAAAGCCCGGAAAGACCTTCAAATTATAACATCAACTTTTAGCCACGTTTCAACCAACGAAAAATAAATCTTACCGGATCGTAATACGATGGATCGAAATTTCCTCCAAAAGTCTTCATATCGTACATGATTGATAATATGTAGTTAAATAACAGAGCAAGAGAAAGTAATGCTAAAACAGTGTTGAACTTTAAAAGCTTAAAAAGTAATAGATTTTGCAAAATAAATTAAGCGGTGTTAACACTCACGTCCATAGTTTGCGAATGATGCATTGCCTTTATGGCGGTGATGGCACTTGACTTCGAAGCGAAGGTTACGAAGGCACAACCTGCAACGACAAGATCACGCTTAGTCGGCTCAAGTTTGTGGCGTGATACAACACCCGGCTCCAAACTTTCCTTGTCATTTTTCAATACGGTTCCAATATAAATGGAAAATACTTCTAAATGTATATATTGTATAAAAAGGCCAGCAGCAAGAAAGAAATGTTTCGAAAAAGTACAAATCATACATGCAACATACACTACAGTGTGTCTGAAAAGTATCCGTACACCCACTGTTTTTCGAAAGAAAAGGCTAAAACTACCATTAAAATAAGAGCTAGGCTATGTTTCTGAAAAAAAAATATCATAGATTCTTTAAATAAGGTTTAACTCCCAATGAAAGAACAGAGAAAATCCATCGAACAGAAGCCACAAAAAAATGAAACATGTGGAGGAGTGTAAATTCGAGAACACAAAAGTACCCATAGCCTACACTCAAACAATTAACGGGCCATAATTAAAATTAAAGCATGATTAATACTTTGTGGGGAAGCCTTTTGCATTTATGATTGCTTCAAAGCGGCGAGGCATCGAATGAACTTTGCTCATAAGGAAACGCAAAAATAACTAAAAATATATCAAATTCTTAAGGCAGATATATCCAAATATTTTATAAAGTATAGAGAGCTGCGTCTCATGTACATCATTAAATTAATTAATTTTTCGCGCCACGTCCGTAAAGATAAAATGAAACATTAGTCCAAAAGTACGTAAATTGGCAATTTTTGAACGGTAAATAAATAAATAAGGACTTTTATTTTTTCTATTACTAAGCCAACCTAGCGGAGTTAGGGCTATAAAGCCCTCTCTTACACTCGACTAGGAGGGCCGGGACCACCTGCTTCACGTGCCCTCTCTAGCATGGCCAGAAAATGTACCCAGTGTGGTACTCGACCCAACAACCTTTCGGGTGAAAGTCAGAGTGCGTATCACTACGCTACATGTCTTGACATTATTAATCATGAAAAAACGAGATATAGTGCATTAAAATGACTTTGTACAATAGTATATAAGTTACAATACATTCAGTCAGGTAACTAGTCAGTATTTTAGAAAGCTCGCACTTTTTACGAATTTTCTACGGAAGTTAATGTTACCTAAATCGATATACATGTATGTATACACATACTGTATATAACTTTTTTTTAAACATATGGAAAGTTATGAAGACATTTTCCGGCAGTCGAACATTGGTCACCGTCTCAACAGGCAGATGAAATCTCCCTAAAATTTATTTACTTATTTAAAAAAGGAATTAATAAGGTAGGCCTACATCACTTACCTTTACTCTGTCCACTTGTATCTCTTAAAACTGTACATTCTTCTATACTTCCAAATGAGCCGAACATATTCCGTACGTCTGACTCCGTGCATTTTTTGGCCAACATTCCAACGAAAAGCTTCCGCTCTGCAAAAAAAAGACACATGAAAATAACAATGCTACATAAAGCACAGCGTGTATAGAACCAATAACGATGGTAAAGTTTTCAGTCTAGTTCACTTAAACCAAAGATATGCAGTACCCCGATTTTAGAATAGAATAAGTCGAAATAAGCTTTCCTTACCTTACCTTACCCTATGAAGGTTTTTAATGTATCTATTGTACAATGTATTGTTACTGTGAAATAATTAGGAAGGGAATAAGGAAATAAAGGAAACCCTTTTAATCAACAATGTTGTTTTATACATATAGGTAGGTAGTTTTTTTTTTTTAAGCGCTTTGTGTATTTTTGGGTTGCGTATGTACCATTGTAAGTGTCATTGTTGTAGACCTGTTCTGTTGATGGCTCAAATAAAGACTATTATTATTATTATTATTATTATTAATATTCTTTTTTTCCGGACCCGGGCTACGCCTAACGGGTCCAAATTGTAATTTTTATCTTGAAAGTTTTCTTCAACGACAAATATATTTTGGTTCGTTTTATTACTTGATTTTACTATCAAATTGATTAAATTTCACACAGCGCATTTAAGCATACTGCAATGTTTTCAAAAATATCAAAATCATCATTTCCTTCAGGAGAATGAAGAATTTGATAGTAGAATTGTCTCGTAGAGCGTGGTAGTCGCAAGAAAAAAGTCAACACATATAATGGGACAGAAATTGATCATTCTTATGGGTGGAAGGCAGCTGGCCAACAATGCTTTTGAAACGTCTGTCCCACAATTCATCATTTTAATATTTACAAAATTTATGTCCTGATGAAGGATGCTTGATTATTATAGCAAGAAATGCGAACTGTACAATATGGCTGGCGATACGTTTTATGAAAGAAAGTCCTTTGAATAAGATAATTTTCGGATAGAAATGACAATGGAGACCCTAAAAATGTAAGCCTATTTTTTGCCTTTAACTTTTGGGCTTTTATATGTTTATTATTTATATATTTAGCTAATTGAAATCATTTGGTTTTAATTTAGCTGCACATAATTCGTACCTCTTCGTTTGAGAAAGTAAATTTGACTTTTTCTGTTATCTATTGTAATTAGTTTTTTGTGCACACTGAGCATACATTTTTGGACATTTTAGGGCGGCATCATGTCTTCACTTTCCTTAGGGTGCTACGACTACGCACATGACTGTAGGCTATTGTATTGTATTTACTGAATGAACACTGTACAGCAAACATGATACCTATACATCTCAAAACTAAAAAGATAATTAGCATGAAAATATTAGTTGAAAACAGATGGACAATACCAATATTCATCACAAACCATAACAATTTAAATGCATGGCGCTATAACACAATTTCCTGCACAATTTCATTATGTCTCTGTCAATAAAATTTGAAATCTTAATTATCATGAACTCAGAGGCACCTAGTTGTGGACAACGTGTTGATTAACTGAAATAAACAGATTCAAATAATGCAATGAACGATCCAAGTAGACTTCGGGGAGCCTAGCGCGCGTCAACCCATGAAGAATTTTGTCGCGTGGTGCTCAATTTTTGGGAGACCTCCAACGTCCTAGCAGGTGTATGAATGCGTCCCTTGTCTTGTCGCTAATTTATCATATTAACAGAATGGGTCTCTGTAGCCGTCTTTCAACAACTTCCTGAAAGCGACAAGCACTTCGAAAAATTGCTTCAAAAAAGCCTGGCTACGACACATTGCGAATAAAAAAATTAAGTATGAGATATTATGACAATTTCGTACAGACTACAGTAGCCGCTCTGTTGTTACCAAGCTTCAGCTAGGGAGCAAGCATGTGGTTAGGATACTTGAAATAATGAATGAAATAATATATAATGAAAAACAAAAAAAAAGGGTTAGACAGAGAGGTTAGAGGTTATGATTTTTTTTTTTTGACTTACCGCAGGACTAATCCGTGTGCGGTTTATGCATTTTCTCCTCATGTTAGTGTATTCTGTTATAGTGTTATATAGAGATATCCTGTGTGTTACGGTATGTATTTGTTGCCTATCTTATGTATCTATGTTATGTTTTACCCATGTTTTTAGTTGCTTTTTGAATGCTGTCATGTTTTCGATTGCTTTTAAATTTATGTTTAATCTTTAAATACAAAATATAAAAACAATGATTCAGAGAAGTTTCTAGTTTCCGCCTTGTTTACCACAAAACTACGGAGGCTGCGCTGCACGTTCCTATGTAGTATCTACCCCAGGACATTGGAAACCACTACTAGAGTAGTCTTCTACTTTTATTGGAATGACAATGTAACAATAGAGATTACTCACTTTTCCAGCTGCAGGTGTACTTTGGTGTTTGAAGAATAACATATTCTGAGGTTAAAAATGTAAACAAAATAATCATAGAACGCAAAGTGCTACACAAAACTTTTTTTTACATTTTTAACCACATAATAAGTTAATCTCAAAACTCCATAGTACGCTTCCAGGTCACTCACTAATGGTGGCTCGCACCAACTACCAAAAAACTTTCCACCCATATATGGCAAATGGTAAAACCTTTCAAGACGGTAAACTGTTTACTGGTGATTGGACCAAGCCGTCACATTTAAACGAAGGTATGTTTTTTGGCTTAAAAGCTTGGAAAATGAACAATATTGGAACACGCATGCCGATTTGAAAATCTATACAAAACACATATTTATGCTATTGGTCTAAAAGTTCGGCGGTTTTTTGAATGCATATGGTTTTAAAGCACACATTATGAATGTGGACCGGATTATCCATGATCCATGCATTAATCACTAAATCTATTGCTATATTATGTGATTTAATGGTCATAGTACTAATATTCTGCATAAAATATGCTACTATATATAGGTATAATATTTGAATTTTCATTGGAGGTAATGGTTCTGGTTTTATTTTGACATTGGCCCCGATTTCGCACTCTAATATTTATTCAATCCAATATTTATTCAATCGATGAAATATTTGCAATGTTTACTTTGAAGTATATGATTTGAATCAGAATGGAGGTATTACACACTTTTCAATGTTTCTTAGACCCATATCTATGAATCAAATATTGGAACAATAGTCGTGTGTGAAATAGGGGGATAGCCAAAGTTATGTACACTGCATAATCTTGTAATGCCTCATAATTATCTGAGCAAATCTCATGTCAGCTGCTCAATGTCTAAATTTAATGGGCATTCGTCATGTCATGACTCATGTCGCCTCATGTCATCATTGATTAACATTACTAAATTGTATAGAATATGATAGAGTAAATGGAACACTATCTACCAACCGAATTCATAAAAAAAAGTATTTCCTTCTATAGAGTAAAAGTTAAGTAAGAGGTAAAGGTATGAGGCATGTGCTCTTATTCCTCATTGTTAATAACCAATTACTTTTAATCATTAGCATATTTCCTTCCGGACAGTGAGCAAAAGCTCGAGAAACATAGGTGACGCTATGAGAGCAAGGATTTGCTTGAAATTTTAACCGATTCTACATTTTAATCATGAAGAGAAACTTTCTTTTCCTGAAACAAACGCACTTCGAGTCCTGCACTTCCTACATATTCTGGCCATGCTTCGGAGGGCAAGTAAAGCAGCCGGTCCCGGGCTTTTCTAGTTGAGTGTAAGAAAGGGCTTCATAGCCCTAACTCCACTAGGTTGGCTTAGTAATAGAACAAAAAGTCCATATTTATTTATTTACTTACTCAAAGTTTTTATGAATAGAAATAGAATAAAGAATAAGCGTACATGTTTTTTTATGAATTCGGTTGATTGGCCCCCACTTTCCACATTTGGATCGTCAAATAATTTTAAAAAAAAATTAATTGAAGCCTATTTTGTATGTAAATTACTCTGAAGATAGTTATCATAATAAGTTCTAAGCTTCTAGCCAATGTATTGTAAGTTCTTTCCAAAATTAAAACACAATGTAACCACTATAGCGAAGATCCTACAAAATGTTAGGTCACAAAGTGCACCGCCAACCAAAATAACTCCCAATCCTAGCTGTGCATCATGCACGGAATTGGATTCGGTACTAAAACGGATGAATGAAAAAATAGACAAGCTATATGAGATACTATATACACTGTTCTAAGAACAGTGACGCCCTCCCCGAAACGAACCCCACCACGAAAGATGTTAGCCACCAAGCTGGTAAGTCCGAGGAAAAAAGGCAAAAGATCAGAAAAAACACCGGGGGAAATCCCAGTCAAAACACTACAGATACTGAAATCGAAATGGCAATTGCCCTTGCTGGGGGGAAGGTGACGAAGAATATTGATGGCTCGTTTCATTCAGTGCAACTTAAACGGCTTATAGCAAATGAAGAGGAACTAAAGATCTTACAAGGGCAGTGTAACCTTTTATATTAATATATTAATACATGCAATCGAAGAAGACGAAGAAGAAGAGGAAGCTTAGCAAATGAAGAGGAACTAAAGATCTGACATTAATATATTAATATATTCAATCGAAACACCAATTGGCTCGGTGGGCGTATAAGCAAGCCCTAACTTGCAGTCGCCCTAAAACCAATTTAAAAAAAAAACACAAAAGGAATTGCAAATCCACTTCAAGCAGATTATTAAGTCAAATATGTTCCCAAAGTTCAAATAAATAATGCAAGATGAAAATGAAAAAAAATTCCCACTAACAACAAGATGGGGAGCTTTCGTGCAGGTCCAATTAGACAGAAAAGAAACGGAATTCTGGGAAACGGTTAGCTTGGTATCGATTATTGGGCCAAGAATAAATAATAAATGAAAACCGCGAGTGAAAGAAGAACACGAAGGAATTAATAATAAATGACTAATCGAAGCGTCAATATGACCAAGACATAACTGACCGCACAAGAGAGGGGGGTTCAAAAATAAACTCAACCTCTCACAGAACCCAATACGTCCATTGCTTTGTGTTTGCTTTCGTATAGTCAATAGTGTATTCTCAGCTCTACCACGAATCAATGGCGGATCCACGGGGGGTCATGACCCCCCCCCCCCTAAATGAGTAAATTTATAAGATACCTCGTAAAAAAAAATGAATAAAACTCAACTTTTCAACAAAAAAATTACTTTTAAACTTACGAAAAACATGTGACCCCCCCCCCCTAAAAATTTCCGCTGGATCCGCCCTTGCCACAAATCAATTAAATTGAAGTTCCATCTACTCTTAACTTCCAAATATAGGGCTCTATAGAGAGCTATATAAATAAATAAATAAGGACTTTTTATTGCTTTATTTTATTGTTATTACAAATAAACCAACAATACTTTCTATTGTAAGCAATTCGGGAGAATTTTATAAGTCCACAGGAGTACTCAATATCCTGTGGTTAGGTGCAAGGCCGTAGCCAGGATTTTTTTCGGGGGGGGGGGTTTAGAAATTTCATAGGATATTATATAGTGGTTTTTATTTTTCCTCTCAAAATCCGATTCTATCTAGTATCAAGCCATTTCATTTGGGGGGGGGGGGGGGTTAGCACCCCCATGAACCCCCCCTTGGCTACGGCCTTGGTTAGGTGGGAAAACTCTGGTAAAGCACGAACCAGAAATGAGAAGTAAATGAACAAGCAAGAAAAAGAATGGAAATTTAAATTATTCATTTGCTTTACATTTTATGTTTTACATGAGTTTTCCTACCTTGAACACACGATGTTGAGAACAAAACAGTCGACAGTGGAACACAGAATGAGAAATTGAAAATGAACGGTTGTGATGAAAATATCACATTTCCAAGCATTTTTATCTTCCAATGGACGTTAGTACACGAGTTACTGTATGACTGCTGAAGGAAGTAAGAAAGGAAAATGACTTTATTTTCATTATTGGGGCGAATTTTGATTTCTAGAAATAGTACTATATAACTGTGGAAAAATAATAAGTTATTGGAATGCACCCTACCATCTATCAGTGTTGTTACTGGGGTCATCATTTTCGAAAACTAAAAACTGGCATAGAAGCAGTCACAAGTTCTCAAGGGATTGCATGTGCGTTATGCACAGCATCGTAAAGATTTATAGGCTATTTCCCCTTTGACAAGCTAAACCTATTTACTACTCCGAATCCCTAACAAATCGGAAAACTCCTAAATCTGATAGGATGACTTTGTAGTTTACAATTTTTTACCCCCTTCGCGGGTTACGGGGGAATCATTTCTTCAACCTTGTGACTTTTACTACTATGTCGGTGGCGTTTCCAATAAGGAAGAACATTAGGCTGATTTGATCAATGCAAACACAATACGACCCCTATCTGATCAATTCTCCAATTAATTATTTTAACATTATTGACATGCGATCAATTGAATGACACAACACTATACGTATATAGGTCTACTCTTAAATAGACCAGTCGTATATGGTGCATGGAGCTTGCAAAACTTTCGGTAAAGCTGGGATTTTGCAATGTGTTACCAATTTATCAATTCCAAAAATTTTGTTTTACCTGTACAATTCTTGAAAAACATAGAAATGCTTTTTTTGCTAGTTCAGGGAGCACAGGGTTTTAGATGTCGAATAATTGGTGACGCATGGTCTTAAGGTACTCAACAACATAATAAAAACCCAGCTTTACCGGAATTTTTGCAAAATAGTAGTATAGAAGCAGTCGGTGAGACATTAGTAAAAAGAAGAAGTGTTCATCTACACATTGATACAGCCATTGTCGTAACTAACACACTGGCCACAGCTGTATGTAAATCCTTCCACCGAACACTTCACACTATCCAATTTCTATCTTCGTTTTTGGGTCAATTCGTGTCAGTGACGGCCACATACTGTTCGGTCTGCCATTGTATATTATACACAGAAATATTATGATAATGCAGAGGAACAGTTCTTTCTACTAATAATATCTCAATCAAGGTAGCCAGAGGGGGGTCCAAGGGGTCTGAACCCTCCAGTGACGTCAGATGGACCCCACCGAAAAAATGTCTGGCTACGGCCCTAATCTTAATGCAAGCTGATGTTTTTTTCTTGTGTTATTCATGTTTTTACACATTAAAGGATTTTCCCCGTGGCCCCTTGAACCGATAAATCGAATTGAGAACTTTCGAAAAAGGGTCCCCATTCCGTATTCGCGGACTTTCCAAGTAAGTGAGACAAGCCACGAAATTGAATTTGGCCAAAGAGGAAAAATCCTTGTTCTTCCTTTAACCGTAATTAATCTTTCCCACTACCAAGCGCTCCACGTTTTCATTACCATTTGGATTTTCCTAGCTTTACTGTGAATATCCGTGAATGAGGTCCTTTATTTGTTTATTTCGTTTGAACACAACGGGTCTGTCTACCAACATTGCAGCGAAAAAAACCGTTTAATTTCCCGCCAATTTCATAACTTCGTTTGGTAATTGTTTTCAAATTTTTATTGATTTTTATTTAAAGAACCGGTCCGAGTTTACTCGAACATGCTTTCCAATTTATCAAAATTATTAGATAGAGAAAATGAGTAATTTCATGGAAAATAATTTTCCAATGGTTAAATTTCCGATATCTCGGGGAGGGGGGGGGGTGTCGACCTGACGTCACTGGATGTGAGGTAAATTCTAGATAGGTCAGACCAACACATTACCACACAGCAATACTGGCAGGGCACGCAATGCATTTGAGAGTGAATTTTCTATCATTTAAAAAAAAAAAACATTTTTTTTTACAAAACCAAATACTTGTCTGGGAAAGCAACCTGTCCGGTTTCGTCACTCAATTTAACACCTAAAACATACCTGAAAGTAGAAATCATCGATAGAAAGGTTTCGCAGAAAAATATTGTTTAGACATTTTTCATGAAAATTTAGTTATTTTTATTTTTTTACCCCCAGAAGCAACCTATCAAGGGGTAAGCGACCCCACGCATTTCGTTAATATTAATAACGACTACTATATATGTGAATTTAAAAGAAATCGTTGGAGCCGTTTTTGAGAAATAATTTTTTTAGACGATTTTTTGGAGTTTTTTGAGAATAAGACCCCCCATATTAAGTTAGCCATATTAAGTTAGTCAAAGACAGACAGACAGACAGACATTTCGTAAAAACCACTTTTTTGGGTTCCTGGGACCTCAAAACGTGTAAATCCGTTGGAATCTCGGAATCGAAAATTTCGACCGTCACAAAGCTTTCCTTATACTACGTATAAAATGGAAAGCAAAAAACAATCTCGCTTGTGGGGGCCGGAATTTTAAATATTTTTGTGCCCCAAGTGCCCATGGGTTAATCCGGTACTGATAGCTAAGGTCAACTTCCAGTAGAAAGGCCGTAGCCAATGGGGGGTAGCTTGTTTCGATTCGGAGGTTGACGACAAAGATCCCTCTCTAAGGTTGTCTTTTTTACGCTCAATAATAGTATTTTGGGAGGTCCTCCACCCTACTCCACCTAAGAAGAATACAGCACAGTAGTTTAAAGCTCTGGTGCCAGTAATCTTGGGGAAATATAATTACGAAGACTTTCTCGGACAGAATTGCACGATGAAGCAGTTGAATCCGGGGTGATTGGCCGTGGTCGATCTGAAAGCGTACTTCCAAATGTTTCGTCAGCATCTGCAGTCGACGAATCGTTTGGAAGTACGCTTTCAGATCGCCCATCATCCCGGATTCTACTGCATCATCGTCACCTTGGTGCAATTCTGTGTTACACCGGATGCCGCTTATAATTAAACATTTATATGCAAATTTTCCAGATACCCAAGCTTTTAGTTTGTTAAATTCTGTGTTACAATGTCAAAAACCATTATAACAACAAACAAGTCACAACGAGGACCATATACGACCTATACTGTCTATTCCCGAAGGCACCCCCTCCCCCAGGACGAAGTCAGGCTGAACGCAACTGGCTGGGAATGAAATTGGTTGCCAATGCAGGGCGAGACAGGGAGACATGCCAGGGAGGTGCACGCAAACCTCCCTTCACTCAATCTACCGCCAGCGAAAATACCTCACCTCACCTCGGTCAAATAGAAAACAGAATTTGGAATGATTTTTGGCTTCTAAAAATAATACCACAGAGGCAGACATTGAACGAATCATAAGACATATATATATATATATATATAATTTTTTTTAATGCAATGTAATGTCCTGAAGAACTTTTCATGGACCCAGGCACATAGGTTCATGGTCCAATGCCAACGACCCCATGGATTTCAGACATTATTTGTATTGTTTCCGTATGCATTTTTGGCCATTGGAAAACTGGTATACGTTCTCGATGTCAACCTACACCGGCTACAAACGATAATGGACAAGCTGAGACAAGCTTACCATTGACGCAATGACAGGCGAAAGCATGACTTCACCAAGTACAGATACGAGTCTCCTAAAAGACATGTAGGCTAACAGCATAGAATAAAACGGTACAATGCACAATAGAGCAACAATAAAAGGCAGTACTAAGAAACCAGAGCTAGAACAGCGAGTACAAAGCTGCAATGGGGCCATTACCATGAAAATGCACAGGAAGGTGGCTTGAACTCAACTTTAGATAAGGAAACAGCCTGAGGTCAAACCGATACCGATATTGTCGCCATGTTGGAGTCAGGTGCAGCGCGTTGAGTCAGGTGTACCCGTGTATGGGGCTATTGAGGAAGTTCGCATTGCAAAGGCTAATGCCATTCATAGGGTTCAATGCGACTCGAATAAGCTCGAGTAGAGGGCAAAGGTGCGTCCATCCTGTGGTCTGTGGGTCTCTTACAATGGCCCAAACTATACGCTGTAATATTCCTAGTGCGATTATTAATTTACATCGTATAGCCTATTTTCTTTAACAGTACTACACATAAAAAATTGCAAAATAAACACAAAAAATGAATAATCGTATAGGCCTAATTGGAAACTGAACAATATCGGTAGCAATACAATGTGTCAGCAATTTGGTTTCCTTTTTTTACACATTTATAAAAATGTCTCTCCATGCTGAACAGCCAAAATAATACCATAAATTGAGCTTAGCCTAGCAAGTCTCACATAGACTGAATCATAAAGCAGTCAAACTGCAAAGTTTGTCAAATAAAAGTAAAAGCCATTACAGGGCAATTTCATAAGATAGTAAACATAATAAAACGAGCAAAGCGAAGCAATTAGCTTAGCCGGCTAGGGCCAGACCAAAAGTCACGGAATTCTTCTGTTATCAAGCAAGAGCGCAATCCATCAAATCAAAGTTTTAGGGCGGGAGATGGCAGTCATTGAGGGCTAAGGAGGGAGCGTCGCTCTTTTTAATTTTAGGGTCAAAATCAGTCTAATACAATTTTTTTTAAATTTATTTATTAATTTTGTAATATTATTAGCCAATACCTATATTATTAAACTACTTCCATAAGATGGGAAGCAAGTGACATAGGACAGCGAAATGGGAAGAGAGATGGCTCAAAGTAAAGATGTACATGGAACAAGACATTGTAGGCGGGTTATCCTGACCTTCATTGCCCGAGGATATTCCGTGGTTTAGCAAGAAAACGTAAATACTATACAAAGGGATGCGCCCCATGGAAATGTATTAACTGGAGCGGCGGGAGCCATTATACGACTCCGATGGCTAGGTGGTAACGTGCTTGCACTTGTGCGAGTCTTTACACGCCATGCAGTCAGAGACGTGTCGTACTCATCACGGGTAATAACCTACAGAGGCGACTGAAAAGGTCAATCGGATAGATTCATTAAATTGTTTGTATGCGATTTATCTTATAATAATAAATAAAAATAAAAATAAAAAGTCTTACGAGGCACCCGTTAACCTTAAGCCAACTATCAGAGATAAGTACCAACGCAAAAAATTTCGAAGTCTTACACATTGCAGCATAGCAGAACGGATACCTGGACCCGGTGAAAAACTCTGTCCTTAGCTGGTGCAGGCTATCTTCCCCGCCAAATTGCGTACTTCTCTTGTGCAGGCTACACTAGCAGCCATATTGATAACGGTCTCCAGCCACGGGATGATGCGCCCTTGTTCTTAAGATTACATTATAAAAATGTAAACCACAGAATAAGGATAGATTTCGTTCAATGTTGACAAGATAATGTTGCAATGGAAAGTGCTATTCAAAATTTGTTTATTTACAGTGTTGTAACCCCTGAGTAAGTTAATACCAATCGCCATAAACTGTAGTCAAAAATTATAATGAATGTTACGGGACTGGAAGAATTTCCCGAGGCGCGGGAATGAACGAATAAGTGAGAAATTTTTGTTTGTTGATTTTCTCTCTAAATACTGAAATAATTCTCTGACCCACCGTCTGGCTATTGAAATCTGGAGTACAATTGAAATTGTCCCATGCTCCGCCGAAATTAATCACTTACAAAACTGATTGTAATACAGTACAAAAGACTGTCATTTAAAATTTTCACAATATTTCCCGGGGGAGTACCTGTAGGCCTATGGGGTTTCAATTCCTCCCTCACAACTCCAGCCCAGAATCTGCAGCACAGCAGCAGTAGCATTAACACAAAATGTTTATTTCTCCCGGGGTTAATAACCCTTAATTATCACTTTTTAAGATACATTTAAACCATGGACATAGTAAAACTAGTTTTATTAGCTCCATGATTTAAACACAGTGCTGGTTTTATTTGCCAAAATTACGAAGATTACTAATTTTAAATTTCAATCAGTAGGTACCTATATCTCCCGATCATCAATACATTTTTTTTTAATTTTGGCGCCGAATATTCTGGCAACGTAAGCTTCATTCAAGTAATCTCTGGTAAATAACTGTTCTATGTGCTTAACTTAGCAACTATTACTCACTTTATTTATTTACACTTGGGAGCGTTGACTGCAATAACCTCCAGTATAGAGAAATATCATATACAAAAAAAAAGTTCAAGGCAATCAAGAGGCACAAATATATATATATATATATATATAGACTTAGTGTTCTTCGCTTTTTCCCTGTCTGCCAATATAGCCTAAGTTGCAAGAAAGGCTTAAAAACTTAATTTTTTTTTAATGTTTCAATGTAGCTAAAATTGCTAGAGTCCATTTCAAACCAACTTCAGAAACATTTTCAGCGGTTTTCACCCTGTACCGATTCCCTGTCTCATAAATCTGGGCACGATGCAACTACTATGGTTTTCTTGCAAAATGCATTGAAATACCACTAAAACTTTCATCGACAACAGAAAGATGGCACTTTCACAGTGGAACCAACATCGCAGTCACGTCCATCACAACTATCATGACTTTTAACTATTTCTCCTAATCAGCAAGACAAAACGGTAACAACGTTCATAAAGGACACGACCGACCTTCCAAAACACTCCAACGAGCCGCCAGTCACTCCAACAACATTTCACAACAAGCCAACGGTTCTTCGCCCCCTCCTAAGGCACCGATTCCACCGACCGGCTAGGACTAAATACAAATACGGTGAAGTGGTAACAGACATTCAAGACTTAGGCGGGGTTTCCACCGACCTCGCATTGCAGAATGGAAATGACATTGACGGAAATTAGAATTTTTCTTTTTATAGAAATCTATTAAAATGTTTGGTCTTAACATATCCCACTAAGCCAATTTTTTAATTTTAGTTTGTTTGTGATTTTACTCTATGATCATTGATCAATTTTAACTATGGCATAGAGTAAAACAAACATTTCCGTCAATGTCATTTGCAATCTGCAATGCGAGGTCGGTGGAAACCCCGCCTAAGTCTTGAATGTCTGCTACCATCACCGTTTTTGTATTTAGCCCTAGCCGGTCGGTGGAATCGGCGCCCAACAAATGATTATCCTATCAAGACCTAATTATTGCGACAACGGCCAACAACTACCGTAAAATTAAATCAATTTATATGATGCTCGGGGAACAGATGGATTGACGTGCTAACATTGGCATGTTCTCAAGATATTCTATGGGCCGTTAAATTTGTGTAAAGTTTTTATTTTTCAAAATTGAACGTTTTTCTCTGTTAGATTTCCTCTGTGTTTAGAATATAAAAGAACCGGTCCTAGTTTACTCGAACATGCTTTCCAATTTATCGAAATTAGTAGATAGAGAAAATGAGCAATTTCATGGTAAATAATTTTCCTATGGTAAAATTTCCGATGTCTCGGGGGGGGGGGGTGTCCACCTGACGTCACTGGAGGTCAGACCAACACATTAACACACAGCAATACTGGCAGGGCACGCAATGCGTTTGAGCGTGAATTTTCTATCATTTTTTCCAAAAATAATTTTTTGTGCAAATCCAAATAGATTTTTGGGAAAGCAACCTGTCCGGTTTCGTTACTCAATTTAACAACCTAAAACATGCCTGAAGGTAGAAATCATCGATGGAAAGGTTTCGCAGAAAAAATAGTTTTTAGTCATTTTTCATTAAATTTAGTTATTTTTATTTTTTTTACCCCCAGAAGGAAACTATCAAGGGGCAAGCGAACCCCCGCATTTTGTCAACATTAATAACGACTACAATATATGTGAATTTAAAAGAAATCGTTGGAGCCGTTTTTGAGAAATAATTTTTTTAGACGTTTTTTGGAGTTTTTTGAGAATAAACCCCCCCCCCCCCCCCGCCCCCAAATTGAATTGGCCAAAAAAAAAAAATGGTCCCGAGATATGATTTTTGTAAATCTACATGCCAGATTTCATCAAAATCGACCGAGTAGTTTGCCCGGAAATCGACGCACAGACAGACAGAACGACAGACATTTCGTAAAAACCACTTTTTTTGGTTCCTGCTACCATAAAACGTGTAAATCCGTTGACATCTCGGAATCCAAAATTTCGACTGTCACAAAGCTTTCCTTATACTACGTATAAATTGGAAAGCAAAAATACTAAAATAAAGGCAGAGGTATGCAACTATTTCGGACGGAGGCCTGGGTATTTTCGACTAATTAATTAATTTCTCTTGTCATAGCTGCAAAGATATGAAAATGGTATTATAAAAAAAAATCACAAAAATACAAGCTTTGCTAATAAATTTGCATTTTCGCAATTGAAATATTGATCGATGGCAAGGTGGTAGCGTGCATGTACTTGTTCGAGTCTCTACACCTCATGCGATCGGAGACGTGCCGTAACTCAACACGGGTACTAACTATAGAGGCGACTGAAGACGTCAATCGGATACATTCATTTAATTATAAGTATGCGATTAACCTTTAAAAATATAAAGCGTATAAAAAAAGATATGCGTGAAAATCATGATAAATATCAGTTGCAGTATTATCAACAGAAGGCGCAACGAGGGAGGTCTGGGAGGTTTCACCCGGAGGGCATGTAAAGTAGGCAGTACCGGGTCTTCCTAGGTGAGTGTAAGAGAGGGCTTTATAGCCATAACTCCGCTAGGTTGGCTTAGTAACAGAACATAGAAAGTCAATATTTATTTATTTAAAATATCGGTGCAAAATATATAATTCTAGATATTAAGCTATGGCACATGTGTTAGCTAGTGGGGGCCTTATGCCCAGCGTAAGCGTGCTTTGACTTTATGGGTCAATCCAGCAATGCCTATGTATGCACTGCGATCGCACTCAAAGCTACAATAATAAATTAGGAATTGAGTAGTAGACTGGACATAGTATAGTGATTTTACTGTAAACTATCACTTGGCCCTCTTGTATTCCAGGCGCGTACTTCAATCATCAAAACGTTATACCGGTGTCCGGTACTAGGGAGTATCATGAACATCAGCGGACCTACTATGCCGTTTAGTATTAAGTTATTCCTGGGGTTAAAAATATAAACAAAACAATTTTGAATAGCACTTTCCTTCTAAAATTATCTTGTTTACATCTTTAATCCAGGTTAAGATTAAAAGTAGGGCTCTATAAACGTAATCACCGTAGTAGGGCCGCTGCAGATATAAACAAGCACTTGTCCAGTATATAAGTATTGTATATGCAAAAATCTCATTAAAATTAACTTTGTTTGAATAAAGTATTCTATAATATAACGATGGAGACATTTATTATTTTACATGACTTGACTGAAGCCACTATGAGTTGCAACACTATTGCCTATAAATTTTACTATAAGTGGGTAGTTATCCCAAAATACATCGATATTACTTAGAAAACAACTAATAATTGTTAAGAATGAAAAACTGTTGTATCTGGAAATACTATATACGATGTTTCCCCAAGATTAACTGTTTCATTTCAAAATACAACGTTGTTGCTCAAAGTATTTTCCCAAAAAAGATTTATTTTATATCATGTTTTGACATGCAAAAGTGTTGATTGTGGCAACTGGCCAGATGCTGCACTATTCCTCAAAACCAAAATGGTGTTTCGCGCCAATTCAATAGCGATGTATCTGCCTTCTAGGGATTTTTTTTTTAATTTTTGAAGATAATACACTATTGCTCAGAAAGAGCGATTTTTTTTTTACGTAAAATGACACTAGTATCTCCTTTTTCGATTTTTTTGAGTTACAACGGTATTTCCGGGGAGCGACGAATGTGATGTCAGTCCCCTTACTTTTACACAATAATGTGCAACTGTATAACCACTTTTGGGTCTAACGAAACTGCGATACTCAAATTAGGCTTTCATAAATTCATACGGTAGTAGTAGTTTAGTTACGTTTCTATGGAGATCCTGCAGCAGTATGCATTGCTAGACATTACACACTTTAAACTTACCAAATTGTTGAAAATGCAATCACATCATTGACAGGGACACTTACCTGAAAGATAAAAAGGAGGAATAAGTACAAAAACACTATATTCACAATTGAAAAAGAAGGTATAGAGATTACATAAACGGAAATTTTATTTTCCCCAGATCCACCTAACACTAATGTACCATCACCAGTAGGGAAAACCGGCTGCCCGTTCCGAATACAGCAGTGGTCAAGAAATAAACCTCCACCCATGGACGGATACAGGGGGGGGGGTAGCTGCCCAATTCAGTAAATATCAGTTGTAAATTAATTTATTACGCTTCAATTTAATCAATACTACATAAGTTTGTTATAGTTTGACCCACAACAACCCCCTTCTCCCCCCCCCCCCCTCCAAATGGGCTGGATCCGTGACCCTGCGGTTCTACCAGTCTTTAGTCCTGGACCTCAATGAGTTGTAGTGCCACAGTTTGCTATATTACCATATAAAATGCATGGTGACATTTTAAATGGCCTTCGGATTTTATGTCACAAAGGAAGATGATCAATCAATATATAAATAGCGTACGGCCTATCCCAACAAAAAAATTGAATTGATTCCTCTAATGGTAAAAGTTCTCTAGAATCTACTAAATCTAGTACGGTAACTACAATAATATGCAGTAATTTAATGTGTACGATATACTGCTGCAATAGGCCAACAGGTTTTTTTCCGACTGAAATAAATTCTTGAACATAAAAAACGAATCGCTCTACCAAAAATAAACTGAATGAGATATAAATTCATGGTATGTGAAGCCAATGTACAACTGTAGTTCCTCATTGTATAAAAAGAATCTTGTTTAGCAACATTGGAATGTGTTACGTGAAGTTCAGTGCATTTTTATTTCGTCTATCTAAAACTGCACATTTTCTGTGAAGGAAACTGTGGAGCCAATTTTAACCAAATAATATTCAATGGTATTTCCAAAACAATATCGCTCAATAAGCTTAAAATAACGCCACTACACCGGAGACTTTGTTCGTCCCCATAATACCTTAAAATTTGGTCCCGTCATGCATTGGAATACCATAAAACATGATTCCACTTTCCGCAGCCTTACCAAAGATGGTGGGAGTCAGTCTTAACTGAGATCTGCTCAAAAGCTATAATGTTATCTATAAATATATGTTGCGCACCCGTCCACAGTTAGTTTTATTAGCATTATTAATTACCATTTACTGTACGTCAGTATGGCGATTTATACGCGGCAGATACGCTGGGTTTCCGGAAAATCGTGCACCTGCTTAAGCTTCCGAAGGAGACTCTCTTCTTTCACCTTAACCCATTTCCTCCAATGGCGGATATCCCAGCGTATATGCAGCGTAGACATCGCCTTTGTGCACTGGGTCTGAAATTGCTCGACATTGTCACATTGCGACAAACGCCAAATGAACAGGGTTCATGGGCAAAGCCCGTGAAAGAGACTAACTTCAAAATAAGTGGAAAGAAGAATATGACGCGGTGTCCCGAGTTGCATGAGCAATTACCCGTGTAACTTCTATTGTGTGTGTGTGTGGCTCTTCTGTTCACACTTGAATTCCACGCATACAACTGCCAAAGATATTTAACATTATACAAATTTCCTGTGCAACAGGAATGATTTACAAGGAAATCAGAAAATAAGACACAAAAAGTAAATAAATAAGCGAAAATTCCATTTATTTTTATGATTATTACTATTAATTCCAGTTTATATTTTAATGCGTTTTTCCACTTTACCATGAATAAGTGATACTTCTAAAAGACGAGTGGTTATTAGCCTACGTACAGCAGTCAGCACATGCGAGTTAGCTCTATCGACCACTCAGAATCTGATCGCAATACTTGAATTGACATGGACACTCAAGTTACTCCAAATTCATGTTGAAATTGAAGTAACACGATTTTCCGCACGCTCTGAACGCACCTAATTAAATATAAAGTATAATTATCTTGGGCCGTGTACATATATGTACAATATGTACTGCACTGTACTAACAAACACTGTACCTGAACTCCTGGCCAATAATGTTTAATATTATTTTCATAAGGGGTTATGTAAAATTTACTACATTGTTGTCTGCTGGGCCACCTCCTCTTAAGATCGGCAGCTGAGAAATTAGCAGAAAACAGCAGTAGACTGATAGGATCCAGCTTGCCACCGTGCACCACTATGGCTGCCTCAAGCTTTGTTTTCGAACTAGAATATCTCGGCAATAAAACCAGCTATTTCTGGGAAGCGATTTTATCACACTTTTTAACAGCTCCCGTGTTTTTGTTACGGAAAATAAGAGGAGTCTCTGCTAACTGCAAACTGCCTGCTGACCCGATTCTTTTCTGATAGAATTCTAAATAGTATATTCTGTTTATTTTACGTTTTAGGGTTCAGTTAATGTAGATCTCACGCCAGTTTATAAGCGGGCAGGCAGAAGCCATTAACGGAAAAAGAATAACTTTAACCACTTTAATACAATATTAAAACTAATCCTTGCATTTAAAAAATAATATTAACAAAGGAAACTACAACACATTCATACCGAATAGTTCATAAAAATGATTTGTTCATTTTGCATCGAAGTCAGATTAGCGCACTTATGCATATACTTTGTCTGTTGGCAGGCAGTACAGCTACCTGTTTCATTTTTGTTCATATTGTTCATTTCAGCATTTACTCGTTTTTAATACCACAAGTCAATTTACATTCATTGGTGTTTATGTATTCCTGGTTAAGTTTTGATTTTACCATGGTCCCACACCTGCAGGCTTGGGGCACTTATGAGTAGGTACGTAAATATCACAACATGTCGGTGCCTGGGAAATATGAAATTCAGTTTAGTGGCATGCTTCTGCAGCCTGATCGAGGCGATTATAATACCGGTATTTATTTAATCCCCTGGTATTAAAAATGCAAACAAGATAATTTTATAATGGAATGTGCTATTCAAAATTTGTTTACAGTTATAATCCTAGGGTATTTATTTAACCCCGGTATTATAATCGCCTCGATCAGGCTGCTGGAAGTTTATACTTAACAGACGATATATTGTACTATCTCAATCATATGCACCGTACCGCCTGGCCCCTTTGAACCATTTAAAATTTTAATGAGTTCTTTTACCTACTCAAGAAGTTGACCTTTGTAGG
Source organism: Psococerastis gibbosa (assembly GCA_963971405.1). Lineage (NCBI taxonomy): Eukaryota > Metazoa > Arthropoda > Insecta > Psocodea > Psocidae > Psococerastis > Psococerastis gibbosa. Next base: position 28,210,692 of record OZ020485.1, read on the forward strand.
CCAAAAGCAAAAAAAGTAGTGGCGGGACAACCCGTTGAGAACCTGGTCCTGAGTACTGCCAGAATAGCCTGTCTCTTGACACGGCATTACTTCGGAAGCTATGGTCAGCAACATGTCCGGCAGACGCGTTTTCCCTGTCAGTAAGGTAACCAAGCATATCAGGATGGGAGAAATTTTAACCATGTCTCGAACTTCGACCTTTCGTCCCACAATTGAGTTCACTACCACCGGCGACACCACTCATCCACTCCTAAGGCGGGGTTTCCACCGACCGGCTAGGGCTAAATACAAAAACGGTGACGTGGCAGCAGACATTCAAGACTTAGGCGGGGTTTCCATTGACGTCGCATTGCAGAATGCAAATGACATTGACGGAAATGTTTGTTTTACTCTATGCCATAGTTAAAATTGATCAATGATCATACAGTAAAATCACAAACAAACAAACTAAAATTAAAAAATGGCGTCATGGGATATGTTAATTACAAACATTTTAATAGATTTCTATAAAAAGAAAAACAAACATTTCCGTCAATGTCATTTGCATACTGCAATGCGAGGTCGGTGGAAACCCCGCCTAAGTCTTGAATGTCTGTTACCACGTCACCGTATTTGTATTTAGCCCTAGCCGGTCGGTGGAAACCGCGCCTAATAAAACACAAACTTACCAGCCATGATAACAATAGGTGCAAAGCAAGAGACAAAAAGTGACGACCTGTCATCCGGAGAACCCAGTTGAAAACTGAAGCTTGTCCATATATGGCGTTATTACTGCCCCCTGTCCTTGGACAAGATGAATCATGCCCACCCCAGCCAATGAATCAATGCAAAGGCGTAAAAATTAGATTTTCTTAATTTCTTACTGTGCTTGTATATCACGTATGGGCGCTCATGTTCAGCTTTAACTTTCATATTATCGTATAACAATTGATAATTGATAAATCCTAATATACTGTTTGACTGCTTTAACGTTCGAGAATGGGAATCATGATTTAACAAAATTAACATGGTTTAGGATGCTAAATACTGGATAGTGAACTTGATTTACATAATCAAACTGTAGAGCAGGGATTCCCAAACGGTGGTCCACAGACATGTATCAAGTAAGAAAGAACCGGTCCGAGCTTACTCGGACATGCTTTCCAAATTATCAACATTAGTAGATAGAGAATATGAGTAATTTCATGGTAAATAATTTTCCAGTGGTTAAATTTCCGATATCTCGGGGGGGGGGGGGGGGGGGTTGTCCACCTGACGTCACTCGAAGTGAGATAAAAGGGCACGCAATGCATTTCAGCGCGAATTTTCTATCATTTTTTCAAAAAATAATTTTTTGTGCAAAACCAAATATTTTTTTGGGAAAGCAACCTATCCGGTTTCGTTACTCTATTTAACACCTAAAATATGCCTGAAGGTAGAAATCATCGATAGAAAGGTTTCGCAGAAAAATTATTTTTTAGTCATTTTTCATTAAAATTTACTTATTTTTATTTTTTTACCACCAGAAGCAAACAATCAAGGGGTAAGCGACCCCCCGCATTTTGTCAACATTAATAATGACTACAATATATGAGAATTTAAAAGAAATCGTTGGAGCCGTTTTTGAGAAATAATTGTTTTAGACGTTTTTTTGGAGTTTTTTGAGAATAAAACCCTCCCAAATTGAATTGGCCCAAAATAAAAAAAATGGTCCCGAGGTATGATTTTTGTAAACCTACATGCTAAATTTCATCAAAATCAGCCGAGTAGTTTGTCCGGAAATCGATGCACAGACAGACAGACAGAAATTTCGTAAAAAAACACTTTTTTGGGTTCCTGGTACCTGAAAACGTGTAAATTTGTTGAAATCTCGGAATCGAAAATTTCGACCATCACAAAGCTTTCCTTATACTACGTATAAATTGGAAAGCAATAAGAAATAAGAAAATAAATCAGCTGAGATATCGGAAATGTGAAGTAAAAAAAATACAGTAAGGCTTGGCACTGAACTATAAAATCCAGCCGATAACAGTCCTAAACATTCAATCGTATATTAGCATGTAATTGTCTATAAGCACAAACTATACTTCATCCTAGAATTTGACAATTTCCTTGTCGCAGGCAAGGGGGTCCCCGGTCCACTGAAAATCATAAAAAAAATCTAGGGGTCCATGGACAAAAAAGGTTGGGAACCCCTGCATAGACGTAGCGCGCGCGGCAGCGCCTGAGCCAATTACTCCCAAAACCTTCCTTCTTCATTTACTACTATTTTGTTGTGTAGCCAATAAATAGCACGATCGAAAATGTGTCGGCGAGTCGAAAGGTAACAAACAGTGCATAGAGCTCTGTAGTTAAATGAATACTTAAATGGTGAGGTCATACAAAAGATAAGGAGGTTGGCGCATTGTAACTGGCTACCCCAGCCAGGCCTATAATATAGTCTTATAGTCTTGAACATGGCGTATAGTTGGAATGTCGATCAGGTGCCGGTTGACAAATGATTGAAGTTTAATAAATTTATTAACACAACCACAATTACTAAATATAGGAAGGTACCTATTCTTAAAAGTTGAATAAGTTTTTAAAGGAAAGTACTGTAGGTGCCAAATTTCAAGCATAATATAAAAACTTGTGGGGCTCGATAACTTACTACAGTATATATTATATATATTAACTTTTGGGTATATTTAGCCCAACATCAGTAGGCATTTTACGCAGCATTTCCTATATGATTTGGGTCCCCCCGGCATATCAATCAATCTTCTCTTGTTTTAAACTGCATTCCCGATAACAGCAATCGCTGACAATTTTTTGTTTTAAATATAAAATGGCAAGTTCAATAAAGTGAAGAATACTGCTACCGGGAAAATGGCTGAAAGAAGCCTTAAGTCGTGTGTTGTACATAGTACGATATCCCGTCCAACCACTAGGACATCAGCGTTCTATCGGCTAAGCCAGTGGTCGACAAACTAGTTAGCCAAAGAGCCAAATATGAACATTTCAATAATTAAAAAAAAAAAAAATTGGGAGCCAAATCTGCTAACTTTTATTACACCAAAGTCAAAGCGTCACATGTGGCTCTGGAGCCTCACTTTGCCGACCACTGGGCTAAGCAATTAGTAAACGCGCGAAAAAAAGGACACAATTTACAGAGATTGAAGTTAAATTTTTTTGTTAATAATGAATTGCCTGACAGTTCTGCCAAATAAACTGCCCTCGCGCGGAAAATATATACTCACTACATTAACGCCGTTTTCCTAAAATACAAATAAAAATAAAAATATATTTTAGCGTTATTAAGTCGAAATCGACCATTTTTGAGTTGTGTCTTTTCTTCCGAAGTAGCGAAATGTAGTCCCAATAATCCCATATACCATTTCTTTAATTTTTAATCTAAATTTATGTTACCCTACATTTGTGAAGAAAGCGACGCAACAACCTTGAAGGATTGTTTGTATAAGCTGATACAAATAGCATGAACGAAGTCCAATCGTACAGACATGTAAACATCAAAATGTATATCTAGGCCTAGTATTATTTCATCCATCCACTCCCAATCAATTTGTGGAAGGAAAACTGAAAATGTACAAAAAATGTCCAAAAGTTACCTGCGTTGGGGTCATCTGCGGACGGCATTGATTCCGGGCGGAAATACGACGATGGTAAATAGTAGAGCCCCGTCGTGGGACGGTAGTAGGAAGCTGCGTCTATCTGGACAGCACTGGGGGCACTGGCCACACTGGGTAGGTACGGGTGCTCGGCCACTGAGTAGAAATTCAGTCTTCTACTCTTCATAGCTCCATTGTCTCCCGCACCTCATGGCACACCGTTCACAACACACTTTTAGTCTACTATTCTCACAAAATGTCAACAGTTCTAGATGATTCTGCAGATAGATGGAAAATAAAAATTAAATATATTGTATGCATGGTTGTCAGCTGTGGCAAAATGGTGGGGGCAGGAGGAGACGGGGCTTATAATGTACACCCTCCCCCTAAAAAAATACATTTTACGATGGTTAAAATACTTTAATGAATCAATAAGGGCAATGTGTGATGCAGTGACGATGAATGGTTTAAAAAATGTAAAAGTAGCTTTGATATTTTTTTTCATGAAGAAGGCCCTAGATCCATAAAATCTACGTAGAAAAATAGCAGCCCAAAATTAGTTGTTCTTATTTTTTTTCATTAATTAACAATGCAAGTTATTAAATATTTGGCTCATGTTAGTTGTAGAAGACTACCCCTTCATGCATCATAAAATTAGGAAACATTCAATTTATTGCACCTTAGTTCTTTCATAAAAACGAGAGGAAACTAAAATTTCGTGTAATCTGCAATTTTTGAAGAAACTACAAAACCGAAAAGTAAAAATACCCGATTATATGGTGCACGAAGTAGTCTTCTACAGCTTAAATTAGCCAAATTTTTAATAACTTGCTGAGTTAATTAAATAAAAATTGAAAACAATTTTGGGGTGTCAATTTTCTATCCTCTTAAAGTGTAGAGGTAGCGCCCACCATCTTGGGTAAAGCTGTAGAGTAGCACCATGCAAGGAAAAATTACGGGTTTCTTCAGATTCCATTTTCCACAGCTCTACAAACGATAGTTGGAGCCGCCAATTCTTCTCCTCCTAAAATAACACTTTTCCGTCTGTAAGCTAGTAGAAGTAGCGCTGGCCCTTATTTGTTTTATATTTTATCCCTCTCATTCAAATTTAATATTGTATATACATTATATATAGAAAATCGCAGCGCTTAGGATGAAATTGGAGTGAACTGCACCCCGGGGATGAATGTGCGGTTGTAAAGACTAGTTTAAGAGACAGAGGTCACTGAGGGATAGCAGGAAATGAGGTCGCAGGGTCAATATACGTACGAGTACATGCTAGTGTAATTTACAACACTGCTCCTTAAGCATTCGCCATTTTTTTTTTTTACCCTTATGGGAATTTTTTAGTGTGGGTACGCGTGTACTCGTGAGGAGGGCTGGTGTAATTTACAACACTACTCCTTAAGCATTCGCCATTTTTTACCCTTATGGGAATTTTTTAGTGTGGTTACGCGCGTACTCGGGAGGAGGGTTGCCATAACATCAGGAAGGGGAAAAATTGCGGATATACAATAATTCAAAATGTAATATGCACAATATAATAATCATAAGGAAGGGACAACATTCGCAATTACTCGTATTCTTCTCGAGTTGCAATCTAGGGATTGGTTTGCAGCGAATGTTGTATTCTTCTCCTCCACTCGTGTCTGTTTTGTGGGGTCCTTTTCAGTTCTTTATAGGTGTCGCACTTACTGTAATAATTTAATAAAACCGTACAGAATTCTCATGCGTAATCTGGCGCTTGCTGCGCAAACCGTGGCATAAATAAACACATTTAACTGCAATGTGTCAGGAATAAGACTGAAGAGGAGCCTTGGCGGATGACACTACCCGACAGGCTGATACCACATTATGAATATTCAACGCTATGCCATTCGGTCGTATCCTACTAGAGCACACCAGCGCCGCACCCAGGATAATGCCAGTCGATCATACATTATTAGAGCAATGTCAAGTCATTAAGGCGCTTCCACCGACGTCAATAGTCAAAATATTGCTGATATTGACGTGGTAGCAGACATTATTTTACTGTCTTTAATGTCTGCTACCATGTCAAACACGTCAATAGTGAACTATTGACGTTGGTGGAATAAGCGCCAGAGTACTACACATGAATCAGTCAAAAGCACAATCATGGGGCATTCGAGTCCAATCGCCAACACGGTAATAAAATTATATTACTGTTGATGAATATTTTCGAATTCTTCAATTAGGTATTAAATATATACTGTATATAGGCCGAACGTATTTTAATTTGAGTATGTTGCTTGCTAGACCCTTATTGGACTGTCGTGCCACGGCGTTCGTATTTTAATCCCATTGTAATGTATGCATTGTATGTCCAGTAGTCAATACGTTGGCAAGGCGCATTGTACCCATAGACGATAGACCCCCTTCGACAAAATCACTAAGGGCCGTTGTAGATTCTATCATCAAATCAATGGTCGTGTAGAGCAGAATCGATGCATTATGGCTTTGTCTTCGCATAGTCCAGTTTAATTTTGTCACTTTAAATTCTCTTTCTAACGTTGAATTGTTTAGGGCTGATGGTTGATTCGAAATGTTTCAACTGTAAAGAGAGGCTCCTATAGTAACGACCACACGTCAGCAGGGAAATGCCCATACCCAAATGTGATTAGATAACAATTTCCGCAAAGATAACCAGCAGTAAGGCAGTACACCACAAATCCAGCACCCATATTTCAATTTCCCCAGAGTGTAAATTTAATCATGTAAATAGAAAACTATCCTGGGTAGGGTGAAATTTGAGTATAAATGGGCATATTAAGGATTGGTAGCCGGAGGGCTAAGTGGAAGTCCTACGGGAATTGCGTGGAACCAGCCAGGTCATGAGCTATTCCGTTGTAGACTTGCAAACGGCAGGCTGTGTCGTCTAAAATCCTACGAAGGCTTCCGGCAGTCAGGGCCGTAAGCAGAAATGGTAGAACATTACAAAATCTATCATTTCACGACGAATCCAACTAAAATGCAGGACACCAGTGGGCCAATTATGGCGATTGATATTAACTTACTCCTGAAGTTAAAACTGTAACCAAACAAATTTTGAATAGCACTTTCCATTGTAAAATTATCTTGTTTACATTTTTAATACCAGGGTATTATTGTATATTAACCCCGGTATTAAATGATCGAGCCGCTGGTACATTCCATGTGAATTTATAGGCAGTTACCGTACAGTATCTACAATTAATTAATTGAATTGTTCAAATTTAATGCTCTGGAATGAAATGGGTCGACTTGTTCTTGATGATCAATCTACTCAATCCACTGGAAAATGGTATAGGCCTAATTATCGTATACGCCATAGAAGTTTTTCGCAACTGAAGTACCTACACACCTACAATATAAGAAAACGGTCAGGGACAGTCCAAGAGTACGCATCACAGGTACGTCATTTGGGGTACTTAGCCCCCCAACCCCCCATGCTTTTGAAAGAATCGAAAGAATTTAAGAAATGGGAGTTCAGTGTCGGGTGTAGGCCAGAATATTATTTTACAGCGAATGACATTAAAGAGAACTAAACAAGTGGGCTATTTAGCTGAAATTTTTAAAATAGTGCACCTCCTCTACCAAAATTAAATTCGTAAATATTATAGCTGAGGGTGAGAGTGGTTGTACCATACTGAAGTTAGAAGACAAATTTTGGAATTCCAGAATTAGAATATCCAACTCTTTGGCTGCGGCACAAGTGCAGCATACCAATGCGTATAACATTCTAATAAGCTAACATGAATACGAAGGGACAGCTCAATCGTGCCAGCGACAATACAGTCTGTGGCCCTGTAATACCTGAAAACGCGGTAGGGACACGTCACAGAAATGTCTCCAAATAGATCGCGCATTGCTTATGTAAAGCATCCTTTGAATATTTCATGGCTCCAAGCTGCCGGTCACATAAAAGTCACTTCAGTGTTCGCATTAATCTCTGAAGGTGTTCCAACCGCGCCAACTTATAGCCCTGATAGTTTCGCATGAGCGATGCCCATACAATTGTGGAGTGCTGCTGCTGGTCATGTGCATCGAAAGACAATAGATCTCCTTGTAGATTGTAGATAAGTTTGACCAAATAGCTACTCAGCATAGTCTTTTAATAGACTACCTGCCTATACTACATTTGTTGACAGGCGTATTCTGCGCCGAAGGTGAATTGGACGCAGTTATGCAAAAGGCTATAGTCCACGCAAAATGAGAAAAGTATGGACATGGAATATTTTGATCCTGTGCAACACTGTAAAAATATTCTTTGCACAATTTTTGTTATGCCTTGCATACAATGCAACAAGGTAACACAAAATGGTGTAAAGAATATTTTTACAGTGTTGCACAGGATCAAAACATTCCATGTCCATACTTTTCTCATTTTGCGTGGACTATACCAACCCACAAAAAATCATTTTGGAGATTATAACAGATTTGGATTCAGAAGGAAAGATTCTGTGTTTTGCAAAAACCAACCATGCTACAAAAATTATTTAAACGTACGTGGCATACTTCAACTATCCCACATATCCACAGAATTTAGAATGTTGCATAATATTTAAAAATTAATTACTCAACAATCAACTTCTGAGGGTTAGTTGCTTTTTGCATAACCAATTATAACAAGACCCCATCTCGGATAATCGATATGCCCAATAATAACCACAACTTACGGTCCTGGAATCCCCAGCATTCACCCCAATAATTGATTTCGATAATATACCTATATAGGTATACAGTGCTTAGTTGTCTTCTTACAAACTTATAAACTATGCTGCGGTGTTTTTTTTTTTTTTTATCCTAATGCTATGCTCTTTGGGGCTTACGGCCGTAGCCAGGATTTGTTACCGGGAGGGGGGGGGGGGGATTTCAGATATTTCCTTGGATATTTTTTTTATTTTTTTTTATTTTTTATTAATTGGGGTACAGGTGTTACCTGTGTGCACTTAAGCCTATTGGCCTATTGTGCCCCCTACAACAAAGTATCTACATCACTTCTACATCACTTTCTCGAGGCCTATCTCCCTCAGGAGAGCCAGGATCTTGAGGGGACTCCGAAGTGGTAGGTCTTTTACATGTAACTGCAAGCTTCCCGAGCATGTTGCTCTTCGTGCGATTGTATCGCATCGCATCGCAGGTCCTCCACACCTTCATTACAGAATCTGCAAGAATATAGTTGTCTTCCCAAGAGACTCCAGATATTTAACTCCAGGACCAAAGACGCCAAGGCCTGTTCTTGGTATTGTACTTCCTAGCCTAGAGCCATCAGTAAACCACTTGATTGTGTGACTATTGAGAATTCCTGCTGATTCGCAGCATTCTTTCATTGTCCCTATAATATAGTTTCGAATTCCCTCCTAAAACAGTATTTTGGATGGATTCTATCGCTTGGCACAACCAGGCAGTGGTCAGACGTAGTCAGAGGCTGAGTCTCTCTTAATTACCCTTCCACTCCTAATAATGCCATTTCAGCTGAAGTTTTCACTGCAACATGGAGGGGTGGGAAGTCCAGTACTATCTCCATTGCTGCAGTGGGACAGGATTTCATAGCCCCTGTAAAGCATCATGTTAGAGAATACGGGCTTCTGAATGTAGCCATAATTCGGATTATTCAGAGAAAAATTCTCATATGGTTTGATTTTGCCGTGTCCATGAAGCCATGACCAATGGTATGGTTACAGCAGGAAAAGACAGGCTGATCCTTGGATATTACATAGTAGCTTATATTTTTCCTCTCAAAATCCGTATTCTATCTAGTATCAAGTCTTTTCATATCGGGGGGGGGGGGGGGGTTGAACAACCCCCATGAACCCCTGGCCTTGATGCAATGTTGTGATTTTGAATGGGGTTGGTTTGGTGTACAGCAGTGTCGTTCGTGAAACTGTTATATCGGAAGCACGCCGGGCAGCAAGTTGCCCAGGTAACGTCTACTACCGTATGTCACAGAAAATTATTAAATTGGTACTTGACTTCAAAATTGGCAATAAAATAAATTGACATTGGTCTAGGAAATGGCGATAAGATATTAGGCATGGTAGTTGACAACCGTACAGTACAGTGGAAAATTACTTAAAATAGATTATTTCACTAAAATGTAGCCTAATTTCGTCAAAATTAGTTCCATAGCCAATTCAAGGGTATTGGAGGGTATCCGATTTTTTTAAAGGTGATAATAACTTTACAGGCATATCTTGGTTTTACAATAACTAGGTAGCCTACCTTATAAAATATCGGACAAAATAAATTTAATAAATTTAAGACTTCATACTTTTCTCCTTAGGTGCCAATTTTGCTGTATAAATTTTAAATGGGCCGGATATGATACTTTTTAACCCTTATTAACCACTAAGTAACATGTAACTTCGGAATATATCGTATAATGGACTACATGAATGTTAGACCCATATAGACGACATACGACGTACTACATACAAACTGCCACGCCGGTTTTCGTAAAAAGTTTCCTATATTATGCATATTGATCGTCTTATAATATAAGAGCATTACATTTTGAAAGGAATTCGGAATTGAAGGGAACGAAAGGGATTTGGAATAGGATTTCACTGATGAACGATTTCCAAACTGGCTTACGAGGAACAGGAACAAAGAAAATAGAATATCAATACAAAGAAAGCACGTTCCTCACTGGTGACATTTCTCATATGTACAGTACATCACTGAAGCATCAGGCATATTTATTATAGGGTGCCAATTTTTTTTATAGAAAATAATCTGACTCCGAATATAAGTGGCAGGGACGGATCCAGCCCATTTGGGGGGGGGGAGGGGGGTAGTTGTGGGTCAAAATATGAAAAACATATGTAGGATCGATTAAATCAGAGCGCAATAAATCAATTTACAATAGATTGACCAAATTTGGGGGGGGGGGCAGCTACCCTCTACCCCCCCTGTATCCGTCCTTGATAAGTAGGCTACCCTGGTTCCTGAGACTCAGGTCGGGGACACCAGACCAGGCAGCGCGACACTGCGCAAAGATAATTGCCGCCAAAATTTTTGAAAGTTTTCCTTTATTAGGTACTAATTTACATGGCTTTATTAAATATCCAAAACAATAAAATTAAGGCTGGTCATGAACAAAATAATATGATAAATATTGGTAAGAAGAGAGTACTCAACAGTTATTCACAGTAGGAAGCGCCTATTTTCCCTGGGGCACTGCCCCCCCCCCCCCCCCGGGAAAATTCTGGGTCGGGCAAAAATATATATGCCCCCAATACTTCTAAGAACTTGGTTCCAAACTGTCCAGCTGGAGTGGTAGTAGGTAGGCCTTAGGGCGCAGCTAGATTATTTATTTATTATCTGAGTTAGTTTCTATGAAAGTTATTAAAAAATATAATCTAGCCCATTCAATTGCTAGATAAGTTAACTATCAGTTTTGTGTATCAGGATGAAATTTTCATGATTGGGATTTTGGAGACACAAATTTTTCCCCAGCAGTGATAATTTTTACCAATGGGTCAAAATAATGAAAAATGTGTGGTTCAATCCAAGCCTAACCATGTACGTTCTGGTGAAATATTATACAAACATTTGTATTCATGTATAATGTCTACGTAGTATTGTATTAAGCCTAACCATGTACGTTCTGGTGAAATATTATACGAACACTTGTATATATGTATAATGTCTACGTAGTATTGTATATCAGGTACATTAACTTATGTACAATTGATGCCTGGTACTGTACCTCGCACACAATATTTGCTCAGATCAGCCTAGTAAAAAATAGTCACCGGTTCATTGCAATACCGAGGGAACTCTCAAAAACGACTCAAGTAACATGCAAACAATGCACATCGGACTCATCTAACAAAACGACAGCTTATCTTCCTTCCGCTGGATAATACGACTTCATTTCTATGATAACGTACTGGAGCGTTGTAATGAGTATTACAGTCAATACCAACTAACTCTATGTGGCGGCTTTATGTTGGACAAATTGATTACTAAACTCGAAGCAGGAATTCCAGAAAGGAAGAGCAGCTAATGAGAATATCCAGGACTGGAGAGGTCATTTTAGAGGGAGTAATTGAAAAACAGGGGTAGCTGCATTGTTTATTAAATGGCCTAAGTCATTTAAGACTGCAGCAGCGAGCCTACCACACACAGTTAGTGATAAGCTTCTAATATAGAAGTCATGAACGGGTATTTAGCATCCTGACGTCCGCACCATGCTGTTTGATTAAAAATGGAGCTCTGGAGTTTGGATGTACTGTATGAGGGGACTTGCACCATTCTTACCCGAACATGGTTGAGTTACGCCCACGCCTGTTATATTATGTCAATGGTAAGCAGCTTGCTTGCCCATTGTCACTTGTAGCCGGTGTAGTTTGACACCGAGGGAACGGGAAAGAATACCAATAATGCCTTAAAAATCGATGAGGTCTTTGGCAGGAGAAGGTTCAATAGGCAACTAACGTAGGCATACGCCCACAAAGTTTTTGTTTGTTTGTATTTTAAACGGTTAATCAAATACAAACAATTTAATGAATGAATCCGTTTGACCTCTTCAGTCGCCTCAATGAGTAATTTAATACTGTGCTGAGTTACGACACGTCTCCGATCACATAGCGCATAGAGACTCGCACAAATGCGCTACCACCTTGCCACCGAAGCCGACTGTACTACTACTACAGTAAGTGGAATATAATATAAATACGATAAGACAACTTGTAGCTTTTAGTGTCCCACGTCCCTAGCAAAAAAGGAAAAAAAGACATGACCTACGGCAAATTTATTTCCGGTCGCTCCTCACTTGGCAAATCAAGTGTCTATAGGACATTTATATCTTTCATTCAACATTTATTTGTCAATGAAGAAATAAGCAGAGCATGTCAATCGAAGATAAAACAGCAGTTATTGGCACGTAGTTGTAGGAATAATGTAAGAAGACTGCACTTGTGTCTCTTAGGGTGCGTTAAGAAATTTTAAGACTTTTTTTAAACAACTACTTCGCACAATAAAGTCCAAGTTAGCCAAAATCTTTTCACAAAACAGATTTTTTAATCAAAATAATAGAAAATACAAATTAACCCGTACGGTATTGGCTACCTGCCACTGCCGAATTTAGACATGAGGATGACGACTCTTTGAAATGCAATGTGCAACATCCAACGTACTTGTATTGTATACCAGTGCGTGCATTCCATGCAGTGCGTGCATTCCATGCAGTGCGTGCATTCCATGCTACGCTGTTCACATTTTTTTTTTTTTTTTTTATAAAATATTAAATCAAAGAAGTGAAAGTTTCCCGGGGTCCGAATAACCTCTTAAGTTACCGGTATCAGACTAAATTCGAACGAACGTAAGGTAGTAAAAATATCAAGAGGCAAATTGGGCTAGTTTACAACCATCGAGAAAAGCATGGATTTGACATGGTTTGAAATTCGAACTTGGCAAGGGTCTCGGAGGGGGCTGGGCACAACAGGGGCGTTTTACGGAAAGTTCTGTGGGAGTGTAAGCCCATTAAATACAAACTTTGAGCAAGACCTCATCCTAGGCCAGGGTCCTAACTGTAAAGGTTTAAGTATCGGGTCGGAGACAATTTTGCCTCAACTCCAGTCCTGCTTCTCGTGCTGCATACCGTACTATCAGTTTAGCACAGTGAAAGATAATATAGAAAACTAGACCTTTATAGTAATTTAACTGTAGTATTGTGATTAATTTCAAAGTTCTAATATATGATTTGTGTATTAACCTTTACATCTTAAAAATCTGTGTTTTCTATTTTGCACACCCGGAGTTACATGATGAAGGCGTATAATCCGGAGGGATAGGCCTTGGTCGATCTGAAAGTGTACTTCCAAACTTTTCGTCAACATCTGCGGTCTATAGAGCTTCAGTGGCACTGGGTCGACTTCCACAGCTGCGGTCTGCGGAGCCTCCGAGATGCAATATTAAAAATGTACGCAGTGCCACTGAAGATGCCGTCGACCGCTGATGTTGATGAAACGTTTGGACGTATCCGTCTACAAAATCGACCACAGTCTATCATCCCGGATTCTACTGCTTCACCAATAATTTAGTGTTAGCTAATTTGGCATAAGATATGGCAACGGAACTGGGTGACGTCACTTAGTTACTTTTCACTATCTTGCAGGTGGTTTTCAATTAGTATCAGTCACTATTGCAAACCTTGGAGATTTTTAACAGTATACCTACAGTATTCATCTTCTGGCAACATTGTAGCCGCCATTCACAATTATGGAATCATTTAAATAAGAAGTCCAGATTTTTCCGGATTCCCGGAATATCGCTGAGAATAATGAATATTGAATATTGCTACAGAGTAGTGTTCGTCCGAGACCGAGACCGAGACGAGACTACGAGGTTTAGGTCTCGGTCGTGTTTTATTGGTCTCGAGTCTCGGTCTCGAAACCAAGACTCTGAAGAAGTCTCGGTCTCGGAAAAAGTCTCGTTTCGAGACCGAGACCGAAACGAGACCCGAGACCGAGCCGGGAGAACACTGCTACAGAGTCGTCTGGATCAAAACACCGCTACTGTGCCGCCGCCCCCCCTTGAGTATTAAACAATATTATTTCACCACTGTATTTTCAAAATGTTCCCCCGGGCGAGACCTCATGACTCTCCCTTTAAGAGGTGCCACAGTTTATAATCTATAGTCCAAGCCCAACACAACTACATTAACAGCCTGAGAGAGGGGGGAACCAATTTCTCATTAGCGGGAGATCCTGTTTGCTGTTGGGAATCCTAGATCCGCCCCTATATGTACATAGTGGTACCATATATCTACAGTAAATTACTGTTATCGGGTATCACTTGTCCCGGGGTCTGTTATGGCTGTTATGGCAGATGAAGATGGACTATTGTACGGTATCCATGGCATAACTATACAAATTCAGTCAAAAGATGCCACCGAGGAATGTAACAAGAAATGACAACTACGCACCTGTTTGAAGGTTGCCGGTAGTAAATGTATTGATAACAAGTCAGTTTAGTGAAAGCGAGAGATCACCAAGTTCAATAGACAATGTTTGCAGAGTGACAATAATTGCGCCATCAGTCAACTCCAGTCATAACTCTTAGACCATTTCTTCTATGAATGAAACAGCAAATAATGCAAAATTTGATTAACAATAAAAATCAAAGGCTCAGGTTTGGCTGGAAACAGCAGAAAATGTTGCAATAATTTGGCTAAGATAATATATAATCTATAATGTAAATCTCCATGCAGGATAGATTACTTGCTTCTGTGCCTTCTGAACTGGTACAGCTCCGTTAGCATTTTTCATATAGAGTGAGTGGTAAGAATGGAGACCGTTAACAGTTAAAATTAATAAATTAAAAATAAATAAAATAAAATTGGATCAGCAAACTATTGTGCGTATTGGATGTTTATGCCAATTCAGGACATGTATGGTGTAGTGGTACAGACTTTCACCCCCAAGGTTGTTGGTTCGAGTCCCACCCTTGGAAATAATTAGATTACTCGTGACTTCGTGGTATTTCATTTTAATAAACAAAAACTTAGAGTTTTAGAAAAACTTGTTATGACAATTCGAATCGAATTACTAAAACCCAAATAATCGTCTTTGTCTAAGAAACCCACTTGTGTTAGTATAAAACCCTGGGCGCTTTCGGCAAGAACTGCCATCTACAGAGGGAAACCCACTAGCACAGTTACACCTTATCTGCGATTTGAGACTTGCTCAACTCGAGGAGAAGATGCAAATCCCCTGGCAAACCCTTGGCACACTTTCTGGCCATGCTTCGGAAGACATGTAAAGCAAGCGGTCCCGGACTTTTCTAGTTGCGTATACGAGACGGCTTTGGTAATGGCTACAACATGGTAATTTTCTCATGGTGCGCAGGTGTATATTGATTTGCACTTGGCTGCCAATAAGCTAGTGTTAATGAGTTAGGCCCTTGAGAGCAATAACAGCCACGATAAAGGACCAATCATTTGTAGGTACAAGGTGCCCACAGGCCTATCTGGTTATAGGTACAAGCCTGACTTACACACATATACAGGGCCGTCAACAAAAGCTATACGTACCTGCCGGGGAACGTATTGAACAATTGAAATTTCTATCGTGGCAGAAAGTACTTTGGTGGGGTTTCCACATACGTCAATAGTCAATGAGAAATATGGTTTTGACGTGGTAGCAGACATTTTTAGTATGTCTTTAATGTCTGCTAAAACGTCAATTTCATATTTCTCATTGACTATTGACGTATGTGGAACCCTCGCCTTTGCTTTAGAATCTGCGGCTGGACCTTTGATTGAGAATGGTGAAATGCTTTGTGTCCCCAATCGTTCTATGTGGCATGGAGGGAGGGACGTTGACACAAGCTATGGAGAACAGAATCAAAATGAGGGTATACTGACGACTACTGCTCATATCTTGGAGAGATCGTGTCCATAATACTGAGGTCATGAGGCGAATGGATACAGAAGCCGAGTTGCTGCCGAAGGTTAAGAAACGGAAACTAACATACTTCGGTCATGTGATGAGGAACGAAAAGTATCGCCTTCTGTATGATATAATCTGAGGGAAGGACTGAGGGCAGAAGAAGAACAACAACTTGGTTGAAAAACCGAAATGAAATGAAATGAAAATGAAATGAAAAACGTCTTCATATTTTTTAGCTTTAGCCCCGAAGGGCTACTCTACCAGCTAACCTAAAAAAAATCTGAGACAGTGGTTTGGCAAGAGCACGAATTCCCTTTGTAGAGCCGCAGTCTCTGTGGGCAAAATTGCCATGATGATCGCCAATCTTCGATAGAAGATACATTTATAGAACATGAAGAAGAAGAAGACCTTAACTCTGAATTTTATCAAATATTTAAGCCAATAGACCTACAGTAGATAAGTTATCTAGTACCGTATTGCACTAATATAATAAAACTTGACTTTAACCGTTCACCAAATGGGTTAATTAAATTAAATTTTGAGGGATCGATATTCTTGTAAGCAAGGCAACCCTCTGATCGTTAAATAAAGCTGTAGACATCTAGACAATAATCAATAATGGAAACATCGTTTAGGTTCTCATATACTACCAGGTAATTGTATAGCGGTAGTAGGTACAACCTTGACTGTTTGATGACCTGAAGAGTACTAAATTTTCCAGGAAAATGAAAGAAAGTAGGCGCGGAACTCGTGCAAACAGGTCCAAGCAACAATCAACGGACTGTCAACTATTTTGTACTATAGGTATCAATAGGAATCCTAGTCGGGCGAAGAAGAGTGACAACTAGGTTGTCTCGCCATCACGTAGGTTTACGCATGTCGCATTGTTTAACACCAGGTACAGCCTGCCTACCCGCGCCTGTCCCAGCTATAAGTGCAGCTAGGCACTTACTAGGTTAGTAGAAATAGTTTAGGGCAACACCAGACACGAGCCAAGCTTTGATGCTTTCATATAGTATATAGTCCGTGAATTAGCTGACCAAAATAGGCAAATGGCGGATTTTTATTAAATACAGTAAATTGGCCAGTTAAATGTAGCCTAGAGTCATAGTTAGTCGCATATTCCACCGACCGGCTAGGGCTAAATACAAATACGGTGACGTGGTAACAGACATTCAAGACTTAGGTGGGGTTTCCATCGACCTCGCATGGCAGAATGCAAATGACATTGACGGAAATGTTTGTTTTTCTTTTTATAGAAATCAATTAAAATGTTTGTAATTAACATATCCCATTACGCCATTTTTTAATTTTAGTTAGTTTGTTTGTGATTTTACTCTATGATCATTGATCAATGAGGTTCTGTAGGGACAGTTTTGGTCACTAGGTTCGCTGACGACAAACCGATATCTATATTATTCAAAATGGCCGCCGTTTGCATGCGAAAACTAAGCTCTTAGTATCTAATTAATTCTTTTAATATTTTTTATAATATTTTTACTATGCCTGGACCTTATTTCGCTGCATATAACTTAATATATATATATTCTCCATGATTTATAGAAAAATATCACTTTAAAATAATACGTAATTAAAAATCATTTTAAAACAGTATTGAGGCTTATGGAAAAATCAAAGCTTTGATATCAGTGCAACTGGTGCTGCCATCTACAAAATGACGCCACAAATGAACCCCATTTTAACTATGGCATAGAGTAAAGCAAACATTTACGTCAATGTCATTTGCATTCTGCAATGCGAGGTCGGTGGAAACCCCGCCTAAGTCTTGAATGTCTGTTACCACGTCACCGTATTTCTATTTAGCCCTAGCCGGTCGGTGGAATAAGCGCCTAAGAAAACAGCTACAAGAAAAAATACTTTTTGGCCAATGGCTTATTTCTTTACACGTGTGGTCTTATTCACGGCGTCTCCCACCATCGTAGGCTCCACCCTAATTGTTCGATGACTGTGAGGCCCCTCCCTCCTACGACTATTAACACAGCAGGCCTTTTAAATAAAAATAATATTATATGTTTTTTTTTTTTTTTTTTTTGCGTCACGTTACTTTAGAATAAGTTCTTTTTATGCATTGTTAGAATAAGATTGTTTACGTTAAGCCTATGTATTTTGTAAATTGTATTGTTTTTGGACGTGGGTTAGGCAGAAAAAGACTTTCTAGTCTTAAGTCTCGCCCCGTAAATATAAGACGTTTATTATTATTATTATTATTATACCATTGCCATTTAACAATAGATCTTAGGTAATTCCATGGAAATATCAATCTAAATGAGGCCGCCATGCATTAATTAGAATCAGGTAAATCATTTTGATTCCCCTTTCCGTAGGTTTACAAACAATTGACTGTGTCAGTAAGCACTAAGCATATATTTGTGTATTGATTCTACAATAATAAAGATCAACTCTTATGTTAAATGGTAGGCTATTATATTTTTATTATAATCGGTACGGTACTCGATATATTAAACAATTAAAAAGTTTGTTGTTTTGGTTGTGAATGCGCCACACCGAATGACTCACAATCCAAACAATAATTAATTTCACGTAGACTGTGACTGATGTAACGACACAAATTTTCAATAAAATTTGGATACCAAATTGTGTTGAATAAAATTAAAATTATAATGATATTACGCGGCACCTTTTGGTCAAGTTTAAAAAATCGTTGTTTGTAAAGTGTGTATAAAACCAATAGCGCATTACAGAGAAAAACGATAGCATGTCCTACCAACCTTCCCTTGTTTTTAATCTTTAAGGAAAATTATTTAAAGTTATTCGTTTTGGCGGGCTTGACAACCCGACGGCGGACGCCACGAGCCAGATTCAAGACAGTCCAACCTCATGTCACCATGTAAGTTATGTACTACCCTGTATCCTTATCAATCTGTAGAAAAGAGTAAAAGATCCGTCTGGCAGACTGAATCATGTCTACGCCATAATCCTATTAAAGGACTGCCAGAGTACACAGAAAAATGATTCATTTAGTTTTGGACTTATTAATTATTATATATGTAGCTTGATTTCTAGGAAGTTGGGAAAGACATCTGACAGTGGTACTGATTTTAAAGTTTGTCACTTGAGTATGTAAGGGAGTAGCCTATACTGTTGTTTCTAACGCCTACTTTCAGCATTTCTGCTTTAAGCAACCCTGTCAATCTGGCGGGTGGAATGAGTCAGTTTGTTAACTTGAGGCACCGTAAGGGCAGACTCTTTCACCTCGGGGAAAGGAGAGTTGACTAACAGGTGGACCTCCTGATTATAGTGGATTCCGAACCACTTGGGGAACATGGTAAAGTCACACGATTAAATCGGAGGTGACCAGGACTCGACTTATACTGCCTAAGCGCGTTATCATGTCCCACCAGGTTCCCCTGCCAACGCTGTGCACACTACCAAGTTGCCGCAGTTTGGAACATGCTCTGCTCAAATGGAATCAATATGGTAAGGCCGTTGGCAGTAGACTATACTTGTACTTGCTACTTGGTTAAGTCGTGCATGTGGTACACTGCGCCAATGGTAAGCTTGTTACAGCTTGTCAATTATCGCTTGTAGCCGGTGTAGGTTGACATCGAGGCCGTACACCAGTTTGCCAATTCTTACGGAAAAAAAATATAAATTATGTCCAAAATACATGGGGTCGTTGCCATTGGACAAGGGACCAGGTTCATAAAAATGGCCTTCAGGACATTATTACGTAAGGGAGTAAAGATTAAATGCCCCTGGACACGCGGACAAATTAATGTTATGCACACACAAAAAAACACTGAACATTTTTTTTACAACTTTTTTTTTTTGAAGGATTGGTGATAATACTAGGACCTACGATGTACGATACAGATGACCACTGGAGATTGGTAGTTTAGTACAATAATAATAATAACGCAATGCCGTACACGTGTACAATAATTTCTTTGAAATTGGTGCCATTATTACTCAACCATTCATTTGGGGTAGGCGGCACGATATTATTTTTTAGGGAAAAATTAACGTCCATATGGAAAATAGTTTAATATATTTCTTAAGCATTAACATTTTTCTTCTTTACGCTTACAATTTTTTTTCATTCTTCTATATCCACGAGCATTTGCCGTGTGTGACTTAATTACTGGGAGTGTCATTAGTCAATTTTCTATGTTGTTCGTTTATAGAGGTAGTTATTGATAGTTAGGTTGAATTACAACACTAAGCATTTTTTTTAATGTTTATGTACGGCCGCATCTTTTTTTTCATTTCAGATTCAGCAGGCAAACGACAATTAGGATGATAATAAAAAAATTAGGCACAACTTTTTAGGTTTTGTACAGTTTTCATACGTTTTTTTATCTGAAGGTAATTTTTGCCGGAGAAAATGGCAAAACAACCGAATAGGCCCATCAATGACGTACAATATTATTGAGTGCCACTATTAATGACGCAGGCTATCAAGCCTATCAATGTAAATTACCATACTGAATGTTTAATTCCGGTTAGGAGATTAAACAACCGTTTTCAATTAGATTACAATTGGAACTGCTATTTTATAGCTTACTAGCACAGTGATCGCTACAGACACAGTATGTGCAGTTGAGTAGATGATTACCGAGTATTCACAATAATGGTATTCGATGAAGCAGTAGAATGAGTACTACCAAACGCAGATGTTGACCAAACGTTCGGAAGTACGCTTTTAGATTTATTGTACCACGGCCCATCAGCCTGAGTTCTACTGCTGATGACTATAGCGTGAAAGACTTTCCAATAAATTATAATAGTAAATCCGATGAAGCAGGAGTATCCGGGGTGATGGACCGAGGAGGATCTGAAAGTGTACGATGCTGACGAAACGTTTTAAAGTACGCGTTTAGATCCAGTGTACAGATGTTGACAAACGTTTGGAAATACGAGTTTAGATCAATTGTACCATGGCCCATCAGCCCGAACTCTACTGAAAAGTATTTGAAATAAATTATAATGGTAAATCCGATGAGGCAGTATAATCCGGGCTGGTACGGGCCGTGGAGGCTTTGAAAGTGTACATCCAAAGGGAACCATGTCCCATCAGCCCGGATTCTCCTGCTTCATCGGATTGACTATTATAATTTATTGGAAAGACTTTCACGCCGGAGTCAGCAGTAGAATTCAGGCTGATGGGCCGTGGTACAATAAATCTAAAACCGTACTTCCGACGAATTACTCTACGACGAACTACTCTACTGCTGAATCCGGCCATGAAAGCATTTCCAATTACAGGTATAATAGGAAATCCCCTTTGTCGGTGGTGAGAAGCCGTACCTTGCCCGCAATATCATGTTCGTCGGTTTTGCTTTAAACTATTAATAGGTTATCGACAACTATAGGCCTAGCGGTATCAATGATTTGGGGGTTTGATTGGGTCTTGCGGACTTCGCACTCTCTCTAGGCCTAAACTCTTATATGACTGTCACTATTATGTATTTAGGCCTATGTTACACTCAACAATTGATAATGATCTTAGTATTTATTTATACAATATGTTAGCCTATACTGTATAGCCCGCTTGGGCGATGATAATCCGAAAGTTAGTCATATAAATTACCATGAGAATGAATGAATCATGCATTGCCAGTCTCTAAAAGGCAATACAATATAAATATAAAATATACAAAAAAGATTAGTTTTGCCCTCCGAGCATCCAGCGCAATTTGTCAAATAGAAGGATATTCCGGACAGACACTTTTATTTCTGGCTTTTACAGAACTCATGAAAGTGAGATAATTTGCCTAGGCAACTAGGTACTGTATGTACATATTATAGCCTTGTAGCATCTAAGCTATTGTATTGTAAATAAATAAATAAATTATAACGAAAGACTTATGTTGTTGTAGAGCTAATATATACAATACTAAGTTATAGTACCCACACTGAGACAGCACAAATATGGATTTCCACATTAGGCATAATTTATGGCGCCCACTGGCCACTGACATCCACCAGATAGGTTTGGTACGTTCCACAGCCTGCATCTAATTAGGCTTTTCTCGGTGAATCGAACCTGTATAGTCTTTCAGTGATAAAAAAATATAGCCTAGCCATACTAGGCGTAGACCCTGTCCTACCTTTTGTCTGGCAGTGCCTGATAATGTAAACCATACCGGGGGAGAAAAAAAAATCACCGCCACCAGTTATCACCAGCTGACAACCATTCACAACATTGCACAAGTAAACATCACTCAGTGTAGGATGCTAAAGCAGCCCAACAAACCTTTGGAGACTTTGGGGAAGTTATTAGTTCTAATGAGCTATTTAGTTTGTACACGGTAACGGACAGAACAGGGCGCGGGCAGCACAAAACAGCGTTCAAACACCCCAACCGCTTCGCGGCGACTTCCGAACAGACCAAACGTACACAATGCCCGGCCCTCCGCACAGTGTTGCCAGCTTGACAACCTTATCACATGCTGCCTGGCGCGGCGACGTCACATTATTATCATTAGGTCCCTCCACTCATCCGTTACATTCAGACCCGTATATGCACTTGGTAGTTGGTTACTCATGCATTGTCGGCTAGCATGAAACTGCCGACAATTAATAGCAGAAAATTTAGTCATTCATTACTTGACCAGGAAATACACCGGAACCCGAGGGTGCCCGGGCAGTTTCAGAACCTCGCTCACTACTTAGCCTACGAAGGTCGAAGGGCAGATCCAGAGGGGGGGGTCTCCACAAGTTTTGACCAAGCACTAGATAGAATGAACGTTTTTGACAAAATATATCAATTAAGGAATAGAATATAAGTTAGTTTTTAAACTTGCCCCCCCCCCCCAATCTTAGATACCCCTTTGCCCCTCAAATCTGGAACGTATTTATAGGATTTTGTTTCAGGGATCAGTTGATCAAAAAATAATGTCAGTTTTAATAATTTATTATTTCTTTTCCTAATTTTCAGTATAGGAAGTAGGCATTAGAGACATGTAGGCTGTCTGTTCTAATTTAATTAAAATCTTCATGAACTTCTACAATATCTAATTCTATGGTAATACCATAAATACCTATGTAAGACAATAAAGTATAAAAGTACATTCAGCAGTCCTGAAATTCTGAATCAACACTTGTTGAAAAGTGGAACCCCACAGTGAAAATCTAAATTTTTTGCTTGTGTTGAGGACATGATTTGAATCTGAATTTAGGAATTACACTTTCCAATTTTTCTTAATATACCCATAATTGGATTGTTCCGAGTATTCGAGTATGCAATAGGGGGGATATGATAATAAAAAATAAAAATGTCCCTATTGTTCTGAAACAATATTATTTTAGGTGGGCTCGACATGATTGCATAAATGAATATTTGCAGGAATTAGGCTGGAATCACCCAACGAAGTCCCGAACAGGTAATGTATCAGTGAGGTTTGAGTTAGTTGAGCCACGGAAAAAAATTGAATACTTTTTATCAGCAACTCAAATGTAGATAAAATAGCTTGATTTTTATAGTTTCCCCTTAAGATTTTAGTAGCTACATGTAGCCATTCTCTTCCCTTGTAATGTAATATCGAAAATACAGTACAGTATTCCATTGTTGCGCTAAGCTGGTCGAGTTTTGGTAGTACTAACCAACTAATAAGTTTCATCAAATATAGTTTAGACAGCTTCAATAGTATAGAGTATAACTACCCGGCCTCAACTTTCTAAGCCTATGCCTATGGACTGTCCTATAACTACCATTCCTTCAGGTTGTTATTGCTAGTAAAAGAGGAGAGAATGGTGACAGAGCGAAGCTCTAAATAGAAAGTCGGCTCGGCCGGAGGAGAAGTGTGAGAGAATAGTGGAAGGAATAGTGGAAAATAGTGCTGGGAATCACATCAGAGCAAGATAAACTGAGCAAACATACAGGGCCCCTTTGCCCGATGCTCTGGAGTCTACAAAATGCGACGGCTATTTCCGAAGTCAAATAAACAAAAGGAATGGTATGGTGAGGCGCAATCAGATGACAGTGTTCGTGTAAACAACATTAAACTACGGCCCGTCTGCCAACTCAAATATCTAGTTGCTGTTTCCTGGCTGGTCAAGAGCCCGCCTGCCAACTCCCCAATGTAGTCTCAATATCCATTTTGGGGCCCTGCGATAAGCAGTTGGGAAGCTCCAGTCAAAAAGTAGCGAAAACCGAAAGAGTTAGAGCTGAAAGGGACCATGGAAAAATGGAGAAGCTTCAGTAAAAAAGTGGCGAAAACCGAAAGAGTTAGAGCTGAAAGGGGACATGGAAAAATGGACGGAAACGTTATTCGAACCCGAGTTCCCACCCCGGCAAGGTGGAGTCCATTTTTCAATGTCCTTCTTTTTCTAACTCCTCGGCATGCAAGGTCTTTGCTTATTACAAATTTAAATATGCCCCCTGTACATCTACTTGTTGTTTTGATATAATATATCCTACAATAGCGAAAGAGTTGTAAGAAATAGTGAAATAGTCATTCTTTCTCGTGTTGGGTCATTGGCCTGTTCCTTTTATAGGACACGTGTAAACATGTAATTGAAAACATAACTGTATTTGAATAATACAACTAAACTACTGTACCTAGCCTAGTAGACTTTAAAAGAAGTAGGCCTAGACCGTAGATGTTGACCACCCCTGGATAACATCAAAATCCATTGGTTTCCTACATTTAATTTAATATGTAAGTTCATTATATAACGATTTGGTGTATTCAAGTAGTACGGGACTACGGTACTTCATGTAACGGTCATATTACAAGGTATTTTTAAGTTTTGGTGTTATAATTATATTTCCGTGAATTTGGTAATTCGGTAAATTTCCATTCCCTATCAGTTTTACAGGAAAATCACGGAATCACTAAAAATCTCCTTATACTTATAGTAAAGCCTACTACGTATGAAATAGCCGTCTACTACCTAGAAAGATTTTAATCTTTATAACTTACGTACATGACCGTAGCCAGCGTCCACCCCCCCCCCCCCGCCCCCGAAATATTTTCAGCGTACACTAGAAAGAATGGAGTTTTAAACATATTGAGGTTACCTCACTTCCGTTGACGTCAAATGGACCCCCCCCTTGGCCTTGCTTAAAAAAAAAAAAAAAAAAAAAAAAAAAATGTAAACTGAAAGATTCTACGATCAACCTCTTAATTTCAATACATTCATGGTTTTCTAATAATTATTATAATTATTAAGGTAATTAATTACCTTTGTAAATAATTATTTAAATTAAAAATTAAATTATTAAAAATTATACATGAGGAAAAAACCTTTATTGTTTCTGATGCTCGTTTTTTTATTTTACGAGTTATCGGTACATTAGGGTCTACATTGTTACACTTAGCAGACAAATCAACATCGGTTTCTTTCTAAATCCGGAACACTGGTCTTATTTTATAAAGTGGCGGGTTGAACGATGCCGTCTAGTCCAGCCATATACTGTATATTTAAGTAGGCTACATTAGATGCATATTTACTGCAAAGAAGACCATAAA
Organism: Psococerastis gibbosa; assembly: GCA_963971405.1. Classification (NCBI taxonomy): domain Eukaryota; kingdom Metazoa; phylum Arthropoda; class Insecta; order Psocodea; family Psocidae; genus Psococerastis; species Psococerastis gibbosa. The sequence continues at coordinate 28,236,135 of OZ020485.1, forward strand.
ATGCGTCCTGTTCAAGAAGCCATATTGAATCACCACCAGACTAACCGCACTCATGATTTATTGCATTGTCTAATAATCCCCAACACATGGCTACAGTCGCGGCACCAGACAAAACAAAGTGTCATAAACTTATTTTTATAAAATTCTCAAAGGACCAATATAAGAATTCTATTGGTACTCCAATGTGCTCTTTAGAGAAACAAATGCTATGACACGTAGCATATAAGAAAGAGATTCACCTCCATTTCAAATGACTGATTTGTTCTCTGTTATAGGCGAGCGTATGTAGGCTATGTCGTTGTATTATATAGGCATGCAGCCTAGGCAGTGTAACTGTAAAGGCTTTCACGGCCGGAGTCAAATGAAGAACCAATAGAATCCGGGCTGATGGGCCGTGGTCGAATTGAAAGTGAACTTCCAAACGTTTCGTCAACACCTGCGGTCGACATCTTCAGTGGCGCTGCGTAGACTTCGAAGGTTGTACCTCGGTGGCTCCGTAGCGAGTGACAATCAGCCCGGATTCTACTGGTTCTTCAGCCTAGGCAGTATCCCAGTACCCGTGTTTCAACGTGGCCATGAGCGACCAGAACTTCAGGAGACCGGTATCCATGACAAAAACAAAATATGTGGAAAAACAAATAAGCAAGAGAAACAGCAGAGAAAGGGAGAAAAGCCCATAAGGGCGACAATAACAGGGCAAAGGACACAAAAACATGTTCTGAAGGTACAAGTAACAATTATTGTTGGCCAAACTGCGCCGCATGATTTTCAGGAATAAGTGCATTGCATTCTTTAACTGGTGCAGTGGCGGCACGGGGGTGCCCGAGGGGGCCAGCCCCCCCCAACAGTTTCTCCGACCCCCCCCCCCCCCGGGCCTCCCACTTTTGAGATATTTTACATGTTATTAAATTGCAGAATTATTGAACGGTATACCTACTCCCAATGAAACATTTTTGCTTTTTCATTGCCCCCCCCCCCAGATAGAAGTCATGCCCCCCCTCGGCCCCACCGCCTTAAAATTTCTAGCGCCGCCACTGTATTTTTAGAAGTAACAAAAGTGATTCATAGGACATTCAGTATATCCCGGGATTTTCGTCAGGGGTTGCGAAACAAGCGTGATGGAATGAAATATTAGAGCCTTGTTCAAATGAAAATAGTTCACTATACACCCTCTTGGGGAGAAGGATCCAGGACTCTTTCCCAGGGGAAATGTTTTAAAATAGAGGTGCGAAATATTTGTCTTAATCAATTTACGTGAAGACAGAACGCTTTTTTTCAACCAGAAAAGTCTGCGATTCCTGAGGACGTTCTAACGCAAACAGCCATATACAATACGATTTGAGCAAGCAACAGTCCTACTCCTATCAACAACTACTCTCTAGGCTATACTTTTGCCCGGTTACACTGAGAGAACTACAAAAAGCTACATACAATCTACCTATAGATTGGCGGCGACTGCATCCCATGAGTTCGAAATGGCATAGGCACACAGGTGGCGCCGTTTTCGGCAACATCGTCGGGGCTTTTCGCCCGGATTTTTCTTTCAGTGTAGACTACGTACAATCTATAGAAAGGAGGAATGATTGAGGTTAAGATAATAAATTATGGTATCCAGCTCTGAACAAACAACAACAAAGAGAACGACGTCATCAACCAATGAGACAGTCAGGGAGCGTCCAGGATGCATTCTTCTCCCTCTACATGAGAATATAAATATTACTGCACATTCCTCACCCAAATACTATACCCTATACTGACCCTCCGAGATTAAACATTAGAAGTCTACGTAGTGTCACTGATGAAAACGTCAATCACAGATGTTGACGAAACGTCTGGAAAAACTCTTCCAGATCGACAACGGTCCATCAGTCCGGATTCTACAGTATCACCATTCCATATTTATTTAGTCCCAGGGAAGGGTTCCCACTCGAATCCGCTACTGACACAATCGTGTCAATTACCGTAGGATTCATTTATTGGAGTAGCAGATGAAAGAGCAACTACCAACAGAGTACAAGTGCATTTTGAAATGTAGGACATTCATCAGCAACATGTCGCCCATCTATTTCAGGCAGTCAGTAATGTCAATTCGTCGCATTTCCAATGAAAGGACAACACCTCCCATTGCCAGACTCTCTCTCTCTCCACGCACTCACTAACCCCACTTATTTTTAGCGTGTTGTCGCCCATTTTCAGCGATATTGGATTTTCATTGAAAGAAAATTGAAGTCCCCTTTCGGTCATTTTCTAATGTAGCGTTATGTGGAGGAAATACAGTTCCACAAGTTTAAATTTCAAATGTTTCTATAGGTAAAGGTATACTCGATCAATACAAGGACTAATTAAAATAAACGCCAATCTAAATTATGTTCGTCGTAGGAGGACACTCACACCAATGCTAACGATGTTATCCAAGCTAACAATAGGTTCAAAATTCAGGAGTTCCAAAACTATATAGAATCATATAACCTTTCGAAAGTAGGCCAATAGAGTTAGGTAGCAATAGAACCAAATCAGGTCTGGGCCTATATAGGTTGCACATACTGTTCGCCCAACTATAGAATATTATACACAAAATAATAATAGTCCTAAATATGCCACTCCTCTCCATGCAATTTGCATGAGGAAGTTAGGCACACTAGGAATATTATACTGTTGTGTTGTGTAGTATGTAATAATGTTCAGTGTTCAGCGGCTGGGTGAACAACATAGATACAGTCTACAATTTTAAGAGGATAGGATGGAGCATAGAAAATAGCACCCCAAAACAGGCGGGGATTTACGGGGGGGGGGGGCTATGGAGGCTATAGTGGGGGCTATAGCCCCCCACCCAATTAAGGTCCTCAAAATGCGTAAAACCCCACTATTACAGTCCTATTTTTCACAATTTTTCTCCCGGGGGAGACCCCAGGGCCCCCCTTGTGCTCGATTGTATTAATTACCTATAATATAGAACCCTTATTGCTCTTGAAATGCGTAAAACTCCAATATTTCAGCCCTATTTAAAAAAAAACAAATTTAATCTTAGCCCCCTCCTTGGTCTGATTCTAGATCCGCGCCTGCCCCAAAATATAATATAATATAGGCTAACATAAATATAATTTTTTTTGAATTAATGTACGAATCAAGTTATTAAAATTTGGTCTGTTCCAAGTAGTAGAAGACTAGGGTAAGTCTAGGAGAGTTGGACCACTTTTTTTTATTGACGTTTTTTAGGCACTTATTACAACTTTTTTAATCTCAATATCAACTAAATGTATGCTTTGCCTTATGGCCTTTTGCTCTGTTGAGCAAGGAAGCAATGCACCAGTTATTAAGAAATCTGCACCATTTTTTCCAAAAGTCATGGTGGTCCATCTCTCCTATAGGTATCGAGGAGAGATGGACTATGAAGAAAAATGGTAAGAGGAGAGATGGACTACAACAAAATTACCAACAACCCAAGAAATTTATATTTAAATGTGAAGAAAAAAGTACTTTTCATTTAAGTACAACAACATTACCAAAAAACCAAGTAATTTCTATTTTAGTTTGAACGTAAAAGCACTTTGAAACTCAAGTTCCTTTACAAAAAAAAGGTTTCTAGTTGTACTGGTTTTCGTCGGTTCATTTATATGAGACACAACATCTTTCCACCGGTACCAGAACCTGTCAGGATTTTCCGGCCACTTCCATAGGCGTCCGCTTGGCGCCATGCATTTCACGTGTGCCTCCGTTTCTTTAATGGATAATATCTCGCCCGGGAAATATTTGCCTTCATATAGCACCGCAACGAATTCGCCCACAACTCGTTCCACCGGCTGCCACTTCCTTTCCTCGGCTCCGTCGTCATCGTCCTCGTTGCTGTCACTGTCACGACCCAATGGCACTTCAATTTGCGAATCAGATGAATCTGATGAATCTCTCGCAGAAGATGGGACAGAAAATACCAATGCTCTTTTGGTCGATTTGGATATTGAACTTTTCTTGGCCTTCTTAGCCGGCTGCTGCTTGAGCTTCTCCGACTGCTTCCTGATGTTCTCTGCCGAATTGAATATTTCAGCAACTCGTTTAGCTCGAAACCGAGCTTTGGATGTGGATGGCTTGTTTAAATCCGGAACAGGTGAAATATCATCCAGCATTTTTCCTGGTGTGGTTTTAGGGGTTTGAACGCTAGTACCGGATGCAAAAATTGCATTCGAGGTGTGTACCGGCGAGCCAGGATTTTCTGGAGGACCTGCAGGTTGAGTGTTCATTACCTTGTCTGCCTGTGCAACTGCAGGAACGATGTTTTGTTGTAGAGCAGGCGTCTCTTCCAACTCTGCAACAGATGGATTGCAGTCTTGTGTTTGAACAAGCATTTGTTCCATTGTGTTTGCATCTTCGGCTAGATAAGCTTCGGCCGGTATGGCCAAGGGGTTAAAAGGAATGACGCCTGTAGCTTTAAATCCATTGATTCCAGTTTGAACGGTGCATGCTTTTTCCCATGATAAACCTAGTAACTTTCCGAAAACCAACCTATTCAGTTTCCTCGTTGGATTTGTGCGCATGAAAGTATTGCAAAAGTTATACCAGTATGACTTGAGGCTCTTGAAAAACGCCCTGTCTAAAGGTTGCAGGTAGTGTGTCGTGTGAGGAGGAAATCCCAGTAGAATTATCTCGTTTTCTTCAGCGAACTTTAACATTTCCACCTCATTGGTGTGTGATGCATGGCCATCCAATAAAAGCAGAACTTTCCCTGGCGGTTTCCTTGGCAAAAAGTGTTCATTCAGCCATGTTAGGAACAATACAGAGGTAACGTAAGCTGATTTTTCATTCATCACAACCATTGTTCCTGGTGGCATCCCATCTTGCCATTCCTCTTTTTTGTTCTTCCCCTTAAAAATGCAAAATGGAGGCAGGAACACTCCTTCTCCATTTACGCAAGCAATGCATGTTACAGTTTCTCCTTTTTCGCCTGAACTGATGGCCGCTACGCTTTTCGATCCTTTAGCTGCCAGGACCTTTCCAGGCTTGTTGTTCAGCTGGAGACCTGTTTCGTCCATGTTGAAAACATGTCCTGGCTTGTTAAATAACTGATTCTGTTCAAGAGTGTCTTGGAGAAGATTGAAATAACTATTGACGTCTTTTTTGTTCATTCCCTTGGCCCTCGCAATGGAAACTCCTTCTGCTTTCCTCACGCTGATGTCGGGGTTGCGCCGCAAGAAACTTTTAAGCCAGACGTAGCCAGCTAAACCTTCCTTTTCGTTAAATTTGGTTCTGATGCCCATTTTTTTGGCCAAATTAAAGGCCATCTCCCTGACAGACTTTGAATCTGGGGCAAACCCATGTCTCTGAAGCTTCTTTATATGAGAAGCTAGTTTTCGCTCCGCTTCAATGCCAAGTTCGGAGTCAGGCCCAAGACTCCCCTTGTTTGTGTTGTTATTTTTTAGTCTATTTTTTAGTGTTGTGGATGGAATCCCGTAGGTTTTGGCAGCTTCGTTTACTCCAAGCACTTTGGTTTTTACAGCATCTATAGCATTCATTAACTGCTCTTGGGTCCACAAACCCCTCCTCGATTCGCTAGGAAGTTTTGACAAGTAAACGTTCGGCATCACCTTTAACAAAAACAACTTACTAAAATACTTATTACAAACTAATAAAACGTTAAAAATAGTAGCGATCCATCTTTCCTCGCTATTTTGTTTTGGTCCGTCTCTCCTCCAAGTGCCATGGTCCATCTCTCCTTTTCACGTAGGAGAGATGGACCGCCTCATTCTTCCACCATGTTGTTAAAAAATACAGTGAAATGGAGTTTGCGATAATAATCCATTAATATATGATTAATCCTCAAGCAAATTGGCAAAGAAACATAAAAAAATAAAAAAGTTACATTAAAATTAAAACATGCAAAAAAAATTTTGAGCCTTACCAGAATTTTAAATTCACAATAACAAATTTACAAAACTATTTTTTGTCAAAGTAATCACATCGGACTGTCCATTTTGTCAACAACTGACGCCAGCAGACGACAAATATCATTTAGTTCCTTCAGGCTCCACTGGAGGGCATGTGGTCCATCTATCCTCCTGGTCCAACTCTCCTAGACTCACCCTATTTCATACATCATATTATATGAGATTTTTAATTTTTTGTATTATAGGCCAATTTTATCCATGAACTTTACTGGGGAAAACTTTAGTCCATAGTAGCTTGCATGAAAGATGTGTGTAATATGATGTACGAAAGTCTTCTATAAAAAAATAAACTAAATCTGTAATAATTTTCTTATTCAATTTAATAATAAATATAAATTCAATAAAAACATCAGATTATGGTGTGTCAATTTCTACGTTTCAAATTCTTTTGAATGAATTTTTTGCATTCCAACATATACAGTACGATCCATCACTATGAAATATACAAAAGAAATATACTCTGGCAAATTAAAAGCTTTATGCTATCAAAGGCCTGGGTAATTTTATTTTTTAAATTTTAATAAATTGAAAATGCGTTTACCTATGAATAGCCTAACTGCATTCGGAGTCGGAAAATTATCTCAAGTTTCTACCTACTGTTCACTAGCGGATCTAGAAATTTTTAGAGGGGGGTGGGGCTGAACTAGTGGATGGAAAGCCTATAGTCAGGAGGTATATGATAGAGAGAAAATGGCGGCGAGCCATGGTTATAGCAAATTTTCCTGCCGTAATTTAAAGATTGGTTGTTAGCCTTAAATTTATTTAGAGATTAGAAATGAAAAATTATTAATTTAATTTATGTTTGAAAAAATTTGAAAGTGTGTTTTATCTAATGTAAGATGGGTAAGAGAAGGGGGGGGGGGGCGAGCTTTAGCCCCATTAGCCCATAGCTGGATCCGCTACTGCTACTGTATATGCAATATAGCGCAGCAGGGTAGCACCGGAAAGTAAAATAGCTACAATAGCTTGCGATTACCTACTAGTATACTGTATGCGTGCAATCTAAGAATGTAGGCATATTCTTGAAATTCGTTAACACTTCCGAAAACCAAAGAAACGTAACGTATACTGTATACCCATGTATGCCATATAGCAACCTAGGCTATATATAAGGGTATATAGCATCTCGATTGCGTTGGGAGCAGCTCATTTGGTGCAGAAAATATGGCGATATCAGGGCAATGCTGTGGAAAGAGGCACACTTTGTCAATTAGAATCCAAGCGAGTTTTTCCGAGTCGCTGACAGAGGAACCCTTTGAAACGCACCCGACTGATGGGATGGCTGCGTGTTTTCCAAAGGGACAGTCACAGAAAGGTTAGTACTATATATACGTTAGCGAAAGCTCACATTATTGTGCTTAATTTAACTCCTACACATTTTCTGTTCACATGGAACTAACAAGTGAACGAATTTTATACTATCACTACAAATTGTTGAATGTCTATAGAAACGTGATTCCCAGTTATTATAATTTTGAATAAAGTACTGTACAATGCCAGCCTATGAAGCTGACTCAATATGAGTAAATAAGAAAAATAATATTAAATTAAAATTATATTAACATTTCTATTATTAAAACCTAATTTTGTCGAAGTGTGTAGTTTAGGCAGTTGTAATAAAAAAGCTAAAATTAGGACATTTAAATTCAGCATGATAGTCGTATTGTATTCAGTATGACCAGTTCCCATTTCGGGGCAAATTTTAAATGGTGGCATTAGTTGAAATCATAACAAATGCTTATATACGATGCCCAGATGGAATACGCACATCGATCGATAGAGAATGAAACTCATGTTGGCCTAGAAGGATCTAGAATATTGTGATAAGATAACTATACTTTACACTACAGGGACTGATGGAAAAGTAAACTAGGCTGTACATTTACTATAGTTCGGTACATGGGCACTTGTATAATATATATTTGTATACTGTATTGAAACAAATTTCCAGCCGATTTACAGAATTTTCTACGTCCACCCCACTTTTTGCATAGGGATTTGAGGAAGGCTGTCATTACTCAGAGGAGACCACCGAAAGACAACTTAGCAGGCGCGGATCTACGTGGGGGGGGGGGGGCTATGGGGGCTATAGGTTCCTCAAAGTGCGTAAAACCCCAATATTTCAGTCTTATTTTTCCCAAATTTTCTCCCAGGGGAGTCCCTAGGGCCCCCTTGTGCTCGATTGTATTAATTACCTATAATATAGAACCCTTATTGCTCTGAAAATGCGTAAAACTCCAATATTTCAGCCCTATTTTAAAAAACAATTACCGTATTTAATATTAGCCCCCTCCTTGGTCTCATTCTAGATCCGCGCCTGCAACTTAGCCTAGATAAAATAGCCTTAATTTGAATAATATATAAACCCTCACATCTAGTGATTTATTTGTCAAAAGTTTTTTAATTGAGCTCATGAACCCTCGCTTGACTAGCTGTTTGCCGTTCAAAGGCCTTTCGGCAAACTCATTTAAATCTTAGTTAATATACATGCTAATTCGGAATCAGCATCCTCTCCACTCAACTGAATTTTAGCAGGAATATCGATTAAACAGTGATGATGGCACCGAATTTGGAGAGTAGTTGTTTTAGCACTAGATCACAGGTTAGATCACTGGGCCTAAAAAAATCAGATTTTTGTCCATCATGAGGCAAAAACATTGACAAAATCAACCCTTCTAGTATTAATGATAAGTGGGAATCCGTTATTCCTTGACTAAAATTCCAAGAATGCTCTACAAGTCTGTATAGTCAAATTCAGACAGTTGTGGTCAGTTTGTGCCAAAATAAGAAAGCACCTGCCCGTATTTAAACATAAAGCGAAACTACCAGCATATTGTTTTGTTTCTGAAGTTGATAAATAGACCTAGGTTTATATCTTCTGCCCTATTATACCATATGTACAGCAATGTCTATATTTACGTAATGCGGTTATTTTGCTCTGTTTCCATTAATTTAGTGATGGCAAATTATGATTTGGGGACTAGGTTCAATCTTTTAGTTCATAAACGATAACATATTAACCAAACCAAAATGAATATAAATTTGCAAATCAATCAATCATTTTATCAATCAAACTTGGTCTAAAACATCGGGAGGACACCCTCAACATGCAGCTGTATGCACACTAAAACACAATACTCACTCATTTAGGCCTATAACAGCAATATGGGCAAACGCCATGTTACAGCAGGGCGGTAATGAACGTCTATATACATCTACTATATATTCACATGAAATCCTTTCCAATTAAAACTTCCAATAATCAGACGGCAGCAGTAACAGCTGCAACATTTTCGAAATTCAATGAGGCATGAAATCAAATTACCCCGAAACCCGAAACTGGCCTCTCCCAGCAACAAATTACACCAGGTACTTCATTTTTCAGGTCACTGCTATACAGACTAAATATGAAGATCCGGTTTTCCCATGGGAAATAACTGGATCTGCCAACTGAAAATTGGAAAAGGATACTCACCATTTCTGTTTTCACTATCGGCGGGTTTCATTTGTATGGGATGATGCATCTGAAACAGAGGAATACAAAATAAGTCTGTTCATCTTATTGAAAAATTATGTTTTCTAATAATAAGTTGTAGTGTTTTCAATTGTTTTTGGTGATTCAGCACTTTCATGGCTGTAAGGAAAATGGAATCACTTTTCAAATGTATAATTAAGAGCTGCAACAGCAACTACTCAAAATAAGATAGTCTGCTATTATGTCATCAATGGTATCTTTAGCCACGCTGTAGTAAAATACAGATTCCACTCGGCACACATACAGTAACTTAGTTTAGTACTAGCCTATTATTGCGGAGACAACATTTTAGGCATGATAGGTAGGGTTAGCTAGGAATTTGTTATCGGCAGGGGGCAGCAAATAATCTAGGTTTGACTAGTTAATAGCTCTATCATTAATTACGTACGCCATTGTTACACGTTATTTCAAACATTTCGAGAGGGGGTCAAGTATTTAATTACAAGTATGTATAAGACAGGGAGTATTCCAGTCCATTGAAGGGGTGGGGTGGGGGGGTAGTGGTGTGTCGTGTGTGTCAAAATTAAATAGAATAAAATTATCTATTATCGATTAAATTTTAAGGTTATAAATTGACTTACAACAGACTTACAAAATTTGGGGGGTGGGGGTGGGCGCAGCTGTTGTACACCGTCCCCTTCTGGTAATCAATTGCCATCCCCCAGATAAGTCTAAAATACATTAGATTTGTCCTCGTTATAAAATTTAAACTGAATTACCTACATATTAAATGTATTTTAGTTGCTTTAATAAGATAACATATTTCAAACTACGCTTGTGTTTTGTCTTTCAGTAAGCAACTTGAATAAGTCTTAGTCTGCAAATCCTAAATTTTACTGCTGTCCAACTTGCGGGCCTATTTTACCAAAGAAAATCCCCCGGCGGAGACCCCCTGTTAGCAGCTAAAATATGAATTTCCACCTTTCGCTGCAGAACTTGCAAGCCTCGGGGCAGCCCTGGCAAAAGGGACACTGTCCTTTTATTTTGAAATTTTCCTCTTTTTGGTTTTGTATAAATAAATTAATAATGTTCCTCAGCCTAACCATATTCTTAATGATCTTTGTTTATGAAAACACCTATCCGTAAATTCCAGTAATTGTAATGCCCGTATGTATAAGTAAGAGAAAAGGTAGCATGCACCTGCTAATTATTAATAAAAATTAAAAAAATCTACAGTATATTTTGGTTGGTTGCCCCTTCCTGGAAACTACCCTTTGTTGCGTCTCTGATGAAAACCAGACGCATATTTTAAATAATATAATCCCTACTTTTACTACCGCGCCTTATCCTCATGGAGGGTCGGCGGCACGACAGCAGCGTTTCCACACAGTCCTATTCTGTGCGTCCTCGGTGGAGAGCCCCAAACTTCTCATATCCTCGGTGTTCTTTCTTCTCAGTGTAACTTTCGGCCTCCCTGGTGGTCTTCTTCCTTCTATCTCCCGGTTTGTTACTCTTTTCACTAGGTGGTTTTCGTCTCTACGTAGTACGTGCCCCCACCAGTTCAGCCTCTTTTCTCTGAGTTTCTCCAGCACGTCCCGCGTTCTGATCTCTTGTCTTATGTTTTGGTTTTTACGTTGGTCTCTCAGCGTCACGCCACAAGATCTTCTCAACATTCTTGTTTCCGCTACGTGTATCATGTTTTCTTCACACTGTCGTACAGCCCAGCACTCAGACCCATACAGCATGCATAATATACTCCATAATCTAAATAGCGAAAAATATGGGGAGTGTGTCTAATGCATTTTTATAATATTAAAGGAACGAAAGCGCTTGTCGCCCGTAGCCTCTGATTTCTTTGGATTACAATATAACACGGTCGATTGGCATGGTCTGTAACCTTTACTTGAAATATTGAACTAGTTGGGTTCCACTGGGTCATCTAGTTAGGTGATGAAAAGCAAAGAATGCCTATGGGTGGCTGCCAAATGCACCAAGAACCACATGCCATTGCTCTGAATGTCGCATGGTTCCTTTTGGGAGGGGGGGGGGGGGATTTACCAAACACGTTCATACTAATCTTCTGCATAGCATGTCACACTAAATAATTTACTCATTCCTGTTTGTAATAGTTCTGATAGTCACGACATGTAGAGTAGTGGTACAGACTCCAACTTTCACCCGAAAGGTTGTTGGTTCGAGTCCCACACTTACTATATTTTCTGACCAGGAGGGCATGTACATGTACCTCTTCAACCAAAGTTAATTTAATATCAGTGTTAATATTATGTAATACTGCAATGTGCTTCTATTGTATTTCTCTGATTTTCATTTAAAAAGGGGCGTCACTGGGATATTATTTTCCCTATCTAGACTAGCTGTTGATGGGTTTGATGCTATAGAACAACACCTGGCTGTACAGCATAGCTACAGTCTCTGATTTTAAAGTAAAATTATAGAGACAAAGGCATGTTGTAGCGATATCTCCCTGCAGAAAGTTTGAGCAGGTATACATGTAAATCGGCATTATTATTCACCCCTTCAGCAAAATCCTCTGCGAATTTATGCCCAAACTTTCATAAGAAATACTTAGAACAGCTACCATTTTGCATACAGTAGACTACCTCTAAAATCCCTTTTAAATAGCGTCTTGGGAGGATGGGTCGTGAGTTGCACTATAAATATTCTATAATAGGATTTTTACGATAACGTTGGTTGACACAGTTCCCTTATCCATAGTTTCCTACAGTTTTAAGATTATACTAACGAGTTATCTTTGCTAAAGTATGATATTTTAGAGGGCAAGTCACTAAGTACCCTGGCAATAAGTACTGTTTAGGTATGTACATTTGGGTACCTAAATTAGTGACTTCAGATGACAAGGTGGTAGCGTGCTTGTACTTGTGCGAGTCTCTACACACCTTACGGTCGGAGACGTGTCGTAACTCGACACAAGTACCACAGTAGAAGTCAAAATGCTTTACTTATTTTTTTCCGCCCCCCCCCCTCCGGACTTTTTTTAAGAATTTACATGCCAAAACACACAGTTTTAGTGTTTTTAGAGCGAGAAAAATTATGTATTACAGGTGAAGCATTAAACTGAACAATGCAAGGATAAGAAAGTGTGATATCTTCCAAACACAGAATATTGAATGTAAAAATTACATTTATTAATAAATCAGCTCCATAATAATATACTGTATATACAAAAACTCAATTCTCTCATTTACAATAATAATAACTTTTTTACATTTCGGGGGGGGGGGGGCTTCAGCCCTCCTCAGCCCCCTCCCTGGCTACGTGCCTGCTACTCCCATGAAGTTGTCGGGGTGTTTTTTTTCGGATTTATCTCCACAGCCGATATAGTGTTTCAGCATCCTGTCTCCAGTGAATAGTGGTATAATGTAGGCGTAGATAAAGATGCCAACATAGGAAATCATCGACAATGATTCACCGTCGCAGAAATTGGCCTCTAAAAAGTTGCGGTATATGCTGTCACCAGTAGGAGAAATATTTTATACATTGTTACAAAGTCGCATAATCTGAATCCGTTGACAGATCTTGACAAAGTACGAATTAATAAACAAGAAGTGGATTAAATAAGAAAACAGGATAACCGGGATAAATAATAAACCTGGCAATGTGCCACCATGGCAGTTAAATTACAAATGCGTCAATCATTCGCCCATGCAACTCAGACAGTTCATGTACACAAACTCTCAAAACAGATCAAAGCTCATGTAAAGCTCCACAACTTTTGTAATAATCTCGTCGTCACAACGCCAAAAGACGGGCCACGGCTGAATGGGAAGATGAAAAAAAGCGGCTTATTTCTCGCAAGGAAAAAAGAGGCGTGCTGGCGACAGCACAATAGCTGCTTAGATGATTGACAAGGCGGCACGGGCTGCCAAGAATTCCGTCACTGGCGTGAAAATAACGCGAGTCGGGGCGTCTTCGATTTCCAATTGGTCTCGTCCCACGAACTGCCTTGTAGGCCACCCCACCGTTGATGGTTCTCAATATCATAAGGGAAATGCCATTTACAAAAAAATTTCCTCTCAAGACATGTAGTTTGAAACCTTCAACTTTGCTGAGTCTAGGGCATTTTTTTACCACTCAACTGCCAAGTAAAGTAATAGTTTTATTATTTCATATGCCCTGTCCCAAGTTCCCAACATCGCTTGAAAAGTCAATCTCAGTAAAGAATACTAGAGAGGGCGGCACCGCTATATACCAATGCATGGCCGTGCAGTCCAGCATTCCTTATACCGAAACCCGGTAAAAAATAGGAAATCTGCTGTTCCTAAGAACGTACAGAACACAACTGGACGTGCTGTTAAAATGCCGCTTCTCTCCAATACGATCTACAATATACCTCAAAGAAGACATGGATGTATACATATTGTATACATACGATATATGCAGTCACCATACATCTATAAATAACAATGCAGTAGAAACAATATGCAGGGCACATTCTTGATGCGACGAAGTCGCGTAAAGGGGAAATGTAAGGCGAAATGAACTAATGTGAGTTGTAATGCATTGCAATATGCCAGATCTAATAGATGTTCGGGACAACAGTGGGCGGTTTGTTTGTTAGAATTTAGCATCGTCTCGGGCCTCCACCCGCAGCAAGAAGTTGATAGCTACGTATATGTATGGGCGATCTGGTCTTGCCCACCCCTGATTTTTTTTTTATACCTTCATACGCAACTCATACGACAACACCCATCAAAAATAAGGTAGCTTCCTAGAACATAAGTGGTGTAGTACAATATTTAATAATTCCTAATACTAGTAGTAGGCTTTAAGTCATAAACTACCGAACAAAAAATTGGGATCATGATAATAACGAAACTAATGACGATAGTCATTAAATGAAAATTAATGAAGAGACCTTTATCGAATTGCTTCCTGAATCCTGGGGAGGGAAGGAACAAACTTTTATTAACGCTATGAGAAAACAGTCCCCGAAGTCCTCTATCATCTCAGCAATAAAACTCTAATTAGAAGAATTAGAACTTGAAAAAAAAATTAAGCGAGCAGCACATTTCTCCATCTTCCCTTTTCTATATCTTCTAACAGAGGCAGTTAACACTTAAGTTAATTACTTAACACCTTCACCAAGAGTTTTGTTAGTTCTTTACAAGTACATACGAACGGTTTCTTAGGGAAACTGCTGCTGACGAACTTATCATAGAAAGGGAAATTGTTGTTTTCATTAGAGGAACTCGGAGCAGTGCTCGGTTTCAAAACCGCAAGAGGGGGAGAATGTGGTTTGGTTCCATATTAAGTTTCACAAATATGAGTAAGAATTTCTTTTGTGTTATTTCTGCTTGCGATGTTAGTTAGTTTGAAAGGTTTCCGTACTTTCAGTTTGCAGAGTAAGTATACGGTATTGTGTAAGTGGTGGGGGTAATATAACCAGCAGGCGTAGCACGAACTGAAAGGGATTATTTGTAAAGGGATAGTGCTAAATAATCCTGGTGCAGTATACATATTAAGATTTAATTAGGCCTAAGCACTGACAGTGCCGTAGAGGGAATAACTAGCTTTGGGGAGGAGGAGGGGGTGGGACCACCCCGGTAAAAAATCTGAAAAGAAGGAAGTAAACCTCATATATGTATAACTTGATTTATTTAAAATACTAGTCTCTTCTAACTTTCTAACTTCTATTTCGTTTTTTTTTTTTTTTTTTTTAATAAAAGGTTAAATCGCGTACAAATAGGCCTAGCAATTTAATGAAAGTATCCGATTGACCTCTTCAATCGCCTCCCTAAGGCACCTAATAGGTACTTGTGTCGAGTTACAATACGTCTCCGAACGCAAGGTGTGTAGATACTCGCACAAGTGCAAGCACACTACCATCTTGCCACCAAATATTATGAACCATATGAAATAGGAGATGACGCGCAGAGCAGGGGGGGGGGGGAGGTCCGCGGTTTCTACCGGGGAAGCAAATTGAAAATATAGCTGGAAAATTGACGTTTCGTTTAGCATTTACGGCTTAAGGCCCGTTTGTAAAAGGCGCGGTTGTGGAAACGGGACTGGCATGAGATAAACATAAGAATGCTTGCAGTTTGTTTATTTACATAGATAGTAGTCTCTTTTTGGGAGAAGTTTCACAAGGTTTTTAAGAAGGATACACTTTGCCAAATGTAAACAAGGAATGGCAAGCTTATGTTTATTTTATATCAGACCCGCTCCCTCAACCGCCTGCTATAAATCGTTTATTTTATGGTAGAAAATGTAATCGGTAATTTTTAGAAAAATATTGTTATAGTGTAACACATGTTGGGATCATGTTAATGGGTTAAATCAGGGGCAGATAAAATTTGTCATTGTCAACCCATTTGATTGTTATTAATTGTTACATGTTACATCTATTAAGCAAGGGGGAAAAAAGTAGGCCATGTCAGTTTCTATCTTTAATTTATTTATTTAGATAAGTACGAAAGGACAATTTAAATGTAAAATTTATTAATATTTGAATTAAACTATCATTTTGGCAGATTAGTGCATTGAATTTAGAATTCAAATATAACTATATACTAACTCTACCCGAATTATGATACAAAGATGACAAAATCACTGGGAGAATCCGGAATTTTCACATAATAAACTTAGGGCCATCAAACCTCATGTAGGGAAAGACATAGGGCTGACATAAGCCTTAGCCGCATGGAGGAAGTATTAATAACACGACTGCTTATTGGGCACACGAGGCTGACCCATGGGCACTTGATGACGGGTTCCCCACCCCCCATGTGTCCAACCTGTCAGGTACTACTTGATGTACAACACCTGCTCCTTGTCTGTTCTACGTATGCTTCCTACCGCACCTTCCCTAGTAACTCCTCTATGAGCGATATTCTTACTGATGCAGCTACTTTACGCCAACACACGCTCCCATTTCTGTTCCAGTCCACTATCTATAAAAATCTGTGAAAACCCTTAATCCATTAAAAAAAAAAAAAAAAATCGAACAAATAGACAAGGGCAAACTGTTGTAGACGGTACCTGGGCAACTCGTTGCCCAGCGCGCTTATAGCAGTTTGCCGAAAAAAACAATAGTGCACACTACACCAACCCCATTAAAAACTATAGCATTGCAACACTTAAACATACAACGCGTAAGCCCCGAAGGGCGTTACGTTATGATTAAAAAATAAAAAATAAAAATAAAATTTAATTTTTAAATGATAATTTTAAAAGATTTTGTAACGGGGGGAGGGTCTATTTTTTTAATAATAATTTTAGTTTTAGTAGGAGTAGCCTATCCCATGATAACAAGCATATTACACTGTTATCGGATAGTTTAAAAACTTTTCAGTTCAATACGCCTACAGGCTTGGTCGAAGGTTTTGCTCATTAGGAAGACAGGCATTATTTTCAATGGTTCTGATGATTGACCATATTGACAACATGAAAATATTTAGGAATTTAATGGTGAATGCATGGAATCATGGCCGTGCCCAGGGGGGTGGTCCATGGGGTCCCCGCCTGAAATAAATTTTTGTAAGTAAACCTGTATGGTTTGACGAATTTATCCATTAATTCATTAATAAATTACATAATTTTTTTTTGCCCCCCCCCCCCGAAATCAAAAACCTGGACACGGCCTTGCATGGAATGCATTAAACCACAGTTTCATCATCCATGACACCTACAGAGAGACTACAGTACTATATTTTGCTGGGCTACTAGTGCAATATATTCCATACATTCCATAGAATAATTGAATCCGTCACAGCCCATAGGAGATCAATCGAATTGAAAATTTGATATTTCACGGTGTCTTATATATAAGTTACAATGAACCATAAACAGACCAAACATTCTTGAACAATAAAACGCATAAATTAAATCATGAAGCTCAATAAAATGTTGACAATTCAGTGAAATTTAGGATCAATATAGCCTAAGCAATCTAGTAAGTGGTGGCCATAATGCATATTTGAGCGGTTTGTATAATAAAAGCAAGGCTGTAAAACTTTTACAGCCGAATAATTCCCACAAGTAACTGAAGGGACCCCCTGCCCATAAACCAGTACCAAAATTACGAATTTAAGGGGTCAGGAGAAGGGGTTGCTTTGAGGTTTCTATACGGGCGGAATATGCAATTGTATTGTATTTACGAGTGAGTCCAATTTCGGGTCTACGGAAAACCCCCAAGTGGATTTGCTCCTCCCCGACATTGGCCTACTAGTATAATCTTTCATTCTTAGTCTTTATGCTCTTTAGTTGCAGGGCC
The DNA here is from genome assembly GCA_963971405.1 of Psococerastis gibbosa. Classification (NCBI taxonomy): domain Eukaryota; kingdom Metazoa; phylum Arthropoda; class Insecta; order Psocodea; family Psocidae; genus Psococerastis; species Psococerastis gibbosa. Next base: position 28,253,800 of record OZ020485.1, read on the forward strand.
GTAGGTATGAGTTTCTAATTACCTTAAGCATTATGGAATGGTACATTATTAACATTATGAAACGAAAATCTTACAGTAATTAAGCTACAATTTTATAATTAGGCGCTTATGGTAATTGTTATAGGTTGGTCTGCCCAACGTTAAAAATCTGAAATACTTTTAAAATTTAGACAGATGTGCTTCGTGGTCGTAGAGAGAGGGGGCAGGGGATCAATTTACTCCCCCCCTCCCGGAATTTTTCGTAATAATATCGGTGAATGTACTGAAAATTACTGCCATTAACTCCCGTATATACTACCGCAACTATATTGTTCATTCCTGTTGAGTTTTTTATTTATTTATTAACGTGTAATTACAATTGAAGCGCTTAGAAGCGAAGGGGTACATGTGGCATTTTTTGTGTTTTGAAGTTAAGTGCACTGTATTATGCTGTTACTCTAGCTGCTCTTTATCATAAAACCCAGCAGGAACATCTGGAGCTGCCATTTTGACAATGTTAGAATTAAAAACCTTTACAATTTCAATTGAGTTACGAACTTTAGCCTCAATTATCTTTAATGTTTATTTTTGTCCCTTACACTCCTCTAGGCGCATCAATTATGTTACTCTTAGAAACCTGATACCTTTTGCTTGTCTGTAAGTTGGAGAATGTCATCACAGGTATTTTAACTACAAACCATTTTCATAGTTGGGAAAAAATTCCTAATTTTTAAGAAATTATTTTTCCACAAATAATTCAATTAATATTTTAGCAATTATTTCAACGGTTTCAAAAAATTTGGTGGGCAGCGAAAGTACACCTCCCTAGTTTTCTCTGAAATGAGGTTCATTTGTATAGTCATTTTGAAGATGGCTGCACCAGTTGATAAGATATCAAAGCGTTGATTTTTCCATAAGCCTCAATAATTTTTCCTCTTTTTCGTGAAATTAATGTTTTACCTCTTAGGTCACTTTACGTGTATAAAGTGCTGGGTGTTTTTTACCAATCCTCCGGGAACAGACCTATTGTACCCGCAAACGATAGCAGAACCCAACGTGTAGAGTCGTTTGTGCCACCTACGCCCAAAATGGAATTTTTCAAAAAAACGTTTTTATATATAGGGCCACTTGAATACAATAAACTTTCTCTAGAACTTCGTGGCGCTCCTACACGCAAAATATTTCAAAACAAGGTGAAACATGCAATACTACAAAAAGACCCAGCACTTTGGAACTTCTAATAACATGCCTCTCAACATACCATCTCTATACCAAATGGATCTGTACTTATACATATTACTACTTTAAATTTTTAGTTCTTATATTGTTATCGGCACCTTGCCTCCACGTGCAAATTGGCTGCACAATGGCAAGGGACCCAAAAAGAAAAATGTATTATCTAAATTTATGTAACTGAATTTATTTTGGGAATTACACTATTATTATTGTTATATATTAAAATTATTTTATTTACGGTATGTATTATTTTAAAGTGATATTTTTCTCTAAATCATGGAAAATGTATTTATTAAATTAAATGCAGCGCAATAAGGTTCAGACATAGCTAAAATATTTAAAAAAAAAATATTAAAAGAATTAATTAGAAGCTAAGAACTTAGTATTCACATGCAAACGGCGGCCATTTTGAATAATATGGATATCTTATTGTCGGCAGCGAACCTAGTGACGAAAATTGTGACTACAGAACCTCATTGCAAGTGCCACTGGAGATAAAACGTGCGTAAAATACCATTTAAATCGTAGATTACCAACGGTAATTAACGACAAGGACAGAGGACAGATTTCCTTAACCTACTTTAAAATCTTAATTATCGTATCATTATGCATTGATGTTTTTTTTTGAAAAATCATATTCACTTGGTAGGTACGTTTTCCAGTGCGATTTGCAAAATGAGCGAAGAAAATAAGCTAAAGCAAAGCCAGGCACGATTAAACTATGACCATTAATCAATGAAGCGTCTGACAAGTTACAACCATTAATAAAATACAACGTTTACACGCTACTTACGACACAAAATTAGTAAAAATATCACGTGGTGGTAAAGAATTTCACTCGCGACAGCAACAAGTGCCCGCCAAGCCAGCACTGCCTTCTGCCGGAGAAAAGGCAAAGTTGTGGGGCTCAGCAGCACTTAGTTCGAAACCCACCGCTAGGCTTCAGCACTGACTGGGGATTAAGGGAGACAGCGATTGAAAGGAATCGAGCTTTCCGGCTCGAAAACCAATTAAAGGCAAGTAAGGGGGGAGAGTGTGAAATGACGGTTGATCTCTCGGGAGAGTGGGTTGAGTACCGTATGCTCCAAATTTCAAGAATTTCCTCAAGGGTGAAAATTCTTTTTTTCAATGTAGGCCCACCTAAAATATTGAATTTTACCTACAAAAGGTATCGAATTTTATAAGAAAGTTCAGGTAATTGAGATGTTTGACTTCCTGTTTGACTTCCTTCTAACCAATTTTGGTTTGGCCATTATTTACCGGGAGAGTTAGTCTCAAATATTAATCAACTCAACAACATGAATGTTGTCTAGGGTTGACAATTAAATAAATAATGAGTTTTGGTCTATCACTAAGCTGACCTAGCGGAGTTAAGGCTATAAACCCCTCCCTCTCTTGCCCTCAACTAGGAAGGCCCAGGGCCGCTTGCTTTACATACCCTCCAAAGCATGGCCTGAAAATGTTGGAAGTGTGGGACTAGAACCAACTACCTTCCGGGTGAGAGCCGAGTCCGTTCCACTATTCTAAAGGTCCTGACAATTTCAACTGTCCAAAATGTTGCCCATTTCTCAAAAAATAAGTAGGCTACTTTTTTTTCCTTTAAAAAAGGTAAATAAATCACAAACAAACGACATAATGAATGCATCCGATTGACCTCATGAGCCACCTCTGTAGGTTAGTACCCCTGTTGACTGTTGAGTTACGACACGTCTCCGATTGCATGGCGTGTATAGACTCGCCATCGAAGTAGATGGTAATAAAAATGTCAAGATTGGGACTGGGTACGGTTTGATCGAGAATCCTTCTTCTAGGGAAGCAGGCATTCAGGGTTTGTTACTTTGTTACAGATTGCCTCAATTGGTACTTGGTAGAGGACTGCTCTAAATATAAACATAGAGGGTTAGTGATGTGCGCAACTGGAGGAACAAGGCAGCTTTGAGAGATGAATGTTTACCGGAAGCTGTTGGAGCGGCAAAGGTTCTCCAACTGTTGCAGTGCCACAGTGATGATGATGAGCATCATGGCCGTGCCCAGCTTTCTGTTTGGGAGGGGGTCTAATTTTTTAAAATCTTATTTCATTAAATGAAAGACGTCCATTCTATCCAGTGTAAAGCCCTTTTATTTCGGAGGGGGTCCGGACCCCTTTGGACCAGTTGGACCACCTCCCTGGGCCCGGCATTGATGATCATCATCATGATTATGATCATCAAAATGGTGGTTGTTATCTACTATAGCTCCTATTAGGCTACGCTAAATAGCGGGAGCGGTATAAATTTTAAACAGCCAAACTTTCCAAACCGCAAGCGTTGAGAATCTCCGCTGCTGCAAATAAGGGCGAAACGTAGGGGCGTTTATTATGTTAAATAGACTCATTATCGGAGATTCCAGGGGTTACCCCGAAGCGGGGACAGCCCGCCCTTTGGGATTTTCGAAAACTCCAACGTTAACTTTTGTCTCCCTCTTCAATAAGAGAAGGTCTGTCATGAATTAGAAGTGAGGCACTTTATGAAATTTTACATTTCAATTGCTTTTATAACTAATCAAAAAGTTGCAAGTGGCGAAAATAAAGTGGTTGGGATTACTCTTCAAGGGTTTCATTTTATTAGCAGATTTCAAATTTTGCAATTTGTCAACGAGCTACCTTTTGTTGGGTTAATTAGGATGTAATGTACAAAGAACATATAATGAAAATACAATATTTACAGCAATTGACATGAATATTCTCAGTTAAACTGCTGCCTCCGATGAATTAAAGGGACATGACGCTCGACGATTAGTTAGTATGACCAATACTTCTTCTTCTAGTAGCTCTGCAGCCCTTGATGACATTTGGTCTGCTCGGCAACACTCCTCCAGTCATCTCGGTTTTGTACAACGCTCCACCATCTACGGACTCCCAACTCGCGAAGGTCAGTTTCCAACTCATCTCATCATTTCGAGGAAGTTAGCATGACCATCAATACAGCCTATTATGAGAAATTCGTAACATAAAGGATAAGGACAGTATTTAAAGGATATTTTAAATAATTTGCTTAAATGAAATGCCAACTGCACCTTAAAATGTATGTATGTATGTATGTAATTGTAGGCCTAATTATGAAATGAAATGAAAACGACTTTATTGCAAATGAACAAAAGGCGAACAATAAGACTATAAAGTCTCGTTTACAAGCTAACCTTAAAAACTAAAACATATAGTTATTAATAAATGGTTACAATTAAATTGAGAAGAAAAGAAAGAGAGGAAGAGTGAAAAAAAGAAGGATAAAATATCTACGGGGGGGGGGGGAATGGGGGGAATGTAATTATTGTAATATTACATGAATTTTATTTATGTATTTATCTACAGGTGCATTGATTTAAGTTTTTGTATGCACTAGCTGCAGCGCTATAATATGCGTATTCCACGCATAGTATCAATATAATACGAAAGAAGGAAATTGTCTATATTTTTCATATGGACGAAATTTGGACATTTCGGCCCACACTTTTACAATTAACCCATAATAAAACTCAAAATGAGCTAGGAAATACGATACAACTGCATCAAATCATTGAGAGAGTTACTCCAGTGACTTTGCAGAAGTAATACATTACAAATAAGCCAGTTGGTAGCGTGCTTGTACGTGTACAAGTCTCTACATGCTATACGATCGGAGACGTGTCGTGACTCAACACGGGTACTAACCTACAGAGGCGACTAAAGAGGTCAATCGGAAACATCCATTAAATAATTTGTTTGTGATTAACTTTAAAAAAAAAATCATTTATTCCACAAAATTAAATTTATATTTTAACAGCTGTTTCGGTGGTCGACACCATCGTCAGACCTTGTGCAATTAATGCAAAGTTGTTTTATAATTTTATTCTTAGTTGCAATTAAATCACCCCTGGCAGTACAGCACGTCGCAGGTTGCGATTATACGTAGGTTGATGTACCCCAAAGACTCAAAATGTCCGCCAGACAAAGTTGTTACACCGAAAGATACAACTCGGTTACTATTGTCTGGAAAGGAGATAAGGGTGAGGGGTGAAGCAGTAGATTGTTATTGGCGTTATTTGCATGACTGCTTTGTTGTCGTTAGATACGATAGAAGATTTCGAATTGCAACTCCTGGGAAACCATCACCTCCCACCAAGTGTCGTGTACTCCTCGAAAGCTTTTGACTCTCGACGGTCTTTGACCGACTGTTTCCAGAGTTAACAGACTTCCTGTCTGGTAGTTTTCCTATAAATGAAAATTGCTTTTTCAAAATTCCAGCAGCATGAAATCGACTTTGATTTGAAAGCTTCTGTTTTGTATGAGATTTTCAAAGACAAGGGGTTTGACTAAAACAATGGTAGGGTACAAGTTCTGCGTAGATTTCTATTTTGTATTCTCTTATTTATGAAAGTGTAGCATTACTGCTACTGTTGAATAACTGACTCCATATGCTTGTATAGATTAATATTCTGTATACTGACCACCGGCACAAGACACTAGAAGAACTAACTGCCCCGGGTTCCTCCCTGGAGTGAGCGTTGGTAGCATGGAAAAGGATATATCGTACGTATGTACGCGAGAACCCAACAAAATTAACAAAATACCTTGCCCCATGTCATCACAGGGGCAAACAATAGCAAAGGGAGGGAACCTTTAGTCGTTCTGGATAAAACCAGAAAATGAGTAGGTATGATAACTAACAAAAATAAAATACAAATAAATAAATAAAGCTGTGGCACGAAAACCCATTCAATCAGGACTGGCAGGGGATCATCTTTAATGATCACGGCCCTATTTGAGATGTTATGGTCAGCGAAGTACCCGGCAAACGCATTTTCCCCTAAGTAAGGTACCTAGGTCCGGCGGAAAATTTCGCTTTTTATATCGAGTCTCGAATCTTCATTTTATAATGCAGGTCTCAGCTCACTAGATTATACTGGTGCCAACTTGTAAAAGCACATGCCTATTTATATACATACAGTTATACAGGATTTAATTGGGGGGGGGGGGGGCAAGAATTTATTTTTTTATTTTTTTTATTTTTATAAATGATAGATACATCCATTGTGATTTTAATAATTTTAGCTAAAACGGTTACATTATTTATTATTATTTTGTATCAAATTTAGGGGGGCCATGACCCTCTTGCCCCCCCCCCCTTGGGTACGGGCCTGCATACAGTATAAATAAATAAATAATGACTTCTTGTTGTATTTAAAAGCCAACCTAGTGGAGTTGGGGATATAATTACAGGCTCTCTTACACTCACCTCTTACGCCACCTGCTTCACATTCCCTCCGAAACATGGCCAGAAAATGTAGCAAGTGTGGGACTGGAAATAAACTTTTAGGTGAAAGTCGGAGTCCGTACCACTACTCTACAAGAAAGAAAGAAAGAAAGAAAGAAAATTGCCAATTCATAATTAACCCGTATATTATATAGGCCTATTTGTATTGTATAGTGTGCAGGTGCGGATCTAGAATGAGACCAAAGAGGGGGCTAAGATTAAATTTAGATTTTTTTTTTTTTAACTATGGCTGAAATATTGGGGTTTTACGCATTTTCAGAGCAATAAGGGTTCTATATTATATAGGTACTTAATACAGTCGAGCACAAGGGGGGCCCGGGGAGAAAATTTGTGAAAAATAGGACTGAAATATTGTGGTTTTGCGCATCTTGAGGACCCTAATGCCCCCCCCCCCCCCCGTAGATCCGCGCCTGATAGTATGCACGTCATTATCTTGAATGAGTCATTATTTATTACCATACCAGGCTGTCAGGCTCCACTATGTATAACATATACCTATTAAACCAATCTACAGGACATACATAAAAAATGAAGGGTATATACACCTTTGTTCTCTTGGGTATTCGCCCCGTCCCATTGCCCCCCCCCCCCCCCCCCAATCATGAATAATGCGCCTAAAACAGAGTGAACCAGCTGGACAAACTGTATAAATCCACAAGTAAATTAGCATTTAAAAGCTACCCGAGGATAGCTTGAAGCAAGGGCAAGGGGTCAACTATAACGCACAAAGCATTCGTCCACCCACTAAATGGAAATACGAATACTGGAGAATCCCAAGACTCCAGCAAAATCTGCCACTATACCGAGATAAATACTAACTAAGCATGAGTTGAAATTAGCGGGACCCAATGGCCCTTGTTGGGCGTTTCTTCCCAATTGTAATTCCATTAAGGAAACTCGATGTTGAGTTCTTCACGGCGTCCCCCGAGGCCGAGGGCCTCCTTACCCCCTCCCCCCTCAAAGGGTCCTATTAACTGACAACATTAAACGGATTTAGTGTCTCATATTTCAGAGAGCATGAAATATTCAAATGTGTAAAACATGGCGTCACGGCACTCTGGAGATGACTGTAATCTTAATTTAGGGTTCCGCTGAGTTTGTCAATGCTGTTTCGTTGTCGTCTTTGCATTAGTCATGATTCCAATTTACGATTTTATAAAATTTTCCTTTTGAAACAGTTTTCATATTAACAGGGCCGTAGAGAGGGCAGTCCAGGACAATAAAGCTGGGGCCAAGGTTCATTGAAGTTAGTATCAATCTAGGTTTCAAAACATGTAGAGTGGCAGTGGCTTTTTTGACCCTGACTGTGACCCGAATGGTTAACCCATGGCTAAAATGAAAATTCTTAGTACAGCGGTTTACGTTACAATTATAAAATACACGACCGCGGTTTCGGCTCACGCCATCGGTATAAGTGGTAGGAAATAAACAAAACACAAAAGAATGCAAGCTAGCACATAAAATCGTATGCACTGTATCCTGACAACGATTTTATGTTTTAGCGTGTATACTTTCGTGTTTTGTTAATTTTCATACACTTGACGATACGATACGGGTCGTGTACGGTGAATAGTGGTAAATAGGGTCATGGTGGTGAATCGGGTCAAAACTGCGGCGTGCGAGCAACTGCGGCAAATGAAACTAACTACAAGTAATTTTAACTGAACCCCCCTCCCCCTGGGTACGGCCTTGGCCTTGATCCAGAGCCATTAAGTTAAGGATAGGCTATATAAAACCCTTATCAGACCTATTGCAACATACGACTGGGAAACCTGGAATACTGTCAATGACGCAAGTTCAAACTAAGAGTGTTGGAAAGAAAGATAATACGGACGATTTATGGACCCCTATGCGAAGACGGAGAGTGGCGTATAAGAAACAGACGAAATAGACGCAATACTCAATGGAGAAGACAAAGTCCGGTTTTATAAAAGCGCAACGCATAAGATGGGTGGGACACGTCGTAAGATGTAAAAATATGTACAAAGCAAGCATGACAGGAAGACGACTGGCCGGACGTCCTCGACAGCGCTGGAAGGATGAGTTGGAAACTGACCTTCTTGAGTTGGGAGGCCGTAAATGGTGGAGAGTTGTACAAAACCGAGACGACTGGAAGAGTGTTGTCGAGCTCATCAAGGGCTGTAGAGCCAGAAGAAGAAGAATATATATTTTATGTTTAAGGTCATGCCACTATTTCCATATCATGCAATTTCTTCTCCAACTATCTATTCGTCACGAAAATCCGCCTGTCTTCCCTATTCGCAAAAATATTTCAACTTCTTCTACGCTGAGAAAGGAATTTTCTCAACTCTTTTCCTTGCCTTTGTCGTTTTCTGAAACTTTCTTCGTGAAAGGTGGCGTCGGGAATGAGGAATTTATTCGTGCAATATACTGAGCCCATTGACTGCAACCAACTGGAAATGCAATAAAAACACCATTTTGTTTCTATCTTCGCTCTTCCTGAGAATTGATCGCAGCCGTGATGTGTGAAGAGTTTTGATGGCAGACAGAGGGTATAAAAGTTGATTGAAAGAAAGAATCTTCCTTCCAAATTCGCAGACTAACTTTAAAATTATATTTTTTTACCGTAATTCCACGTAGCTACATTAAGAAACGGCTATAGGTATTGGTTAGTCTGCATGAAATTCGGCTTTAGGCTAATTCTCTGATTATTTGTAGAAAAACAACTGAGGAACTGAAATAGGCAATGCAGAAAGTGCAGTTGGTCATTTAAAAAAGAAATGAAAAAAAAATGTGACTCCAGACGCTGAATATCTGAAGAACCGGTACAATTAAGGCTTTGAGATTTGTCTACCAAATCGTAAGTGCACTTCATTGTATACATTTTGTGAGAATTATTCATTGACGATTTTTCTTGAAGAAGATGACTTGGGAAAATGTGAGATTATTAAATTTGGGTGCTAGTTATAACTGGTTTATTATGGCATTATGTGGGCACGATATCTAAATACAATAGAAATAAAAGTGCGCTATGCAACACGTAAGATTTATGATACTAAAATGCGTACCAAAATAAAAGCAGACTTACTGTATCATCATCATTAATATTGCAGCAATTTTACAAAACAGAAGGGAAAAGAAAAGTAGGTAGAAGGAAAAGTTACAGAGTAAATTAATTTACAACCGGGAATGATATATACAGCGGCCCGTAAACTAAGGGCACGTTAATAGCCCAGCCAGCTTTATAAACATTTGTTTGGTTAAGCACACTAAATGGTGCCGGCATAATTTTCATTAGATGGCGTGAGCTCTATCGCAATTTTCTTTATTTCCTGGCGTCCACCCACAAGCCGCTTTCTTTGCTTACGATTGTTTTACGATAAGGGTAACAACTATTCATGTGTTTATTTAATTTTTTGACAGCTTGATGAATAAACAAAAAACAAAAACTTAGTGTTTTAGTAAAACTTGTTATAACTTTTTGTTATTGAAGAGGTTAATCGGATACATTCATTAAATTGTTTGTACGCGATTTAACCTTAAAAAAAAAAAAAAAAACTGTAACCCGAATTAGTAAAACCCAAATAATCGTTAAAAAAAATCGTTAAACACAATTGTTTTCAAAGTGGGTTTCTTAAACAAAGTTAATTTTTTTAAACGATTATTTAGGTTTTACTAATTCGGGTTATAGTTATAACAATATTTTCTAAAATACTAAGTTTTGGTTTTTTTGTTTATTAAAATGAAATACTACGAAGTCACGAGTAATTTAATTTTTTCTAGCTTAAGAGAATGCTGGCCGTACACTTTGGCCACCCCTGGATCACCCTGAATCAGGTTATATGTTTTACTTAAGTTAATACTTAAATTTATAAAGATTTGGTCTACTCAATTGCTAGAGGACTATTTCATACACCCTATTATAAAGTGTTTTTCATTTTTGTTGGCATAATTTTTCCTTAAATTCGATAATTCGGTAAATTTCTGTCGGTTATCAGTTTCACGGAAAACCCCTTAGGTGAAAACTAAATAAATCATCCAAGTACTATGCATGAATCTCTATCAATTGAGTAGACCAAATCTATGTCACTTGAAGTATTAACTTAAATAATAAATATCAACCAATCTATCTTAGGGTGATTCAGAGGTGGCCAATGTGTACAGCCAGCTTTCTCTTAACGAATGAATGGAATAAAAATATTCAGTTCAATCTTATTGACCTGGATCAAGTACCTAGAAAATCATAAACAATTAGCCAGGTGGGACAATAGAATTGGTACGAGTATTTTTTCGTTTTGCGGCGTAGCCTACGTCAGGGACCAGCAACGTATTAGGCTCGCGGGCCGTGGGTCTTTGACTCATTGGGTGCGGCTTTTGCTTATATTACCGGTTCTACACAGAAAAATTAAAACGATTTAACAAAAAAATACCTACAATAAATAATAATTATTAAATCACTTTTGTTGCTTTATTTTTTGGTTTGCGACTTTGGGATGTGTGACTAGTAGTAGGTAATATGGTTGGACACAGTCCCAGGCCACGGTGTGGGCCCATAGGACAGTGGACCTCCTGATTATAGTGGATTCCGAACCACTTGGGAAACACAGTGAAGTCACACGATTAGTTCGGAGGTGACCAGGACAAGTCGTACCATGTTTCCCTACCGGCACTGTGCACACGACCAAGTTATCTGCATCTTTGAACCTGCTCTGGTCCGCTGGATTCAACTTGGTAAGGCGGCCGGCGGATGTGTGACTAACTAGCTGAGCTTCTGAGTAATGCCTTATGGTCATAGTGGTGAAGACGCGAAAAGCCCCAATCTGTATCTCCTAGTGGTGAAGATGGAAGCGCGTAATGGCAACTGAACAGACAGGGGCCCGAGTTCGAGCCGGGATAAATGAAAACCGTCTTTTCTGTGCAAGATACCTTTTGCCCTAGGGTTGGGAAACTGGCCCCGAAGGTGGAGGAACTCAATGAAAAGTCAACGGCATAAGGATGCAGAAGGCAATGGGAAACCACTGCATTACAATAATAATTCACTAGTTACAATCATCATGACTAAGTTCATTCCTTTTGGGGAGTATAAAGTACGATACCTACGAGTTTTCTCATTTAATGATTAATACAGTTGCCATGTTGCTCGCCAATCTAAGAAGAACCATTAGAAGAAGAAGGAGGAGAAGAAGGATTTTTTAACAGGGTTCTATTTTTTTGGTTTGGGATTTGTGACTCTTTTATCAGGTGTGAATCTGATTATTTCGAAATTTGACTCAACTGCTAAAAAAAGGTTGCCGACACCTGACCTACACCATAGTCAGTGCCCCTGTTTACAATTTGTATTTGTGGTTTATCTGTTCCGCTTAGAATTGCTGTAAAAGAATGGAATGAAAATTTTAATTAAATGAATTATGTATGTGCAGAGTGCATTTAGTTAAATTAGTTGGGTGTATTGCTTCATTCAATCACACACACGGCAGCACAAGGCATAAATAATTACATGTCATGCACGCAACAGCAAAATTTATTAAATTAATATTTCAATGGAAATGAAATCATTAATCACTGGATTAAGTGCAGACTGAAAATATTTATTTTAACTCTACTCTGTGTTCTGTCAAAATATGGATATTGCAACTTTTGACAGAAAATGACGCAGCCTAGTAAAATACAGTCTAAATGAAAAATAAAACTCTAACTATCTAATGATATCTATAATTTAAACTTGATTATTATAGCTGGTTTGTACCCAAAAATATAAAAGAGATGTCTATGTACTGGTCCGTCATTTGAGTAAATTTCGTGCTTCGCAGTCGAGTTAACCCATACGTCACAGCAGAAAAATCCCGGTCCTTTTTTTTAACCTCCTATTATCATGTTATTGTAATAGGTCAGAGCAATGTTTAGTACGAAGATTCCATCACAAAACTCGGCAGTCAGACACAAGAAATGTCCTCCAACACCTCATAGTATTTTATATTCCACAGTTCTTGTATCACATGAAAAAATAACATTCCACCGACCAAGAGTCCGCTAAACGAAGTTTCGCTTCAAAAATAATATACGCCCACAAAGTACGGACCAATAAAAAGCTGACTATTGTCAAATAAGACCACAAGAGTACATAGCCGGATGGGAAACACGGAAATGAAAGTCGGTTTCCACAAGCCCTTAAATTTAAGTCACACTTTCCCAGGCTTTTGCGTGACGGGCTCGGCCCTGCGGCCAAAACCCCGTCGAAGGAATGTTTAGACTCAGAGAGTGACGAAAGGGAAACATTTCAAATGTTCCAGAAGCTGACACTCCTTTTACTGTTCCCATATACCCACGTTACGTCACATTAATTTTCGTACGGGTATATAACGTTAATTTTCACGATGGGCTCAAAGCGAGGAGACGATAATTAAAGAAATTACGATCCTCTTCAGAGCAGTTACACGTAACTTTCAACGAAGACGGCCGTTTCCCAGTAATGAAAGTTTGCACAGTCCGGTATGTGTAAAGATCTTAGCCGAGCGAACTTCGAGCTACGTGTGGATTACTAAGCCAGGATTATAGGATTAGATTATTCAAGTTTGTAATTCTTACTCACGATTTTAAGGTGGTAGTTTAAAGGTGAGAAGAACGTGACGCCATGTTAAGTTTCCCTAAGTTTTTCCCCAACTTTGAAGCCATTGCAGAGGCATTTGTTAATGGAGGGACTGAGGGAGTATAGAGGAAAGAGTGTTATTGACTCTGGAGTGAAGGCGAGCGATCATGTTATGTTATTTTACGAATTCATTAGGAATTTGCAGCTCGGCTATAGGCCACCGGCCATAAGCTATGGGCCATAGTCTGTAGGCCATAGGCTGTAGGTCATAGTCTAAAGTAATTTGGCAATAGAAATTAAAGTTAAAAAAATGTAGGTAGACAGTGTTAGGGTATATAAATTACATCTAGACTATGTATGTGAATACTCATGGAATTTTTATGTGTCGCTAAATCCAGCATAATTTGACATTTTCTACTCTTCTATTGTGGTAGGTTCAGCAAACACTTCAGACTTTAAAGGGAATCGATCTCATCATGGGAAAGGATCAGAAACGCTCGGTCATCTCTAAATCAAGAAGAAAGAAAGAAAGAAAGTTGTCTTTATCTTCGATATGGGTGAATGGGTCTTTCTTATAACTAACCCATAATGAGTAATGCAATGTTGTACAATAGGCTATTTAAAATTTAACTAAAAATGAAAATAACAGATTGAAATATAAAACTAAAAAACATTACACAACATTCCCTGACCATACATACGTACACATAAAATAGTAGTGGCAAGCATTTCTTTACACTTTTTTTTATTTCAGATGGGATCCGGCAGAGTTCAGATATTTTAAGACCAACAGTCTGACAAGTTGAAATCCATGAATAGATGATGTCCCATTCTTAGGGATATAGTAAAACGAGGTGGCAGGCAAATCGTCAGGATCTGCTGCCACCTTTAGACCTGGTCTTACAATCTCTTGAAATGTATAACTGTATTCTGTGTAATGTAACGGTATAGGGAATACAGGACAGTACTGCCATCTGCCCATGCATGTTCGTGCCGTGTAGTATTTGATTCAAGTAAAGGTGGGATCTAGTCTGAGGCTCTGAGCTCATCAAAGTCAAAGACAAACAGTTACATATATCTGTCGAAAAATATGCATTGCCATCGCAAGTCAACAGACTTATTGAAATATTATGGTAAACACAACACAAGAGCTACTGTAGGTACAGAATATAATGTATAAATAAAAAAATCACTTTATTCGCATAGGTTTACCTAAAGAGGTACCATCGGTTTTATTTTATATTAATATTTTTTATTGTTCTATAATTAACTCCAACCTTACAAATAGCTTAAGGAGGCACCCTTAGAAAAGACACACCTTCAGTCAGAAGGAATTTTCCTGATTATAGGAAAATACCATCACAAGAGCAATGCATAAAAGCACTAAGAAATTAAATTATTTTTCCAGGAGGAAAATGAGAATGACTCTCCCCCTCCAGTTCACAAGATCACCGGAAGACTTGTACGCTAAGGTATTTCAATATAAAGGAGTCTGCCTCGCCATTGTCAGTGAAGGCTCCTTTTTATTTGTCCCTCGAACCATTAAAAACGAAAATCAAGGGCGGGAGCAGGTGGGAATGAGAGGGCGATTGAAGGGGTGGGTCGGAGGGGGTGGGGGGTATCAAGAGGTATTGAAGGGGTTTGCAGTGAGCATGGTTACGTGACTCACGGTACGGTCAGATTTAATGGCGTTTGTTAAATCATCAGGGATCTCCGGCTACTTCGGACCTCTCGACATGTTTCCATAGGGAAATCGACATTTTGAGCTTATGCATTTCTTATGGCCGCCTTTTATCGATCGCTCTTCGGGATAAATTCAAATCAAAACGAATTTAGCTATTATATCTTTAGGCGGGGTGTAGCTTGTAGGAAATTTTTTCAATGGGTGATGAAGCAGTAGAATCCGAGTTGATGGGTTTCTAAAGGCGTAAGTACCAAACGTTGCGTCAACATCCACGGTTGGAATCTTCACTATAAGGAGACTTCTAAGATTGTATCTGGGAGACTTCATAGCAACGGTTTGCCAAGGGAATATGCATAAGGGGATATGCTCTAAGATTTATAGGTACTAAGTGGAGAAACCCAGGTCTCTGATTGGCTCGCTGATAATTAAAACGGACGAAATCGGCATTAGAACAAGCAGTTGCAATGGTTCGGCCACGTCCAAAAGATGGATGAGAACAGGACCACCCGGAGGCTGGCGGAAGCAAGGGCGCACGGAAGAAGACCCATCGGCAGACCGAGGGCAACCCTTGAGGTAAGGATTGAACAACTCGCCAGAGCAAGAGGGAGAACAATGGCCGAGCTTAAGGCGTTAACGTCCGACCGGGGCGAGTTCAGGTAATGGGTTCGGGGTGACCCCCCCCCCCCTACGATGCACACGCGGCACTAAGGGGGAAGAAAAAGAAGAAGAAGAAAACGGTATTTGAAGTCTCCACCTTGCCAGGGGAGGTGGAGACACGGGTTCGAACCCCGGTTTCGTCCATGTTTCATGTCTCCCTTTCTCTAATTTCTTGGCCTGGTAGCCTTATAAGCTAAGCACTGGCATGACTAATCTAATTTAAATGACATTGCTGTTGTAATCACAGAATAACCTGCAATAGAGCATAAAAATCAAGTTACAATCAGTTGCCAAATCCAGTGTACGGTATTTTATTGTTTAGTCAAATTCCCAATATTATTTTCTGAATTTAACCAGCGGCTGTCCACTCTCTCCCCAAAGTGGCACTGTTCACTATGTAGGTAATTATAAATGTTTAAAATACAAACTGGTACCATTACATGCGTTGTAAAATCTCCACTCAACATATGAATCATTAAGTTTGATCCGTACGAATCCCACCTACCCTAAAGTTCACTCATTAGGGTTTGCAGGAGATTATTAATGAAAAAAGGGGAAACGGTCGATAAACTAACGCAAAATTATCTCTGTGAATATTTTTGGTTGAATAGAAAATATCGACATGTCAATTAACGGTAATGACTAATTAACCAGGATGTTTGGTTTAATATTTAGTAGCGCAGGGAAGTGAACAGGGGTCAATAAATCTGTAAGCTTTTTAACGGTGCGGAATTTGATATTCTTTTATGTATGATAATTAATTACTCCATGTAGCGTACGGCACCTCGGCACCTAACATGCCTGCATGGCGATATTGAATTCTAGTTCAGCTAGTAGTTGTAGGTATTATGGTATAGGTAACACAATAGTTAATATGTACATTAAAATGTACACGATGAAATAATACCTAAGCTTAAATTTACATATTTGGGAATATTGTGCTATAATCAATAGTACTTTATCTCACTATTGTATGTATACTGTAGCCTACATATGATGTAGGCCCTACCTACTATTAATAGACCTAAGCATTTGGCCTAAATTAGCAATAAAATACTCGGTGGTAGCAAATGAATTTTTTTTTTCAATAGACTAATTGTCAAATGCTCAATGAATAATATTGTAAATGATACTTTTTTATTTTAAATTTTCCCTTAAAATTGCGGCCTCTTGGAAATTTGGGCCCTTATGGGAGTTATAGCATCGTATGTCTGTTTGCTAAGAAAATTTGAAAGAAGCCTAGATTCAGTAATCTTTTTATTAACTATTTATCCATTTTTCTTAATATAACTTCTCCTTTTTTCAATAGTATAACTATCCATTTGAGGCACACATGTTATTGTTATTGAATTGAATAATTTAGTCTAGTATGGTATGTTCCATCCCCAAGCACATTCTTAGGAACATTTGGGATTGGGAATTGTTCATTTGTATCTTGTACTTTTGAAATTAAAAAAAAAAAAAAAAAAATGTAAAAATATTTGACACACGCGTTAGTAATTTTATAATAAACAACCTACTACCTGTATATAAAATTATACTACTAAAATTGTTATAGGTCTACCTAGCGCGACCTTACAATACTATGTGTTTGTACCAAGTTTCAATACACGTATACTTACTTACTAACTATTGTGGGAAAAAATTCGAATAGCATTAGGAAATAAAGTCATTTGGTATGAATTTGATTGAAATTAGCTTGTATACAATTTAGGGGAGCTTAGCCCCCTTCACTTAAAAGTTGGCTGTGCTTGAGCGCCATTAAAGTAGGTTACTCGGATTGAGGTAAACAGTGAGTAGGCTATGTTATTTAAAAATGATATCGTTAACTTACCCCATTTAACGTTTTAATATTATGCAGCGCATTTTGAGCATCTAACGCTGCTTTCCTAGTGAAGAAAGTAACAAAACAGCAGCCTGGAATCAACAAGAAAATGCAATAAGTATATAACTGGATTTAATCATTCAAACTGCGTATTCGGATACTATTCGAAAAGCGAATGATGGAACTGCCATAATTAACAGATGGTTTAATAGGTGTTATGAGTAATGGCCAGCAGGCCTAGCATCACCGCAAAGGAATAACTTATCCGGGGGATTAGAGTTCTATATAAGAGAGATGGGACATACTCATCCCGCCAAAAATATACTTTCAGGGGCCACTTGCCACGTCTCCTAGGACCTGCCATTCAAAAGACGAGGCAGGTTGCAGAGATTTTTGGCGGGAGTGAATATCCCATCTCTCCTATATAGAACTCTACGGAAAATTTACAAACCCGCTCGAAAGCAGGCGACATTCAACTGCTCTGATATGCTGGGCCCAAACGAGCCCAATAAAATTAGAGGAATTACAATTATAATACAATTTGTTTATAACACAATTTTAAAATAATTTTTTTTGTATTGTAGATTATGTTTAGAATAAGTTTTAATACAAGTGTTATCTATTAGGTCGAGGGGACCATCACGGGAATTCCCAACGGTGCCCATCTGAACCACCAATAAAATGTATGTATATAAAATGTAACATCGAATATATATAATCGAATATAATTTATTTATTTATTTATAATTACTGCGCCAAAAATTACAAATACCATATGATATTGTTTATTAAGTAGACCTAGTCTTCTACAACTTCCACAGACTAAATCTGTATAACTTACGTAGTAAATAAAATAAAAAATAACGAGCGAATAATACAGGGTTGACCAATATATATGTTCTACTTGTAGTTATTCCTTTATGCTGGTGAAAATCAGTATCATAAGGCAATAATTGTTCTATTCCGTATTACACGTATGTTTCCTATTGCAATGCCTACAATAGTAAAATATTGTTCAAATCGGGTCTCACAGGAAAATTGTCCAATGCTTTGGCATTGCGTAAATCGTAATAGCAGACAAATCGGTTAAACCACAAATAAATCACAAATTATGCTACCAAACAAAATCACCAGTAACAAATGCCATTACCGTTTACAAAAACCCATAACAATTTACAAAGATGTTCTATTAACTTTCTACATGTTACTACATGAATTTTACATAAATTATCCCCATAACTCTTGTCGGACCTGTACTTCCATTATAATTACACAATACTCGGCTTGGGACATGCAAAGTGTCGTTTCCAAATATAGTAGCAACGTCATCGTCATGACAAATTTGTAGCACATGTGTATACCCCCTCTCAAGTTTCTCGATAAATTTATCCGTCCCCCCTTCCTCGGAACACTCCCCCAGGTGTTTTAATCAAAACTTGCGTCCCTACTTTATGGACACAACATTGTGTTTACTCCGTCAATGGACTTCTTCGCAACTTCCCTAATCAAATAACATTCCGGTAGGTAATACGGTATGTATATGTGCAATATTCAGTCCAGTTAGACAGGTCCAGTCTTCTTTTCTTTCTCTCTCTCTTTCTCTCTCCCCCCCAGTATATAAAATTCAAGCAGAGTTTTATTCTAATTACTAGTATTATCTACCATAATTATTATGTTAATCCGAGTCAGATAAATAGGAAAGCAATGATAAGGGTAGTGAAAATCCAAATATCGGGTTTCGGGATTTTAGGTTTGGGTCGTATAATTAAGGGCATAATAGTGGTGGGAAGAAAGTGAGGATGGTAAGAAAATTAAGACCTATTTTTTATAGTTTTATACACCTTTTTGCAACAGTTGGGAAACAATGCCTTGAGACGTGGCCTTAATCCTTACATCACACCTCGCCGCCACTATTGTAAAGGAAAAAGTGAAAAAAAAGGAAAAGAAAGGGTTCTTTGCTGTTGTGAAGGCCAAGTGGGGGGGGGTGACAGGGTAAATACTCGAGGCGTGTTGTTCTCCGGCAACTTGTCCTGAACTAATGAAAGACGACGAAAAACACTTTCTCAGCCCCAACTGTACGGTATTGATAGAGAACTCTGAACTGGAGATCAGACAATTAAGAAATACATTTCCGTAACATAGGCGCTTGATTGGGAATTCGGTTTAGAGATCAGAGGGTTCTGTAAGAGAGATGGGAATAAAGCCGAACGGTGGGGTAAGGATAGCTGTTAGGCCGTTATGGCCTAATCGGCAACTATGGAATATCGGAGCCATTGGCGTAGAAACATACTGCTTTTTGTTGCAATCTCTAACTTGCAGTAACTTATCGAAGAAAATAATCTGTTACCCTGCAGTTGTTAAGGTTGATGGGCTTAAAACCGGGTGGGCTACATGACAGAGACTGCCGAAAAAACCGCCAAAATGGGCAATCACTAGCACGTTTGTGGGGCAGTTGTTCAGTGGCTTGGCCACTGGGACGAATGATACCCAGACTACACCGAAGTATAAACAGAACTTAATCAAGGTGCTGATACAGCTACCTGAGCTAAGGGGAAGTGTAAACATGCAAAGGGATACAAAAAGGGTTACAAAAAGGAGCCAAACCGGTTTAGAATAGGCGAAAGGCTGCAAATAGGTTCCGGTCAAAAAAATAGATATAAAAAGAATTGAACAGACTTCATGCGTTACACCGTCATACTTTAAAAAATTATATTTCCCCCACATAACATTAGATTTTTGAGTTAAAATAATTTTTTTTAAAGACTACGGGTAGTTTGCAATTTTCACATACAGTTAATACATGCCCCTTTCCCCACCCAAAAATTAGCCATTTCGCACAGTTCTCCTGAGAAGTAGAAATCCAGCAATAGGCCTACTTCAAATATTAGACGAGAGTAAACTGACTCGATTCACTCGATTAAAACACGGTTTGGCAAATAAGACCCAGGTCTAATCTGAAAAGCGTATAGATTCGAAGATTAATCGCAAACCTTCAGAAACCAAAGGAAAAACTTCCAAGAGAAAAAAAAAGTGTGAGACTCGATGCACGCAAAAACTTAGATTCCGAATTTTCATTGGCGAAGGAAATTTATTTGATTTCGAAGAGGTTTTGCTTCGAGGCTTTATTTTTAATTGAAAGTCTGTTTTTTGTACCGTATAGAAATACCCGTTATCAACCGATGGAATGCTTCTTATTTGCTTGAAAATATCTGGAGACAATTTCTTTTTATTTTCAGATTTTTGGAATGTTTTTTTCTTTATTCAGACCTAATTCTATAATTTATTTTTCCAAATTCAGACTTGGTTGTTATAATAGATTAAATGGCTTTCATGGATATACTACCCGACCACGATAGGATGGCATTTGGAACACTTTGTTTATTCGTAAACTTGTATAAGCGGAACACTGAGTTTTTTCGATTTTTATAAGTGTTCTGTGTTCCATGTGTCATCCTATCGTGGTCGGGTAGCATGTTGTTAAATGAGATTATTTTTATTCAAGAGAAAATTAGCTGAGTTGGAATGTACAACTCATTGAACAGGATTCTGTAGAACCAACTGCATCATTCATTCATTCATTCTCTCATTTCAAAAGGTGTGTTCGAAACAGTGTGTAAATGTACATTGAAAGTAAGCATATAATTTACGCATACACTTCGGCAGTTTAGTGAAAGAAAGGGTCATTGGCCCTAACTATATGCTGTTCAATAAAGACGATTTATTATTATTATTATTATTAAAAAAAAACTGACTAGGCTATATTAACATTAAAATAACAAGTAAAAAAAAAAAATATATATATATATACTGTATATATAAACATTATAAATAAGTAACAAAAATAAATTATTAAGCCTTGTTTAGCAGCACTGTATGAGTCTTATGTCCCAAATAAGCGCTAGCTTGGGGATGCGGGATGTTATTATTATGTAACTTATTATTATAATATTAATATTATGGTATTATTATGTAAGTTATTGTATTTTGTAAATATATGCTCCTTGTCCAGGGGATACTGGACAGGGAAAAGAAGAAAAAGAAGAAGAATTATTTAACAGTATTATTATTTAACAGTATAAATAAAAAATAATAAAAATTGTTATTTTAAAATAAGAAAAAATAATATGATTATATTTTGTTTTAGCTGCACAGTCCTTTGTCCCAATCAGTCAATCAATCAATTTAGCTTGGGGATGAGGTATGGTATCATTATGTCTATTGTATTTTGTAAATATATCCTC
Source organism: Psococerastis gibbosa (assembly GCA_963971405.1). Classification (NCBI taxonomy): domain Eukaryota; kingdom Metazoa; phylum Arthropoda; class Insecta; order Psocodea; family Psocidae; genus Psococerastis; species Psococerastis gibbosa. Next base: position 28,275,260 of record OZ020485.1, read on the forward strand.
CTTGTCCAGGGGATACTGGGCAAGGAAAAGAAAGAAAGATTACACTGCTATTTATATCTGCGCATACAATTATAGTTATATAATTTAAATTAGTGAGCATTAATAACCGTTATTAATGCTTAAAAAAAGATCACGTAGTACATTTACTCTTTACTCAAACGGTACTACCTAAATCAAAAAGGTTGATAGGTTTGGTCATGGCATCCTTGTCACCTAAAGCCCATATATTTCGAAAAAAAACCTTTGGGAGCCCATAAATAAAGTGAAGGGTAGATGTTTACCCTTGATTTGCATTAAAGCCATTAACTGTGTTCCGGGGTGACGTCGGTTCCATCGTTTTGAATTAGATCGAGGGGCGGGGGTATGCTTACTGAGCTTCATCTGTGGCGTCAGCCAGGGTCGGAGTTAAGAGTAAATAGGACACCTCCATCACGTGCATTTTGTACGAAGGCAAATTTCACGGAAAATATCCATTGAAGTTTGAAGAGCCATAAAAATGTCTCTCCCCAGTTTTCGAGTCAACAGTCCCGAAAAAACGCTCTCACTAACCGTTTTTTATACAAATGAAATTCTATAATTGTGACCGATCGGTGGTATAGACGGGTACATATCGTATCTTAAGAGGATATATTATTGGCACCCCAAAATTAAATACTTTTCGTTTCTTATTATATTAACTCAGCAAGTTATTAAAAATTTGGCTCATTTAAGTTGTACATCGTGCATCATATAATCATTTAGTCGGTTTAGTATCGCTTAGTATAGTTTTCCCAAAAATCATAGATTATGCGAAATTTCGGTCCCCAATGGTTTTTTATGAAAGAACTAAGGTATCAAAAATTTAATATTTCCTATTTTATGATTGATAAAGTAGTCTTCTACAACTTACATTAGCCAAATCTTTAATAACTTGCTTAGTTAATTAATAAAAAAAATAAAAAAATAGACTAGCTTTTCTGCGATGTTATGTGGTATTTTTGACAACTCTATGATCATTATTTCAGAGATAATTGATTATGTACACTTGTAAGGCTTTTCCCCACCAATGATTTCTTATGAGTATGTGTAAATAATTATGAAATTGGCATTTGAAAAAGTAGGGAAAGTCAGAAGGAAGAAATCGAAATTACAATGAAATGAAATAAGCAAAAGTTGCGTTTTTCTGTTCCTACTTCTCCTTACTTTATTGCCCTATACCCAGGGACGCATCCAGCCCATTTGGGGGGGGGGGTAGTTGTGGGTGAAAATAGGAAAAACATATGTAGGAATTAAATCGGAGCGTAATAAATTAATTTACAACAGGTTTACCAAATTTTGGGGGGCAGCTACCTCCCCCCTGCCCCTCCTGTATCCTTCCGTGGCTACACCTATATATATTTTTATGCCCTTATTTATTGCAAACAGCTTAAATTGTTATCTGCTCTTTTTTCCTTTCCATTGCTTAAGAGCTCTACTCTGCCGATAAAACTATGAATAAAATTTAAAATCCGTATTTGTCATATGGTAATTGGTAATAGGGGAGGTTTTTTTTTAAGGAATAGCTATTTCAAATTAATTCAGGACTTAATGAGACGTTAAAGAACAAAGAATGGGGGTTGACATAGCTGGGGTGTGTTGAGCTCAAGAGCGATGACTTCCATCCCCCTCCAGACTCCCCCCCCCCCCTCTTTCCATGACTCTATCAGTTCACACCGCCAAATTGAAATGTTTTCTGATTAATGATAAAATCTCGGAATGATTGTTTATTTTCATGTCCGTGGTTAGCTTTTCATCTGATAGGTTTATTATCTTGGCGTTCCATTCCCTTTCCTTCTCTTATTAACAACAACAACTGATAGTTTTCTTAGATTCCTCCAATGACTATTTTACTTAATAATATACTGTACTGCCAACCAACATACATACCAAGTTGAACAGAGCCTTTTCTAAACTTGGTAGCCTACCTAGTGTGCACAGCGTTGGCAGGGGAACATTGTGGGACATGATAACGCGCTGATACTACCAGTCAGTCTATGTGCGTGTCTAGTCCTTGTCGCCTCGGAATTAATCGTGTGACTCTAACATGTTCCCCAAGTGGTTGGGAATCCACTATAATCAGGAGGTCCACACAGTCAGTCAACTCCCTTTCTCCCCGAGGTGAAGGAGTCTACCCTTAGGGTACCTCAAGTAAATACACTGACTCACTCCCCCCGCCAGGCTGGCAGCATTGCTTAAAGCAGAAATGCTGAAAGCAGGCGATGAGAAACATACTAACAAAATATTATGTATATATACAGTTACACGATACTGCATTATTTTTGAGCTATTTAATTTTGAGTTGGGGGGCCTGTTTTGAATGCTTAACTAATGATTGGCAAGATTTAATAACGTGCGAAAACAAACCATTGTCACAGGGCAATACTAATGAATTTCGTGTAACTAAACACAAGATGAGGAAATATAGTAAGGAATAGTTGCCAAAAGAACATAAAAATGAAATGGAGAAAAATTGACTGGTGGCATTTACAGGAAATCGGACTTGCCGGGAAACCGCTTTTCGTACAAAGTCGAATTTCACAGGAAATTCATTCTAGATTCTAGTAATTTAAATTGGAAATGCAATGTAAAACTTTGTGAGTATCTAATGCCATATGAGTATGCTTGCCAAACTGAAAAAATAAGTCAGTTTGGTGACGACAAAAGGAAAGATTTATGTACATACGTTGGAAATAACGCACAATAGGTTTCCAGTATGAACCTCTGCATATAATGTTTAACATTCCTCTGGGAACGGAATTATATTTTGGGGTATGTCAAAGGCTTCTTTCTAACTTTCCCTATAACACTTAGTTACGGGATCTCTTGGGGAACCTTTTTATTTTGTAACTTTTTCATGCCGCGAGCAAATCCGACGTAAATCCATGGCACAGGTGACGGCTGGAATATTCGGATTTGACTGTAGTTTGTCATATACTGTACCAGTGAACCTCCGCTTGCGTTCATCAACTTTTCCGCAATATTTCATTTTTAAATTCTGCAAAACCTTTTTGCGTAACTTTTTCTTGGGGAGATTTTTGCGTTCAGAAAACCCATATTTTTTATTTAATTTATGTTTGTTTATTTGAACGCAGCTCTTTCCAAATCTCAGGTAATCACACCACCCGTGTAAATCAGGGCTCTAGTGCCAGATGGGGCAATTTTTTTTCTCTTTGTAAGGAGAGGTGAGGTTGATAAGAGGTTCGAGGCTCCGAGCCCCAGCAAAGGTAACAGGGTCAGACTGTTCGAATCATATTATATCATTGCATTTGCGGAGACCGACATTCAAAATTTAAAAAAAAAAAAACGCATTGGAACAACAACCAAGTGAGGGTAGATCAGCCGGCCACCACACCAAGTTGAATCCAGTGGACCAGAGCAGGTGCAAAGCTGCAGATAAATTGGTCGTGTGCACAGTGCCGGTAGGGAAACATGGTAGGACTTGTCCTGGTCACCTCCGAACTAACTAATCGCGTGACTTCACTGTGTTTCCCAAGTGGTTCTGAATCCGCTATAATCAGGAGGTCCACTGTCCTATAGGCTGGCATAGGACAGTCAAGTCGGAGTCGCTCTATGGGCCCAAATATGAGGCCTAAGTCGTTATTAACCCGACGAGGGTTTAGGTCTGAGGACAGGTAAGGTCACCAATCCAAAACGGCTCCAACGATTTCTTTTAAATCCACATATATTGTAGTCGTTATTAATGTCAACTAAATGCGGTGGGTCGCTTGGCCCTTGATAGTTTTCTTCTGGGGGTAAAAAATTAAAATATCTAAATTTTAATGAAAAATGACTAAAAACATTTTTTCTGCAAAACCTTCCTATCGATGATTTCTACCTTCAGGCATGTTTTAGGTGTTAAATTGAGCAAAGAAACAGGTTGCTTTTCCAAAAAAAGTATTTGTTTTTGGGCGAAACAAAGGTTTTTTGAAAAAAAATGATAGAAACTTCACGCTCAAATGCATTGCCTGTGCCTGCTCTGCCATTATTACTGTGTGGTAATGTGTTTTAAATATATTGAGGTTACCCTCCAGTGACGTCAGGTGGACACCCCCTCCCCCCCCCCCCCCCCCCGAGATATCCGAAATATAACCATAGGAAAATTATTTACCATGAAATTACTCATTTTCCCTGTCTACTAATTGATAAATTGGAAAGCATGTTCCAGTAAACTCGGACCGTTTCTTATAAATTGTTATTAGTGGTGGGATTTAGCCTAGTAGAGAACATTTTATCGCCACTTGAATATCACTGCAATTGCCGAATGTGGATGAACCTCAAAACTTATGGAACTACCTTAGTTTGCAACTATTTTGCTACAAAATTTGCAAGCTACGGCCAATAGTACAAGGAGTATATTTAGGTACGTATCTGGCAGGGACGGATCCTTGGGGGGGCGGTGGGGGCGGTCGCCCCCCCCCCCCGAGAAAAATAGCTTTATACTAGATAGAATGGACTTTTGGAGGAAATGAAGAGAAATTGTTACTCAAGTAAGGGAACCGCGATATTTTTCAAGTCACCGTCCCCCCCGAAAACTTTTTCTGAAACCGTCCCTGGTATCTGGGACATAGAGTAGAAAAATTTGCCATTCGGAAAAACGTTTCAAGGAAGCTGAAGGGAATATGAGAACTTGCATTCTTTCTTTCTCTCCAATTGAGTTCAAATACAAGTTTTATTAAAATGAACTACAACACGCTTATGAAAGCTTATATCAGCCTAATCGCTAAACAACACAACTTTTTATTTCTAACATTCCTATTTACTTTCCTTCAGTCAATCAACTAATCATTGCGTTATCTTACGCTCTGTAAGCTCTGAAGCTATGCTTAAGTCTGAAAGGCAAGCTAGTCTGAAATCCAAAGTCGAGCTAGATCGTTAAACCATGACCTACAAATACCGGAAAGAGAATTCCTTATTGAAGATGAGGCGGAGAGTGCCTGACCGGAAATTAACTTGCCATTTAGATATACCGTACTGTAACTTACTATCCTGATCTACTCACAGAATGTACTATGGTAGAGCCACTTTTAAGCTGTTTCGTATATTCTTATTTCCCCTTTACAGTTTTTGAATTAGTTTTTATTAAGGGCTACTCCATCCACTAATGCATGGCTGTGCCATCCAATATTCCCTACCGATACATTTCAAGTGATGGTGGGAACGGGATTAAGTGTAACACATTTGTAAAGGAGTAACTATATAAATAAATCGATGAAAAAAGAAACAAGGAGGTACCTGCCGTTTTATTAACATTTTATGTAAATACATTAGATACTGTGCAAGATATTGTATTACATACTACTATGGAATGAGTAGTAGAAGTAGAAAAAATGACCCTCCACGTTTTAATACATAGTGCTGAGCCAGCAACAGCCACTGTCTTTGAAGGCGTGGATCAAACCTAATCTTACATTTAGTTTGCACCTTCAAAAATTGTGGCCAAAAGGTGTAAGTACCGGCATCATACTATACTGTTTGAAGTCATTGAATCGAACGAAACACCGAGTTTAATAGATTTTATTAATGTATGCTTATGGCAATTTTGGAGAACCTAAACAATGTGTTTCGTGCTTTTCAATCCCTGGTCCAAAGAACCTATGTAAAATGTACAGGAGCGTTTTTTTTACTTCTCATTTATTTATTTTTAATTGATCTTTTATGACAAATCTGACCCATAAAAAAAAGTAGTGGGGGTGCCCGATGTAATAACATGTCTCAAAATTGACATAGAGTAAAATACTAACTAACGTTGGGTGGCATAATAGTGGTATTCAAATTCAGTTGAATTTTGTCTTAATCAAGAGAGTCAGTCGTATTCATTCCCGTAAGAATATATATTGAGGAGGATCCATCCCCCTGCACTAAGGAGTTGGTGGGGACATCAACAATACGACCGTGCTTGAGAAGGCTACAATAGAACTATCTGTCTGTCTCATGCCAAGTTTTAATTACATTCCTTCCCTAGGGACCTGAAGGGATGATTCAAGAGACGAAGAATGCTACCGACATATTACAATTAATGTAATACGTTTTCTACCTATATACGAATATTAATGTGTATTATTGTATTGACAAAAAAAAAATCAAATATCTCCGAACACATCAGTAAAAGAGCTGTCAAAAATATCGGGACAAACAGAAGAAATTTTTCTGAGTATTTTGATAAATAATTTGTACCTTTTTCTAACCCAGATTGGCCATTATTCAATTGAGGCGTAGAGAAGCCAAAGCGTATAACTGCGATCAAACTCATTTTGAGATAAACGCACTTGAAGTTAAGAAACATCAACCTTTTTCATTGATGAACTGATTTTCAAAAGCATTCCGTTGAAGAACTGCGCATGCTACAGTTATACTGATTGGCCTTTAAAATAGATAAGGGCTTCAGGAAGACCATGGTGCAGTTATCTCAAAAATTTAAAAAGAAATGCAGTTACACGCTTTGGTTCTATACGCCTCAATTATTGAATTTGAATTGTACAAAAATAGATTGGTGTGGTAGCCCTGCGAACAGAGCTCACGAACAGTGTCCAATTGGTGTTAGTGAAAGCCACATGTCATATATCAAAATATAGAGGAATATTTCTGCTAATTCAACCGATGTTCTTGAAGGCGCTACGATTGAAATTTCCTGTGGCAATCAATTTCGTACAAAAACGCGTAGTAGGGGTAGTCCGATTTGTTTTTAACACTCAGGAGATCAAGTGAGATCCGACTTGTAGAAAAGGAAGTAATGGCTACATAGATTTGTTCAAGTCGGAATACGATGAAATGGAGACAGATTATTGGAGCAATAACCACCCCGACTGTACTTATACGAACGATTGCTACCTTTATTCTGTCAGTAGCAAAATTTGAAGAAAGCAGAAAAAGTCGCTAAAATGAAGAAAGGGTAAACCCTATTTTTGGAAGCAGGTTAGTGCGGGCTGACACTGCTATTACAATAATCTGGTGACAAGGTTGAAAAATAGCAGGTATCCGTCTTTGGGTCTGACATTTCTCTTCCATAAAAATAAATTCATGGCTACGAGAACGAATGAAGGCACACTCGATCTATTTGTTTCAAAAGCTTAACTTGTCGGATCAATTCACCCTATGTTCCAATCTGTAAGTCCTGTACAGCCTACTGGAACTGGAACATCGGTTTACATTGGTACTGATTCGAATTGCCGAAAACATATTTGTCTCAAATTAGTATTTTTAGAAAAAGGGATTTGGGAAATATTTGGTGCTTTTTTGTGTTTATGTTGTAGCATCTTGGGCGCGATTATAACTTGCTTAGTTATTTAAAAATAAAAAAAATAAGTTTCAAATTTTGGGATCACATTGTGATGAAACAGTAAAATCCGGAATGATTGGCCGTGGTCAATCTCAAAGCGTACTTACAAAGTCTTCTTAATTATATTGGGATCACAGTTATTCAATAACCGCCCCATACACTCTTGCCAATGCTGATTTGCATGAATTGCATCAGAGCCGAGCAAAATGTTGGCAAGAAACTAAGACAATGAAATTGAATTATAAAGCAAACTATATAGAGTACATTGTAAAGTGCGGAATATTGTTCAGAAAGCAAATTTCAATACCAAGCGACATCAGAAAACACTACTAATTGCAACTTCCCTGCTTCCGGCGTGGATTCTTTTTTTACCACTTATTCAATGAATACATCAGACTTGGAGTAACAAAGTCTCAACTTCCGCCCACAATTTACGATGACAAAATATACCATCATAAGTTTTAAAGAGAGTATTACTGGGGGGAAATAAAGTTATGATAAAAAAGTTAAGTACAAAGTTAGGGACCGGGTATAGGGACAAAAGGTGCGCAGGGAGGGGGCGGGGGAATAATCTTTGAGTTTCGATGGCAGATTGGCCTGTGGAGGCCAGTTGGTGCATTGGTAAACATTTATCAATTTGCATATGAAATTGTGTGTAATTCATGTGTATTGGAAAATACACTGTTGTATTGAAATTCTCTTGCGGGCTTCATCGGGAATTTCCAATTCATTTGAGTTCATTTTGCTTCGCATTGTATTAGCTAATTACCAATGCGCTGTACCTGTAGAACCTCAGCCGCACAGTCAATATATGGTACTAGTTCCAACAAAACCGATTTCACCTTCTCATATACTATATATACGCTGGGCTCTAGCATATTAATTTAGGTTTCGCTTATATTAAGTGTATGATAAGTCAGGATAATTACGGTATAAATCGACTTCGGTGACAAGGTGGTAGGGTGCTTGTACTTGATCGAGTCTCTACACACCATGCGATCGGAGACGTGTCGTAACTCAACACGGGTACTAACCTACAGAGGCGGCTGAAGAGGTCAATTGGATATATTCATTAAATTGTTTGTATGCGATTAACCATAAAAAAAAAAAAAAAAAAAATGATGAGACAGTAATGAATTAATTGTTTTGATTGTTTTAAGCGGAAACAAAAAATTATAAAAGAAAAATGGATCTAATGAAAATTACAACGCCCCATGCATACGTTGAGACTCGTATCTGTACTTGGTTAAGTTATGCTTTCATCCGTTACACTGCACCAATGGTAAGCTTGTCACAGCTTGTCCATTATCGCTAGTAGCCGGTGTAGGTTGATATTGAGGACGTATACCAGTTTGCCAATGGCCCAAAATTCTTACGGAAAGAATCTAAATATTGTCGGAAATCCATGGCATTGTACAAGGGATCAATGGGCCACTCACTATAAGTCAATCAATCAATATAATATAATCATACTATGTACATTTGAGAGACAAAAAATACTGTGGACCCGGTAGGCCTAGTTTCATAAAAACGTCCTTTAGGACACTATTAAATATGCATTATTACGTATTTTGATGAGCTACTAGTATGCTACTTGTTATGATATAGAGAATCAAGTGAACTCTGTACGTGGCGGGATTGTGGCGTAAATGGTGACACGATGCCCAAGCTAGACATAAATCGTGGGTTCGAATCCCGCCATGTCCAGATTTTTCCTGATTCTCTAATTTCGTCAATTTAGTCGATTTAATTTTGTCAATTGAATAAATTAATTAGCACCCGTAATTTTTTACAAATCAAGTTCAAGAACTCTGGCCGTTGGGTGTCATAATTTAATTTCCATTCAACACTTTTTCACCCGTAAGGTTTTCCCTCTGGTTGTCTCATAACCTATTGTCTTACCAAATTACGGTAGCAAATCACACTCAACAATGTTGCTGACATTTCGCGGAATTAAAATTAACTCTAATAAATTCCTTTAGGTGTCAGCAACAATCTTGACAGTTACTACCGCAATTAGTTAATTGATGGTTAGCCTAACAAGATGAGTTTATATTTTATCTTAATGACTTCTAAAGCCCCGTTTATGTATATACGATGTCTAGTCGCTTACATTATTCTAAAATTTGTTAAAAGTTTTCATTATTTATTTCAACTTCTTTTTGTTGGAATAACTTATTTCATATCCCTTGGTGCTATTAAAATGTGGACCTACCACCATTTTATGGAATGAATAATGGGGGAGAATGATTCATGGAAGAAAAGGGAAGAAACCAAGCAAGCATCTTTTCGAAATTCGTGAAACCTCTTCACAGAATATTCCAGTCAGCACTTCACGAGAAGCCTGGAGTCTCCAGTAATGGGCCACTTCACCAGAGTCGACTCGGCCCCGATTACTTGGCGCTATTTTATTTTTCGCATTGATTAGACCAACGCAGAGTCCTCCAACCTTCGGCTTTCATTTTATCGAATTGTATTTCACCATGTCATTGCCGCAATCTTATAAATCCTTTGTTTAACTATTATTCCAATTATTCCCCTGTTCATCTTATTCCACCAAAACCATCCATCAGGTTGTACAATTTTAACAAATCTCAAAGTTGGCTGGAAAGACGTTTTGACTTTCTAATATTTTGTAATCATACAACTTTTCTTTTCGCTTCTCGGAGAGGCACTCATTATCAAATTTTCAACAAGGTTCCTCGTGAAGTGAATGGCAATTGAAAAATTATCAAGTAGTTCTTTCAAGTGTTTTATTTTTTATTCAATCCTTTGTTGCTATACAGTATAATAATAAAAAAATAACTGACTTTCAATTCTTATGGGCCTTATTGCAGCATTGAAAAGGAGTTTTATAATTCAAATACGCATGCGTTAACCCTGGCTTCTGGAGTTCTGGAGAAAGGCGCTGATTCCAGCGACCGGCTGGGGCTAAATACAAAAACGGTGACGTGGTAGCAGACATTCAAGACTTAGGCGGGGTTTCCACCGACCTCGCATTGCAGAATGCAAATGACATTGACGGAAATTAGAATTTTTCTTTTTATAGAAATCTATTAAAATGTTTGTACTTAACATAGGGCCTATCCCATGACGCCATTTTTTAATTTTAGTTTGTTTGTTTGTGATTTTACTGTATGATCATTGATCAATTTTAACTATGGAATAGAGGAAAACTAAAATTTCCGTCAATGTCATTTGCATTCTGCAATGCGAGGTCGGTGGAAACCCCGCCTAAGTCTTAAATGTCTGCTACCACGTCACCGTTTTTGTATTTAGCCCTAGCCGGTCGGTGGAATCGGCGCCTAAAGGAGTGCAGCAACATTTTCAAATTAAAAGAAGAGAGCAGAAGTACACTACAGTTTGTATAGAAACAGAAATGGGTGAAAATAAGAAAAACCTTAAAGATTTGCTCTGCCCCAGGTCGAGGAAGAAGATCATTTTCGCTCTAGATACAATTTGATTCTGACCCCACAGAATGCGGACAAACTACCCCCAGATTGAGAAGAAGCAACCCCTGGGTCACGCTCGGACCCTTCTGAGGGGAGCACAACACCCCCACTTTGCGACTATTAGTAGGGAAGACGAATGGACCTCTATCTACTTTTTCCCGTTCAGCGCTCAAAGCAATTTCACCCCGCAAACATTTCTACACACAGCAAGTTTGATTTTTATTAGAAAATAGAGGTTCTACCTGCTGTAATGATTGTGAGCTGTAATTAAGCTATGTAGCCAACATATGAGGAACTTAACGGTACACTTGCTACGGTACAATAAGACAATAAGAGAACAGTTTTACAACGGGAACTGAAGTTAACGTTACTTGAATATCTGAGTAAGAAGTAGGGCAGCCGGCAAAAATGATAAAAACTGATTAAGGAGGCTTAGGTGTACCTGCTGACAAAGTTTAATGCTGGTAGGTACGGGATGAAAAACGGGAGGGTATCTCCACCAATGATGGTTAGGACAGTAAGACCTAGAGGATGGAGGACTAGAACTATATATGGTCGGCTGACAACATGAATCCTGACGCTGGCTGCCCCTGAACGCCAATAAAAATATAATAATAAATAATAATCACATCACTTCACTTTTTTTGTTGTCCAGTAACCCCCCCGGCCGGACAAGTGGCAATATAGGTATTGAAAAAAATTAATAAATAGTGAAATTATCACGCTCAAGTTTCTGCTAATCGAGCGATCTTTAAGCAGTGTAAAATACAATTTAAATTAATAATTAATGCAATAAACTTAAAATTAAAAAATAATAAATTATTTTCTTCTTTTTATTGTTCATTGGCCGGTACTCGCCTGCACCTAAGGAATATATTTATAAATAAGTATCAATTATACCGTTGTATTACAAAAATAATCCCTTCACTCACTTTTTCCTTGTCCAGTAACCCCAGACAAGGTGCAATATATTGAAGAAAAAAAAAATAGTCATACATATAAATTATCACGCTCAAGCTTCGGCTTACCAAGCGATCTTAGATCAGTGTCATAATTTTTTTTTCCCCAGCCGGTACCCCCAGCACTGGGAGCATTTAATAGAAAGAATACAATACAACATTAAAGAAAATAATAGTTTTTACCGGAATAATAATAATAATTTTTTTTTTTTTTTTTTTTTTTTTTTCCTAACTGGTTACTCCACCAGCTAGGGGATTATATTAATTCAAAATAAAAATAGACTAATTACAATTCACGACCACCCCAAAGCTTCCGCTTGTCGGGGGTGGCGTCTTCTTCACTAAATGTTGCAACTTTTTAAGGGTATTGTGGGTTCAATAGGTCTTGCCTATTGAGTCTCTAGCAACCATTTTTTTATTACTTGTTTTGCTTTCCCAATTTTTTCTTCATTTTTTATAGCTTGGGGAATTTCGTTGAACAATTTTTTTATTAGCACATTATTTTCCCTGTCCCCATATTTATTGTATGTAATTGGTATCTGTAACCTTTGTTGTTGCCTCGTACATCTAGATTTGTCCGCTGCTTTATATTTATCGTCGAAATAATTTTGTTTTATAATTTTAAATTTTAAGATTTTATTGCACGTTAATAATTCAGCATGTTGATATTTCGACAATGTATCATTGTATTTTTTGTTAAATTTTTCCGAATACATATTAGTTATAATTCTATCTTGTATTTTTTGTATTTTTTGTATGTAAGTGTTATTATCACGTCCCCATGATGATATATATAATATATATATATATATATATAATAATAATAATAATAATAATAATAATAATAATAATAATAATAATAATACGCTCTGCCTTAAGAAAACCTGTGTGAAGAATACTACTAATCATAAAATTTAGTAGACACGCTACAGATTAATTAAATGCGTATTAAAAGTGTTAAACGGATTGCTCTATGAAGGAAGCACAATACTAACGACTAAAGACGACACAGTTGAAACATTCCCCTTTCCCTCCATAATTAATTAATTTTAATCTTATCTACACTACGCGCACATTTTGGAATGGTTGTCACAAAAAACTTCCAGTGCGCTTCTCACCAACCGACTGAATGGAAGGGATTTATGCTTTAAAACTCTAAGAGGAAAGGTTCATTAAAAAGTATCTGATTTTGGAATGGATCCCAGGGAGAAATGGTAATTAAAAAAACTAAGTCTGTCATCTTATGGGATTACAATTCGTCCTCCCGCCAGAAGGGCTGAATCATTTAAAACGAAAATATTAATAAATTAAAATTAACAGGAAGCTTTACTGAGTTAGTGGGCCTTATTTTTGTTATTTACGAATTTGTATTACCTTTAAAAGACTCATTATTTTTTACTTTTAAGTATATAAGCATTAGTCCCACAAAGTTTTCTGTCGTTGTGCATACTTCAAACTGTTTTTCTGACATTTTTACATACATTTACATTTCATGGAACTTCGTATAAAGGTAAATAAATAAATAAATATTGACTTTTTGTTGTGAAATTTAACTACTAATGAAATTATTTTTATCCCGAATATGACAAATAAACCCTTCTGCATTATAAATAAGCCTCGCCAAGTGTCCTCGTATTGTGGCCGGGCGGGCAGTAGCTCCTTAATTTGACTCGCCTCACCCGAACTACACTCAAAAGAACCCCCTCCTCCCTGGTAGTAATAACTATTGGGACCCGTAGCCTAAGAATATCGTCGGACCCATAAATGTGAGCAGGAGCGCAAAGAATATTTTAAAGTCCAAACAGCCGGTCACGTTTACCGTCAGCACTTTGCGGGGGCAAAGTAAAACATGGGGTGAAAAATCTGAGGACTGAGCTACATCATTACCCCCCCCCCCCCCACCATGTTCCGCATACTGAACACACATCCTCTCATAAACGGACAACTTGTGAAGTCCTGGCAATAGCAGAGGACCTAATTAAAGGGGGAGGGGAATGGGCACTAAGGATTCGGCTGTAATTTCTGTCGCCACAAGCTATTTCCATTTAAATTTACCTAAGGACAGTTAAATTGCATTATACTGCTTTGATTATATCGTAAATTAACTGAAAAGCTGATGTAAGTTAACGCATTTCAGAAGCATTGCTGCCGTAAGCTCCTGGGGCTATACACAGAAGCTTCGGAAGCGTTTAAAATTGATAATGGAAAACATGTCTAAATTGGGTGCTCCACTGATCCACTTGAGTGTAGTTTATAATAATATGTTGAGTAAAGAATAAAATAAATTTGTCAAGTAATACTAAAAATACATATAAATGTGACCAGTTTCGGCACACGGTCAGAATAATAATTTGCATTCTAAAAAAAATTTATTTATATTTTTAACACCGGCAATAAGTTAACTTGGTGTTTCGTGCTACGCCTGCAGGTACTTGACATCATTAGATAATGTACCTATAGAATACTAAACGCCACTCTTTTCCATGATTTTCCATTCATTTTGACGGAATGAAAATTTACGGTGAACAAAATGCAAAAAACATCGCACAGCTTCCACATGAAATTCAATAAGCTACATATCACTTTAATGGGTATGAAATTTCCCATAAAAGACTAATAGGATAATAAAACCAAGTTCGGTTTTCATCCTTGGAATTCTTAACTATAAATTGATTCTGTGGCAAAAACTCTTTTTCAATGGTTGCATTCAACTAAAACATGTTGCCTTCAGCATTGTTTTATTTCATGCAAAATAGCCATGCGACTCATCAGAATCGGCCAAACGTAGATTGTTCGTATTAATTTAAAAAACAATATAACTTCCTATGAAAGTGTCAATACTAAAAATATATACTATACTTAGACTATACTAAGACTTGCAACAGCACAACGCGAGTGAGAAGCGCAGCAGGAACCAGTGAACCGTTCACCGTTAAATGCGGCGTACACCAAGGATCGGCACTCAGTTCTTTTCTTTTCATTATTATAATGGATACTGTCACAGGTACAATTCAGAGGGTGGCCTAGAAAACCTCTTCTTCACAGGCGACATCGCGCTGGTACGGAGTAGCAGGCGGGAGGTGCAAGGGAAGCTAACCCTCTGGGTAACAGCGCTAGAAGAGCAGGGGCTTAAAGTCAACAGGGGGAAGACGTAATACATGGAATGCGGAACCCTGGTAGATGGAACATGTGTCTATTGTTGCGGACAGTATTGTCAAAGTGGACAATTTGAAATACCTAGGGAGCGGGAAGGGGAAGGTGGATGCCTAAAAGCCCGAATGAAATCAGGAGGGGTCAAATTCAGATAAATTGCCGGTGTTTATGTAGGCAGAAAAATGCCGAAAACTACAACAGGCCGGATATATAAACAACTGGTGAGATTCCAAATATGAAAAGTAATACTAAGAAAAACTCGTCTACTACCAACGGAATGAAAAATGCTGCTTTAAAGCCAAAACATTAAAACATCATATTATGTTTGTATTGTAGTTTGGCATCTTATTGAATTAATTTAAAACTACTACAATAATACGGACAAAATTAGCCGCATTCGAGTCCTGGCTTCCCCCCCAAGCAGAATTTCAGGGAGGAGGGAAAGAAGACGAAACAAATTTATGTCGGAAACCTCACACTGAGCTTCATGAGCCCCAACTTGCAAAACCCCTTCCGCATTCGGTACGCCGGCGAGAGAGACGCGTTCTTTGACGGGAGGATGTTTAAAATAAATTAGGTAATTACCGGGGCAGCCAGTGCAACAAAGCTCTAGGATGTAAATAATTGCTGTAAGAAGGGGAGCAGGATGGGGGAGGGGGGGGGGCAACCCTGTGTCGCCATCTCGAAGATTGCTTCCTCCGGGAAATACAGCCAACGGCTTGACGTCCCTAGTCTTTCAACCTTCACATGAAGCTCAAGCCAGTCAAAAGTTGCGAAGAACGACTTCGAACGTCACACGTGTCCATTTAGTACCAAAAATTGTAGGAGTAAGACCACATTAAAATAATTTTTCAGCTCCCTGTAGTTGTTCATAAATTTATTATTTGATCGCAGGCAGACCATTAAATAGGTGTATAAATGTAAATTTTATCTGTAAACTACAAATATATCATTATACAATATAATATATTATATATATATATTATACATTATATATTAACAACAAAGAGAAAGAAAAACACAACAATATTGTGTCTGTGCTAGGTACGAAATACACAAAATATGTAACTTTGATATTATGAAATAATCATGGGGAATAATCTGTTTCTAACCCTATTTTTCAGTTTAAACGTTTTGGGGTACGGTGATAATAAAAATCTATGTTTTTAAATAGGCAGGGAAACATTATCAGTATACACGAAACATTAATAATAAATTCATTCTAAGATCAGGGTACCTGTCAATATATGTATTTATTAAGGTAACCTGTTATATTGTACCATAGAGTGGTACCAAATTTCGGTGTAAATTCCATCAAAAAAAAAAAAAAAAAAAAAATGAAAAATGCACAAAGTACAGCAGTATAATGAAAACTTTTTGCGCTCTTCCGTTCACTGATTCTCGAAATGGAAACTCATTATTTGCGGTTCCAATTAAGGACAGTAAAGGCAGGAGGGTTGGGAGGGGTATGGAAATATTTCCAGTCGGATAACTGGAATTCAGCCAGTACTGGAACTAAGTCACTCAATTCCTCTGTACCGAAACACAGCTTTGCGCTTTGATTTATATTGTTTCAAAGAACATTTTTAAATTTTGCTGCTGCCTTTCTCACCCCATAATAAATCAGCCTTCACTGAATGGGACCCTTTCTTTCCTCAACACTGCTATATCGTTCCATTGTTTGTTAATTTTGTAGTCATGTTGGGCGAGGTCTCGCGAGGAACATTCTTTAATGTGAATTACTGGATTTTATGTACTTTTGCTATCAGAAGCAGGCAAAATAGGTACCTAGTTATTTTGTCCACCTACCTGCACACTAAAGTTGATAAGAATCGAGTTAAATTTAGAAACCAAATGTACCACCTATTTTGGGGGACTATTGTCCCATAAAAAGTTTTCACAGCATGGGTTCTTAGGAGACATATAAATATACTTAATAGCAAAAGTTAGCTTGTACCTAATTTTTTGAGATCAAAACCTAACGGAACTGGACTAATACCTGACATGCGTAAATGCAACGCATCAATTAAAACATTACAGACTCGAATAAAACATAGAGACAAACACTGTCTCCCTACCTCTGCTTCAATATTATTAATTACTTTTCGTGTGCTGGAGTGTTTAAGGATTTTGGAGAATGGGGAGGCCTGGAGGGGGCTATCATTCATATCTCGAATAAAATAGGGACACGTTAAAGAGATTTTCTCCAGGAAGATCGAATTCAAAGCATCTGGAAAGTTAAACAGTCACTCCCGGGTTCCTCTTTTATGTTTTAATCAAACTAAATGCGTTGATGAGATCAGATTTTTGGCCGTGGGCGCTGCGAGAGTTCCCTCAGCATTTCGGAGTCTAAGCAATTTCTCGTTTAACCCCGGTCTTGTCTCCTTTAGACGGCGCCTTTTCTTTATCGCATCACTCGCTTCAATACCTGCAGAGAATACCTTTATGCGTTCCCCTATACGATCAAGTATGCCGAGAAATACCGCGGCATATAAAGCGTTGGAATTTTATTTGCGTTCAGTTTGACATTTTGCTTCAGACCTGAACGTTTTTGCAAAAAGGAATAGGGGATGATAGCTTCAAATAAAAGCTAACAGAAGCGAACTACGATTTCTTGAAACTTTTGAATGAGAAACATTTTAGGTAGGCACAGCATTGGAATAATTTGATTTGATAATTGAACTTCTCTTCGTATTTTCATGTGAACCTATCGTGTAAATAATTTTAACCCAATTCCTCCTTAGAGTCAACTTGAACTAAAAGTTAGTAGCACTTACCTTTACTTTGGCCGGTAACCTTATCACGTAAAACATTAATTTGGTGGACCCTGCCGAACTCCTCAAACATATTACGAAGCTCATCTTCGTCCATAGTTCTTGGTATTTGGCCAACAAACATTTTGATAAAATCGGCGTCGGGTTGCTCCACTATACACATCCCGTTCCCGTTTGCCAAACCATTTGACTTCAGGTTCATGTTGGCCCTGGAAAGAAATAGAATGCTGTTAGGCAAGGAATTACAGACAATGTGCAAATATAATAGCGCATTATATGAGACTTGACGTTAAGTGTGCAAAGTAAGAATTTTCATTTTTTGAGTTGTTTATGTGTGGA
This sequence comes from Psococerastis gibbosa, assembly GCA_963971405.1. NCBI lineage: Eukaryota > Metazoa > Arthropoda > Insecta > Psocodea > Psocidae > Psococerastis > Psococerastis gibbosa. The sequence goes on from OZ020485.1 coordinate 28,293,231, forward strand.
AAATACGACAGTTCTCATAGATGAACAATTTCACTATCCAGGACAAACCTTTCAATAAAGAAATAATGTAAAACACACAAAATACAATCCGCATACAAGTAGTTATCTAGTTAAAACTTAAAAGAATCATTTCGGTTATTGCTGATAGAAACATTTGACGACTCCTAAAAGTTTTAAAACTCTCCATGAGGCAGTGCTATTGTATTTCCAAAGTCCTGGTTTGGTCAGTTATATCTCAGCATTCTCAGCTCTATTTTATAAAAAAATAGTTTCTTCTCCAGACCCAATCATCAGAACGTCAGAACGATAAAAAAAAAATAAGCTCAGCCGTCTAGGTACATGACATCGTCAATTTTCCTTAGAGCTTTCAACATAAACCTCTCCAACAGTTTACAACCCATTGAACATCCTTTCTGCTAGACCCAATAATTGGTGAAGACAAAGATAGCGGCTGAGAAGGTGTGGAAGGGGGAAGAGCATGTTGAAAATCAAGCGCTTTTCGGAAATCGATAATTATGTCATTCCGTTCTACAAGACACCTCAAGTACGTCATTATATTTCTAATTGAATCTCTCTCCATATACCAAAAGGTAGGAGAAAGTACCCTTTTTACGATTCCGAATATCTTGACATAACGAGGTCTGATGTTAGCGACAAAAGAAATCTTGGCTCCGGCAAAGATGCGACTGAATGAGCGCAACAGCCTGGAAGCTGGGCCCTGGAAATCATTAGTGGGTTTATGTTTGGAAGGAAATATTCTATCGTCAGTTTATTTACTGTCTTTTGCGGCGGAAAATGGAAAACTATGGTTGATTGAGGATAATATCCACTGTCGCCCACAATACTTCTGTTTTTGTGTTTCAATCATTTTATACTGTGTGTGCATTCTCTTCCCCCCCTCTCTCTCTCTCTTTCTCTTTCTCTCTCTTAGGCACAAATTCCACCGATCTCGATAGTGATAATGATATTGTGATATTGACGTGGTAGCAGACATTAAAGACAGTCTAAAAATGTCTGCTATCACGTCAATATCATTATCACTATCGAGGTCGGTGGAATTTGCGCCTTATAGTTTGCCAAATCCAAATTGCCAAGCATGCTTAAATTGATCTTGGCCTTTTGCTCCATTTTGTTTTTGGAGTCAGTTTCTTGACGCAACTTAAAGGGATCACAACTAATGTTGGGTCACATCTGGACATGTAGAGTAGTGGTACAGACTCCAACTTTCACCCGAAATGTTGTTGGTTGGAGTCCCACACTGGCTACATTTTCTGGCCAAGCTTCGGAAGGCATGTAAAGCAGGCGGTCTCGGGGTCTTCCTTGTCGAGTTTGCTTAGTATTAGAACAAAAAAGTCAATATTTATTTATGTAAAAAAGCTACTGCCTATGAATCAAGCATTTAAGGAGGTCAGATGATGGACGAAAACATTTGTGATATTGTAGATTGGAAGTACAAATCTACTAATTGATAAATAGGAAAGCACGTTCGAGTAAACTCGGACCGGTTGTATATGGTGTAGGATTGAAAAAATTAAAGATGTACAGCAAATCGAACGATCCAAGATACGGTTTGTAGTATTTTGTATTTTCTGAGGATATAGAACGACAAATTTTACATCTTGGGGTACATAAACGGAAAAGAGGTGGTATAGCAGAAGGTACGGAGTGCGGGGGGGGGGGGGGGGGTTGAAACAGATCCTCACTAACCATGAAATTGCATTACTCAAGCATCAATCTCCTTGCTTAACTGCATAGAAGCATTTTGGGGTTGACTGCTTTAAATGTAATTTTATACATTGACAAAAACTTTGTCATGACTCATAGTTGTATAAATGGTACAATAATTTTACCATTTATCTGCGGTGTGCAATGTTAAATCATTAATACCATTATGATTATGGCATTTTGTATAGTGTATACTATACTTCCGATTTAATTCTAAAGAATATCTGTAGTAGCAGGGTAGGCATGCCATGCCTACTATGCATAGTAATGCATCAGAGGGAGCGTGATGTACATTTATTATATTTTTACACTGGTTGTACCTATATACCTGTACTTCTTTGATATCAAATCTTATCAGAGCCCTTAATTTATGAAGCAATAGAAAGGTCAGCACAATGCTGTAGCGAAATGCTACGATAGAATATGAATGTGACAAAATAAATTAAGTGTGGGAAAGAAGGGTCAGGATGTGGCACCCATTTTAAGTGACCTGACACAAAGAGCTTGTACGATGAGAAAACATTCACTCGACGTCAGTTATGAATAGAAATTCAGCATGTTGAGAATGTATTTAATGCACAACTTATCTTGAACCGCGGTAGGGTTCTCCATTTAATACTCCCAATTTCCATATTATGTGTTTGCGGTGGTTCCATCTCTTTTAGAACTTCTTTTCGAATGTGTTCAAATGTTTGCGTTTAAATAAGATGTTCATGAAGTTTGTCTAGGATGACAAATTTTTTTGGAAGAACGTCAAATAGACGCAGGTATATGTTTCACACCAATTAGAAGAGCTTTATGTGCGTGCCTACGATTAACTGCGGCGTCCTCGCATGCAAAGTTACGTCTCTGCTAGTGTAGTGTCTTACGAGGACAATATAAATACAGCTCGATTGTCATAACCCCTGACAGTGTAATTATAACTTGATTTGAAATAATGTGTGCATAGGTTGATTGCCAGCCAGACTAAAAATATAAGAGACTCTATAATACTCGTAACATCCGTCGCAACTTCTGGCGCCAAAGCTAGGCCTCAAAGTTATAAATTTGCACGAAATATAGTAAGACGCATATGCGGAAGGATGGTGTCTGAAGAAGGAGAATAAACGTAATGTGATCCTAGAAAAAGATGTCATTGTTCGCTTCACGAAAGCTTAATGAACTCGGTGGATCGAGCACGTAAAGTGAATGGTGGAAGAGTGCAAACACTGCTATTCTAACTCAGTGTATCGAGCAAGAGTGGAGGGCAGAAGGACGAAAGTCAGGCCACAAAACCGCTGGAGAGACGAGGAGGTGAGTGAACTGTGAAAGATGTCTTTGGCGACGTGGCCGAGGAAAACAAAGGGCAGGGATGTCTAGCGAGAGGCGGTGGTGTGAAAAACCAAAGCTCACTCCGGGCATTACCACCGAAGAAAAAAGATGAAATGCAAGTTGTTATTATAAGCGAGATTGAATGTTGGCACCTCTTGGCAGAGAAAATGAACGGTTTTGCTTCCACTGAGTAATTAATACTAACCGCGGGGTTATGTCGGCCCATCAAAATACAGCACAGGTTTATATTAACAAACTTTCTTTTAACTAGACGGTTATGAGTTTCCGCAGAGCGCTGTCGCTTAATGACTACCATTAGTCGTCTTTATTAGCCACCCGCGCGCACTCTCTTCCAGCCAGATGGCCCATCTACCACTCAAAATCCAAATTCTTCTCTTTTACCACTATGCTAATGATTCCAAGTTCTATCTTATGTTTACATGATTTAATATGTTTGGATGGGGACATAAAAACATTATGTTTGTTATTACTTCCTTCGAAGAATGAATGGAGAATTTCACCTTGAGAAATGTTCAAAATTCGGACGAATTTCATGTCTTTCGGCCAACACATACCCGAGTAGAAACATATAAACTAAAAAAGAAAGGTTTATGATATAAAATACATGTCACATTAAAGCAATTGAATGAATGTATCCAAATGACCCCTTCAGTCACCTCTTTAGCCCTGTAAATAATGTGTTGAGTTACGACCAGACAAGTGTGTAGAGACTCGCATAAGTATGAGCACGCAACCACAACCCCATCTATGTTTGCTATTATACATACACTTTCATGAACAATGAGTTTGTCAAATATTTTATGTTATCATAATTATAACAACAATAATTAATTATTAAGTACTCTTATAATTGCGGGAAGTTTGAAGAAAATAGTTTGAGCCATTTTTGAGAAAAAGAGTCTTAAATACCATTTTGTTATTTAAAATTCCTGACTCCACCCTTGAACAAGTTAAGCCATTCAATATGAAATCGTCATGTGAGGTTAAAAGAAATGATAAATAAAATGTAAGTACCTATACAAGAATTTTAAACGGGGGGGGGGGAGGTTCAATGGTTCAATAGTAATAAAGTATTAAACTGTTTTGTTGAGGCCCATTTGTTCAATACTTTTACTATACTTTGTATATTGTATATGTATGTCAGGACATGTAGAGTAGTGGAACGGACTCCAACTTTCACCCGAAAGGTTGTTGGTTCGAGGCCCACACTTGCTATATTTTCTGGCCATGCTTCGGAGGGCATGTAAAGCAGGCGGTCCCGGGCTTAAATAATTAGATTACTCGTGACTTCGTGGTATTTCATTTTAATAAACAAAAAATAACAAAAACTTAGAGTTTTTGTTATTTACACAATTATTTATTTTTTATTTATTTATTTATTATTTATTTAGTTATTTATACAAAAAATAACAAAAACTTAGAGTTTTTGTTATTTTTTGTTTATGGTCCCGGGCTTTCCTAGTTGAGTGTAAGAGAGGGCTTATAGCCTTAACTCCGCCAGGTTGGCTAAGTAATGGAACAACAAAAGTCGATATTTATTTATTTATTTATATTAATGAATGTAATGATAATCAATATTAGCCTACGTTTTATTCGCCTCGGTACATACATTTATCTACGAACATACACGCTGATGTAGCATAGAAAAATAGGTGGTTGAAAAGATTACCTGAAATCCCTACAACCAACACACTCAACTAGAAAATGTTACGAATGAAGAACAAAATGAAAAAGAGAGTGTTTAAGAAATCCCTATGCAGTAGCTCTATGCCTGCACCTTTCATATTTGCATATACCTACAGTATAAGGTGGAAATAGTTTCTGAAGCAACGCGATTCCGATGAGATAGGGACGATGAAAATGTAAGAGGGAAAAGAATTTTTATAATCTAACTGAGCTCGTAAAGAGTTCGAATATAGTACCAGAAGTTTCTTAGAGGTTTCTTACGATAAATGTGAAGCAAAGCGAGGGATTGAGGTTGTACAACTTTAAAATAATTTACGAAAGAAAAACAAAAAATTAAATTCCTGCTATCGTTAAGTTAACAAGTCAATATTGTAGAAGGAGAGCACGATTGAAAAAGTTGTTCTTCCGTGGTAGCTTCACTTAATAACAATGTATGCATACTGGCCTCAGTATTGAGTTTTGAATTCAATTTGTAGAGAATTTTATGTTCAGCAATCCCCTTTGCACCACTGATTCAATATTAATTGTGCAGGAACTACTATACATACACAACATATTGTACTGTACAATACAGTCCACTTTGGATCAGGACCTATTATACGTTATATTACTGGTAAAATAAAAAATTCTGCAGTGCAATTCACGATATTGGTTTGAATTTTCAACAGAAGAAACATACAATACCTGCAAATGGACGACAACCTGTCTCATTCATTGAAACATTCTCGGTGATGAAAAAAGTCACTGTCACTAAAAGCTGAAATTAGAGAATAGAGAAAAACTGGACATGGCGGGATTCGAACCCACGATCTACGCCTAACCGGGGTTCGAATCCCGCCAAGTCCAGTTTTCTCTATCCTCTAATTTCAGTTATAACGCGGTGGTTGCCTCTTCAACCAAAGTTAATTTAAAAAGTCTGTGTTATATACTCCATATAATACTGCACTATAAAGTCACTAAAAGGTATAAAAATAGGCATTTTTGGAATTAAATAAGAAAATAATCCAAAAGGTACAGTAGTCTATTTATGATCAGGAAAACATGCAAAGGCTATTACTTGTGAGCCGAAAAATACGCAATTTAAGGGAATTTCGAGAAAGGGGCGACCCTCAAAAGGGATCTCTGGATAGGGGGAGCTTACAAAGTTTTGGATTATCAGATGGGGCGAGTTCTTAGTCGGCAAGAACGCGAGGCATAAACACTGCAACTTTGTCTAAATACCATTTGAATCAATTAAGCAAGTCTTGCTGCCCCCCGATGCTGCAGGGCTTGTTTGTTTATCTGCAAAAGCGGATTGAAAAGGAAAGGTCTCGGAGGAGTCTTACTTCAATTGCAACCTTTTCCCCACTATTATGAAAGAAGCACCTTTTCCTGGAACACGAACTCAATTTCAATCAAATGGAACCACTTAAGCCCGGTCCCACCACTCCTTGGAAAGTATCGGTAAGGTGTACTGGACGGTACCACCATGTACTAAAGAACCGGTCCGAGTTTACTCGAACATGCTTTCCAATTTATCAATTAGTAGGGAGAGAAAATGATTAAATTCATGGTAAATAATTTTCCTATGGTTAAATTTCGGGTATCACGTCCACCTGACGTCACTGTAGGTGACGTAAATTCTAGATAGGACAGACCAACCCATTACCACACAACAATAATGGCAGGCAGGGCACGCAATGCATTTGAGCGTGAATTTGCTTTCATTTTTTCAAAAAAATATTTTTTTACACAAAACCAAATAGTTTTTTGGGAAAGCAAGTTACTAAATTTAACACCTAAGACATGCCTGAAGGTAGAAATCATCGATAGAAAGGTTTCGCAGAAATATTAATTTTTAGTCATTTTTCATTAAAATTAAGTTATTTTTATTTTTTACCCCCAGAAGCAAACTATCAAGGGGCAAGCGACCCCCCGCGTTTTATCAACATTAATAACGACAAGAATATATGTGAATTTAAAAGAAATCGTTGGAGCCGTTTTTGAGAAATAATATTTTTAGACGTTTTTTTGGAGTTTTTTGAGAATAAAACCCCCCCCCAAATTGAGTTAGCCCAAAATAAAAAAAATGGTCCCGAGGTATGATTTTTGTGAACTTACATGCCCAATTTCACCCTAATCCACCGAGTAGTTTGTCCGGAAATCGATGAACAGACAGACAGACATACAGACAGACAGAGAGAGCGACAGACAGACATTTCGTAAAAACGTTTTTGGGTTCCTGGGACCTCAAAACGTGTAAATCCGTTGAAAACTCGGAATCGAAAATTTCGACCATCACAAAGCTTTCCTTATACTACGTATAATTTGGAAAGCAATAAATAAATAAATAAGGACTTTTTGTTATTTTATTAAGCCAACTTAGCGGAGTTAGGGCTATAAAGCCCTCTCTTACACTCAACTAGGAAAGTCCGGGACCACCTGTTTTACGTGCCCTCCGAAGCATGGCCAGAAAACACAGTGTGGGACTCGAACTAACAGCCTTGAAAGTCTGAGTCCGTACCACTACTCTACATGTTCTGACCTACCGTACTAATGCATAGTTGTGCAGTGCATTATTTCTTACCAAGACTTCTCAAGCGATAATGGGAACGGCCTTTTGTCTTATATAAAATACAGCCGGTATTTATTGAAATGTTTTGATGTAAGAACTTGCTTGCTCGAAAGAGAGAAAGAAAATCAGAGCAACTAGCAACAGCATGACAATGTATCTTTTAAAAAAACGAAATGCCTCTGTGGGGTATAGGTTCACCATGCAGCCTAGACCATCTTAGAGGAAGCTCATAAGATTATGAATGAAAAAAAGTTATAATCTTCTACCATGATTTTCTCAGTTTTATACATAAAAACGTTCAGTACCGTACCTACTGTACCCAAGTAAATGTTACTAATCCTATATTAATGCAAAAACGTGCTCTTTCATAAGGCCTTGTGTAGAACACGGGCGGGTTCGTCTAAGAAAACAAATATTTCACAAAAGGTTAAAAAAAATTGAACGCTTAAAATTTTTATCCTCTACCTAACTACCTATTTAAGATTCAAGGCAGAAAAAAAACCTCTGTAAAATAACAAGTCTTTAACATTTATGATCCTCAAATTAAGTGGAAATTTCATAGAATATTCATTACCGGTATAGTAGATGTGAAGATTATAAAGCTGCCATACATTTTTATAAAAAACAAAATCTATTGTCATACCGTATGCATCATCTTCTGTGATAAAATTGTCTTTAGAATTGTTTAAATATTTTTCAGTTCAGTTTTCCAAAAAGTCATCTTGAACGTGATTGGAAACTCGTTTATCCTCGATCAAAAAGGATAGGAATGTCAGACGAAAAGAAATAGATGTAGAAAAGCAACTCAATCCTCATCAAAACAAAAGACATTTGAGCGTGCTTCTTTAAGAAAGTGCCTTTCAGCATTAAGTACCAAACAACAAAGTATATACAACTCCCATCAATGGAGATAGGATAGAAGTGAAGATGTAACTTTGCGGAGATCTCTTATGTCGTTGGTTTGTTGTTAAGGGTTAAAACAACAGCGTTCCACAGTTAAAAGCCCTCAAGGGTGTGAGGATGCGAGTTGGTAGAAATCTTAAGAGAACTGTAGGGGTTACGGGGGTTGGGGAAGCAGTTTCGAGAACAACTGCACGGTGACAAATGGTTGTTGGTGGCTGTTCACGAAAACTCTGGGCTTTTGTTGGCCACGCTCCCCGTCAAGGCCGCACCCCCATTGTCGTTACAGCCAGCCTAGGGACCAAGAGTTTAAAACAACACAAAGCACCACTGTAACTTTCCTAATCTCCTATAAATTACCATTTGTTAAGGTATTTCTAATGATCAAGGTAGCGACAGAATAAAAGAGCGGGAAAAGACGTAGTTTTCAGGAATTCAGGGGAAATCAGTGCTAGGGTACAGCCTTCAACCCGTATGATTAACGCACAGTTATGTTCTTGCATTAATAACCCTTAGGGTTAGCGGCGTTAGCGCACAACCAGATGGCGGGTCTGATAAGATTAGAAGCACATGAGTTCTTTTTTTAATTCATCAGTTTCTCAACTGAAATCCTGCAAATGTAAAACAATTATTTAGTTTCATATGGCTTTATATAGATAAGCATCAGTAAATGTTTCAAGCATCAGTTTTTGGGTTTCTGGACAAATTTTGAGTCTAGGACCAGAATTGGCCCTTAAAACCAAGTTTCTAGAAACGTACTGAGTCAAATAATTCCTGAGCAAGACATATTTTTCTGGAACTCTGCACATCTCCCACAATTTACCCTTAACTCTACAACGCTATGTTTATTTTTGCTCATAATTGAACGAGGAATATGCCCTAGTTTGTCACCGTTTGCTTGAATCACCGTGTAGAATTTGACATTTGAGGTACCTATTAACGAAGTTTTCAAAAGTCCCATGCAAGCCCTTGTTTTCTCCTTCCACACCTTCACCACATCTTCCTCGCACACTACCGTCAGTGCATAGCATAAACAAATTTGACACAGACCACTATTGAAAATACAAACCGTAAGAACGTTACTCCACTTTTTCCCATCGACTGCAGCCGTAAGCGTTGTCAGCATTAATTAACCACAAGTAGAATATTCTGCACTTGAAATACGTACAATACAATAAAACAGGAATGCAGATTAATGGTTGCTATAGGGCAAAGCACTCATTTATCATAGGAAAATCGAGAATGATTTTCTAATTCAAACGACTTTCTTACGCCTAATAATAATTAGGCATAAAATTAATAGGAGATCATAATCAGCCTGTCTTTTCCTGCTGTAACCATACCATTGGTCATGGCTTCATGGACACGGCAAAATCAAACCACATGATAATTTTTCTCTGAATAATACAAATTATGGCTACATTCAGAAGCCCGTATTCTCTAACATGATGCTATACAGGGGCTATGTAATCCTGTCCCACTGCAGCAATGGAGATAGTACTGGATTTCCCACCCCTCCATGTTGCAGTGGAAACTTCGGCAGAAATGGCATTATTAGGAGTGGAAGGGCAATTAAGAGAGACTCAGCCTCTCTGACTACGTCTGGCCACTGCCTGGATATGCCAAGCGATAGAATCCATCCAAAATACTGTTTTAGGAGGGAATTCGAAACTATATTAGGGACAATGAAAGAATGCTGCGAATCAGCAGGAATTCTCAATAGTCACACAATCAAGTGGTTTACTGATGGCTCTAGGCTAGGAAGTACCAAACCAAGAACAGGCCTTGGCGTCTTTGGCCCTGGGGTTAAATATCTGGAGTCTCTTAGGGAGACAACTATAGTCTTGCAGAATTTGCAATGAAGGTGCGGAGGACGATGCGATGCACGAAGAAGAGCAGCATGCTCGGAAAGCTTGCAGTTACATGTAAAAGACCTGCCACTTCTGAATCCCCTCAAGATCCTGGCTCTCGTGAGAGAGATAGGCCTCGAGAAAGTGATGTAGAAGTGATGTAGATACTTTGTTGTAGGGGGCACAATAGGCCAATAGGCTTAAGTGCACACAGGTAACACCTGTACCCCAATTTATATTTTAAAAAAATAAAAAAAATAAAAAATAATAATAATAATAATAGGCTAACTTTTAAATTATCGTCTGGAAAAATAATTACTGCAACTTGTATACTGTAAAGCGGCACTTAAAATAAGGTACCTACTTCAGGAATAAAGGTTCAGTGACAATGACGCAAACAAAGCTAATACAGTTGGACCCGCAATTAAAAGGAACGAAACACCGAGATTATTCCATTTCATTAATGTTTGCTCATTGGAATATACAAAGCGTTTCGTTCATTTCAATTGCTGGACCAACAGTACGTACGTAGGGCTAGATAAACTATTGTAGTTACTTACAACCTCCATGTTCTACTGAAATCAAAGTTATGTAAGCCAAGTTCTCTTGTGTAAGAAATTAGATTAAAGCTTCTTCGTCTTGTTGATGATGGAACTAAAAGTTATCTTCGTTAAACTAAATTTCCCTTCGACGTGAAGCTATACCCTGCAGTGCACCCGGTTGCAGTAGAACCAGCCGTTGGTTATCAGGGAAAAACCAACTTAAGCTTAGAGGAATTACATTTATAAAATTATTTAGAGCGTGATAGAATTATTACGTGGCTTGTCAAAGTCTTGGAACTTGCCTGTTTACTTGCTCATACTTGACCCGGCGTGACGTCACCATCATGCTTCGCTAGCTTACTGTTTAAACTGCAATACTTTTGACTACCAAATCACCATGTCAACTAGCTGTAGTTAGAAAGAGCAACGATACAGGGATTTTCTATTAATTTTCAGATAGAAGATCGAAGTTATTATAAAAGTCAATTAGTTATTTTAAAGAGACAACCAAACAGCCGCACTATTTGATTTTGCACAAGTCAAATTTTTCAGGGAAATCGTAAAGGTAGGTATCACTGAGGAATTAGAAGAAAGTAGAAGTGTTCCACTTCATCATGGTGCATTACATATAGTATGTGGCCGACACAAATCTAAAACTGTGGCCAACCCGTTTTAGTGACGGCCATATCCGAACTATATGTCAAAACTTCAGATCTCTTAAAATGTTTGTATAAGTTTGCAAGAAATAATATAAATGTCTACAATACATACTAATATATGAATAGAAAGATTTTTGACACTCAGATGAAGTGCGGCATTCAACAACATCACAGGTAAAATAATAAAAACAATGTAAACATGCACCTTGCTTGCAGTAAGGCACTATATACCCGGGTATTGTCATCCGCCATTTCGTATCCTATAATTCCTATATGGTAAGTATTGTAAGAAAGTAAAAGATTGAAAAGAACGAAAACATGTTTTAGTATTTTTTTATTAAACACTTCCCTAATGGGTAGAACGTTTTTTGAAATTAATAATAAAAAAACAACGATAATTTTCTAAAAATAAATAGGTAAGCACCCAATGCTTTGCTTATACGCCAGACTTAAAATGGATACAAAATGGCGGTTGACAATACCTGTCTAATATAGAGCCCTAGCTTGCAGTAAACAATGCCAAATTAAGGCAAAGGAAATACTGTACTAAAAAAATTGTAATGTGTGTAATCCATCATCAACAAATGATACTGATATTATAACAAAAAATGCTGTTTGGAAATAGAATCAGTTTTGCAATGAAAAATCGATGTAAGGCAGAGAAAACAGTAAGGGTATCAAATTGCAAGTTTAATAAACAAACAAGAGAAAGAATAGCGAAATGAAAACTGAGAGAAAAAGGAAATCTTTGGGAAAAGTCTCATGAAACATTAAATAACTCAATTTCCTAAATATTGTTATTTTCATTAATGTTTCAGAGAAAAATAAAAATGGTTCGAGAGGGAGCAAAATCAATTGGTTAAGTCACGTGTATTGGTTAAGAGAAAGAGATATCTGGCAGGAGATCTCCCGCGGGAATCGAACCTAGCGCTTTCGTGACTGTAACTGCCTTTGTTCTCACTTAGCTAATTTCCCCGCGGTCCTTTAACTGTTTGTTTGAATATCGGGAAGGTGATAAAAAGTAAAACTATGTGATTACGTTGAAGGTCCGTGATTCCGAGAGAATTTTCCGAATATGAGTTGCCTTCCACCCGGAATTGGTTAGTGGTACAGCTAATCGCAGATGGCATGGTATTTATCGACTTCGATGGCCAGGTGGTGGCCGGCTTGTAATTTTGCGAGCCTCTACAGGCCATGCGATCGGAGATGTGTCGTAACTCAATACGAGTACTACCTATACAGAGGCGACTGAAGAGGTCAATCGGATACATTCATTAAATTGTTTGTATATGTAATACATTTAGTACTTTTTTAACCTCTTTTTATGGACGTTGGCTCACTTATAGTGAACATTGAACCTGAATGATGAATGAATGAATGAATGAATGTGTATTAAATAGAACAATTTAAACACAATAATTGTAAAGCCCCACAAGAAGACCTATAACAATTTACTCTACTCTAAAACTAAATAAAAAAGAAAAAATTGAATTACACATACTTATAAACTAACTTATTAAACTACACTTACATATTAATAACAGATCTCTCGTAAACACATAACAGTCTAGTCCACTATTTCAAATAAGGATTCCACCTCTTCCCGTCTCATCAGCCATTCCCGGACGAATTTGGAAAATTTATTTATTGACAGTGACCCAGGACAAATATTATGTACGTTAAATAATTTTGGTGCTATATATTGGTAGGATTTGGTAAAATTTTCTATGTATGCCCTGGGTACTGCAAGGTGCTCAATTCTTCTAGTATTTGCTGGTCTGGGTCGCCACTGATAGAGTAAAAAATTCGCAATGTCTTGTATAAGAACAAGTGCCGCAGCGGTAATAAACCGAGAGTCGCAAAGAGAGGGAATGGTGGCCAAGTTCTAGGTTTTTTGACTATTGTTCTAATAAGGTATTTTTGGGTAACTACAAGTGAATTTAAATTTGTGACAAAGGTCCCACCCCACACTTGGGTACCATACTCTAACCTAGATTCACAAAGTGAGTGGTATAGTTGGATTAAAATTGTTTGGGGGGCGGAGGTGAAAAAGTTGTCATAAAAAATTTCGACATTTTCCGTTTATCGATTTTATGTGGCTGCTTCATTTCATATTACTGTCAAAGTGGACACCAAGGTATTTTGTCTATAGTGCTTTAGTGATAGCTGGGCATTAACAATTTGGATTTTGTAAGTCGCAATTATGCACATGGCATCTCACTTCGAGGGGCTCCTCCTCTTAGATTGTATGGCAGAAAACAGGTTTTACTAACATTTATTGTAAGGTCATGGATTTGAAACCAAGTGTTAAGATGTTGTTAATCCTTAGTCATAAATTTTTGTATCTCATTCCAGTCCCTTGCAGAGTAACCGAGTGCCGTGTCATCAGCGAAGCTAGTCAACATGGCACATGTAGCCGCACGTTGCATAGTTGATTAGTGTATAAAATAAATAATAGTGGGCCTAAGATTGAGCCTTGTGGTACAGAACATAATTGTTCCAAAGCGTCACTATCTACAAAACCAGCTGTTCCATTACCTTACCCTGCCAAAGATCCCTTCAATTTTTCGGGCATTAATGTTAACATTGTTTCCACGTGATTTTTGGCCCTTGGCAAACTGCATGATGCACGTTCTCGGTGCCAACTGCCAACCCACACCAGCTACAAGCGACATTGGGTAACATATTACAATTGCTTATTATATACATTTACTGAAAAAGACCGACGTAACTAAATTCGAGAAAGAGTGGATCAGACAACGTAGGAAACTATGAAATTCGAAATTAGATGCAAATAAATATAAATAAAAAACGAGAAAATTGTTTATTTACTTGTATGTATCTTTATACTGGGCGGAACGGCGTCGGATTGCCGAAAAGCCACCTATACGAGCGATGGCTGAAGTAAGAGAAGTATGTAAGGTGTTTTTTGTGTGAATATATCCGTATAATCTCTTCAGTCGCCTCTGTAAATAATACCTGCGTTGAGTTACGACAAGTCTTCAACCGCAGGGTGTTTAGGGACTCGCACAAGTACAAACATGCTACCATTATGCCAATGCAGGTGATAATAAGAGCCCATAAAAATAATAACAGGAGTTGGTACTTGGTAGACTAGCGGACTAGTACCGTGTTATAATTTATTTGTTTGTTTTCCAACGCCTTCTTTCAGAATTTCCGCTTTTTTAAGCAACCCTATCAGCCTGGCGGGGGAGTGAGTCTCTATAATAACTTGAGGCACCTGAAGGGCAGACTCCTTCACCTCAGGAAGAAGGGGAGTTGACTTACAGCGTAGACCTCCTGATTATAGTGGATTCTGACCCGCAGAGGGAACATATAGTAAAGTCACACGAATAATTCGGAGTTGACCAGGACTCGACACGCACTACAACACTTGTATCTTACTAAAGCTTTGGGAAATATCGTTATGAAAAGACCTGAAAACTGTGTCAAGAGTTATGGTGAAATATTTTTTTTTTGTTTTTTGTTTTGTTTTGTTTTTGGGGCGCAATGCCGTCTAGGCCACATACGCCCAGGTATATGGTTAGGTACGGTAGGTTAGGTTCGTTAATGTAAGTTTGCTTTTTTCAGTTTCTGGATATTATAGGAGGTTGATGAGGTTCGTAGTAGTCAAAAATGAGAGGAGAGTTCGGGTAGCGGTTTCGTCATCACGTAGTAGGGTTGAGAGGGATGTTTGCGGGGGACAGGATGGTGAAATATTGATGTTCCATCTACTATAATCGCGTTGGTAAACACTTCTGCAATATTTATAAAGGGGACAGGTACCGTTTAGTAAAATCTGTTCTCTGATTTTGTCTTATTTTCAATCTTAAATATCTAAGCCGAAGTAAACCGTCGATTAATTCATCGTTTCTCAGGATTCAGACTCCAAGGGGTTGAAGATAGGGTTAGAGATAGACTTGTATTGTGCAGTCGAGCACTTTTGACTTTTTGCGACATCTGCACTTTTCTTCCCCCTCTCTTTCCATAGATAATCCTCCATGGGATTGGGGATGAAGTTTTTCAAGTGTCTGTATGGATTCTCCACAAAGTTTTTGCAAACACCCTTGGGCTCATTTTGTTGATGGTTGCGGAATTTCTGGTACCGTAGTTTTCGAAAAAGGGCTTTGAAGTGGGAACTTTCACATTTTTTAATGAGATTCTTCCTTTTTGAGCTTCTTTCCATCTTTGTAATTTTAATCTCGCCCCCCCCCCCCCCCCCGAACTTTCTGATCATCACTAATGGGAGCAACATACAGACAAGCATCTTTTTGGCGATAAAGACAAAAATCGAGGATTATAAGTTCACATTTACTATTTGAGGGTTATGTCTTCCTTTCACCTTATAATACACACATAATACGTACTTATATGTACCGAGACACTCTAGTTCGAATCCCAGTTTCGTGCATTTTTTTCTACCCGTACTGAGTTAGGCCTATCCTCATCATTTATTTAATTTAATATTGTTCGTATTGGTATTGTACTATACGATACATCGAAGTAGACTCGTATCTTTATTGCTACCCAATTTATACGCAGTATAAGGAAAGCTTTGTGATGGTCGAAATTTTCGATTCCGGATTTACACGTTTTGAGGTCCCAGGAACCCAAAAAAGTGGTTTTTACGAAATGTCTGTCTGTCGCTCTGTCTGTTCATCGATTTCAGGGCCAACTACTAGGTCGATTTGAATGAAATTTGACATGTAGGTTCACAAAAATCATACCTCGCGAACAATTTTTTTATTTTGGGCTAACTCAATTCGAGGGGGAGGGGGGGGGGTTTATTCTCAAAAAACTCCAAAAAAACGTCTAAAAAATTATTTCTCAAAAACGGCTACAATGATTTCTCTTAAATTCACATACATTGTAGTCGTTATTAATGTTAACAAAATGCGGGGGGTCGCTTACCCCTTGATAGTTTGGTTCAGGGGGGACAAAAATAAAAATAACTAAATTTTAAGGGGGGGGGGCGTTGTCCACCTGACGTCACTGGATGTGAGGTAAATTCAAGATAGGTCAGACCAACACATTAGGTACCACACAGTAATAATGGCAGGGCACGCAATGCATTTGAGCGTGAATTTTCTATCATTTAAAAAAAAATATTTTTGCACAAAACCAAATAGTTTTTTGGGAAAGCAAGTTACTCAATTTAACACCTAATTCATGTCTGAAGGTAGAAATCATCGATGGAAAGGTTTAGCAGAAAAATTACTTTTTAGTCATTTTACATTCAAATTTAGTTACTTTTATTTTTTTACCCCCAGAAGCAAACTATCAAGGGGCTAGCGATCCCAAGCATTTTGTCAACATTAATAACGACCACAATATATGTGAATTTAAATGAAATCGTTGGAGCCGTTTTTGAGAAATAGGTTTTTTAGACGTTTTTTTGAAGTTTTTTGAGAATAAAACCCCCCCAAATTGAGTTAGCCCAATATAAAGAAAATGGTTCCGAGGTATGATTTTTGTAAACCTACAAGCTAAATGTCATCAAAGTCGACGGAGTAGTTTCCCCGTAAATAGATGAACAGACAGACAGACAGACAGACATTTCGTAAAAACCTCCCTCCTGTGACCTCAAAACGTGTAAATCCGTTGAAATCGAAATCGAAAATTTGGACCATCACAAAGCTTTCCTTATACTACGTATAAATTGGAAAGCAATAATGTCCGAAATCTATGAGGCCGTTGGCATTGGACCAGGGACCTATGCTATGGGCGCAGTTAACGCGATTTGTTTAAATACCGCCAAACCGCCTATATTGGGTCAGAGAGTGTACTTTGTTTCAGCGCACTAAAATGTTTAAAAAAATGTATTCTAGAACCACCGACAATCATCATGGCGATTTTGATGTCTGTAAACACAGAACAATAACTAAAGTAAATAATTTAGGCAAAAGTGAGGCACTCCTATAATGCTAACTAAGTTAGTTTATTTTAATTCCTAGTTAAATTTGAAATATTTTAATTCCAAGAACCCTGAAAAAACTTCAGTTTTAGGCAATTACTGAGAAAAGCTATCCATTTTGCCGCTAATATTATTGAATAATGTTTATTTGGACATTCTCGAGTAATTTTAAGAGTAACCTAAATGAGGCGCGTAGCGCTTAACTGTGGTACAAGAGGGAGGGCACTAGTTAAGAATGGGTTCTTTCAGTGCCCCAAATTGCCCACCCTTAGAGTCCAAATTGGGTCAGTCTTTTTAATTTTTTTATTCTTAGTGGGACCGTTCTATTCGAAAAACTAGACTCCTGCTAAATCTCGTGTGCGTGCTGCTATGTATTAACGTCAATAACTGTGAAATATTACAACAGACAATTTCAAGAGTTGAAAAATTCACTGAAAATTGACTCAATTTAGGGGGTTTTACGGTAACAAAAAATATTCGTTTTTGCTATCACTAGATATGGTGAGAATATTCACGTCTTGGAATATGATGGTACTCCGCGGCAGTACGTAGTAGCGGTATGAGTAAAACACAATAATTGGAATTGCTCTCAGTCAAACTCTGCATCAAACGCGTCATTCATAAAACTGAAGAGGAGCAATTAAGGCTTTAGTTTTGTGAACAAGTGACTTCTATCATATGTGAATTGCTACGAGGGTTACAAAAGTGCCATCGAAAAACAAATGAAACCTGATGAGGGTATATTACAGTGGAATGGTTGAGCGCAGCAGTAGAAAATTGCGCATTACACGAGATAATACATAAAAGTACCGTTCAAGTTAGGTTTCAATTGCAGGGAGAGCTTGGAGAATTCTAGAAGGTGAAAGGAGACCTGGGGAAAGGTGACGGTGGTGCAACAATTAAAAGGCTTAGTAATTAATTTTCATTGGCCCCTGAGGGTAGCTCGGGGCTACATTCTGTTTAAACGGAGTTGACTGTATTCACGTCAGCTCCGGTCCCAGCCACGTACGAATATGTTCCCCACCATTTCTAACATTTAATTTTTCCTTTCTTTACGAATCATGAAAGTGAAAAGGGCAAGTTGGCTTTGATGACGCTTACTTCATACCACAGAATAGGCTATATTTAATCAATTTTTAGATATGGGCTACTTCAAATAATATGTTTACTAGTCTCGAGTAACCAACTACAAAGCTTTTATAGGGTAACTGGCAAAGAAGTATACTAAGGTATTGTGTACGTTTAATGAATTGTGTGGAATGTGATATTGTAGGGGACTGGTACGTGAAATCGCCGGGCATTACCTCACTGGTCAGTACATCGCAAAAATTGAAACATCGGGCGTTGTATCACCTGACAAGTCTCTTTTCTTACAATAAATCGAAAGTGGACAATACATCTCCCGTTTCTGTAGCCTTCTGCGCGATGGAAAGCGCCTGCGGGCCCATGATTATGCAACGATGTTAGCAAGTTTCTTACGAAGTTAGCAAGTTGCTTTCAAGAAATCGAACGAATAATAATTGTTATGAAACCAATAATTACACATTTAAGACGAAATGGGGCGCAACTGAACTTTTTTTGTGTTTTGGAGTTAAGTGCACCATACTGATACTCTAGCTGCTCTTTATCATAAAAACCAACAGGAACATCGGGATCTGTCATTTGACAATACTAGAATTCATGGAAAAGGATTATATAGGTACTGTACCTGGACAATTTTAGTGCTGTGAAGTGTAGCTGCAGTGAACTTTGAGAGACAAGTACTAAATTATGAAATAGTTTTGATAATTAAAACAATGATAAGGCATTAATTTAAATGTATTAACTATTCCAGGCGTAGTAAAAAAATGTCATTGGGGTACAAAAATGTGAGGAGGCTGTTTACAAACATGGCCAACTCCAAGTTGTAGAATTTTTCAGGAGAGCGGATTTTCTGTTGAAAATTGCATTAAGTTTATAGCTAACCCTAGACTTCTCAGCGCTTCTGTGCGCAATCTGGCTGCTTTTGCCATTTTATTTTACAACGTACAGGTGGACATTAAAATTTCCTGCAAAGTCGGATCATAACCTCATTTTGTGAAAAAATGGAGTTGGCCACGTTTGTAACCAAGCTCCTCATGTATAAGGAACTCAATGTAGGAATCCCAAATTTTGCATATATTACCTACTGTATAACGTGTTGTTTTATCATATTATGCTAAACAATGCCTATAAAATTTACTTGACTATTAATGTTATTATCTCAATTATTTAAAAATCTATCCTAAAAAACAGTTATAAATCAATAAATACTTAAAATCAGAACCATCATGACTGTTCTCATTATACACTATAATAATACGATATGAGCAATACAATGCATTCGAAATATATTATATTTGGACACTAGAGTATGACTAATGAATTAGGCATGGCAATATATTTCGATTCTTTTTTTTAATTTAAAAAAAAAAACCGTGTTGAGCTACGACACGTCTCCGAAATAGGCCTAAGCCACAAATTTAATGTGGAATTTTCAAAAAGTAGAGCATAGAAGTTTTGCGAAGTGATTTTCGGCAAAGTGACATTATTTCACGTAGTGTCTGGTTGCTGTTGTTTAGAAATGGCCATCCTAACTCAAAGACAATGCGCACTGAGCTCTTAAGTGCCTATGCGGTCTTCCAACAACTCAGTGCAATAAGGTCCATATTATTGTAGTTTAATTTCTATTTCAACAACAACTGTACGTTGTTTACTGTTTTATGCAAAGGGTACAGAAAAATGAGAAGCGTTGTTAAGAAACCAAAAAAACCTTAATACAATATAGCCTATTTTAAAGTCGTCCAAGATGTCTCAAGATGTCTCGAGTGGGGCACAAGGAGGCAATTATGGGCACAAAACCGCCAACTTAGCCGATCAGTATTCAAGGCAGTAGGTACCTTAAATGCTTCCCCCACCAATAAGAAGCCAAAGAATAATGTAATATTATTGTGAAAGATGTCTTTTCTATTTTACATTGAGCTGTTGAGGACATTTTGAAGAGCACTTGCAGTGGTAGTCTATATAAATTATGTTTTTAAATGTTTCCTCAAAGACTCTTAAATTAGTGTTTACCACTTACCAAAATATAATAAATTACTAAAGAAAAGTCAATTTCGGTACCTTAGTAGTAGTAGTGTTGTTCGCCGGGTTAATAACGACTTAGGCCTCATATTTGGGCCCATAGAGCGACCCCGACTTGACTGTCCTACGCCAGTCCGATTTCCTTGTAGAAGTCCACAATGGCCCCAAAGCTTAGTGCCCCGGTGTGCTGCCTGGGCTCCAGAGTGGAAAATTCAAAATTATTCAGTCTTGCTCGCCAAATCGCCGGACATTCCGCTAAAATATGCCATCCTGTCTCTTCTTCTTCCTCGCAATACCGACACATCGTTGATTCCACGAGTACCCCCATCTTGGATAGATGGTTTCGGAAAGGACCGTGTCCTGTAAGTAAAGCCGAGATGATCCGTGTGCTGCTTCTTCCGCGGGAAATGAATTTTAAAGCACTTTTCTTGCTGGGGTTCGCAATACATAACTTGGAGTGGGCTAGGCCAGCCGACTTTCGCCATTCCTTTAGGAATCGTGCTTTTAGCTCCTCGTTAAACACAGTCTTAAAGTTTGCCCAGGCTATTGGAAGGCAGGGTTCCGGTCCGAGTAGGTTGTTACTAGATCCTTCTCGAGCAAGCTCGTCCGCCTTTTCATTCCCTTGAATTCCTGAGTGTCCAGGGACCCACTTGAGGCATACAGTATTTCTGATCATGGCTTTTTTGCAGTTCGTCTTGCACTCCTTCACGATAGCGGACCACACCATTGGATGTCTAATTGCTCGGATTGCAGCCTGGCTATCAGAACATACTACGATACTTCTATCTTTGATATCATTTTCATTGCACCACGACACTGCTTCTAATATTGCCTTCACCTCAGCTTGGAAGACTGTGCTAAATCTTCCTAGCGGCTTGGTGATAGATACATTAAACTCCGGGCAGTACGCGCCCAACCCAGCATGATTGTTTTGTCTTGAACCATCTGTGTACCATGTAAGATCTACGTTGTTTTCGTCACATGTCGTAGCAGCTAGCCATTCTGCCCGATCTGGAATATACATAGAGCTTGTGCAGTCAAACGCCCACTCTTTCTGGATACGGTCACAGGGCATCAGTAATTCATCTTTTTGTTCTTGCACCAGAGAGGTAGCATGTCCGCCAGCTGTTAGCTGGGGACTAATTGTTCTTGCCAATTGCAATCTTTTTATCGCAAGTTTTGCCTCGTATTCAGCTACAAGATGAAGAGGGGGCAAGTCCAACAACATTTCAAGTGCAGAAGTAGGAGTAGAACGTATAGCCCCCGTTATTGCTATACATATACATCTTTGAAGCTTCTTGAGCTGTTCTCTACATGTTTTAAGCTGTGTTCTTTTCCACCACACCACACATCCATATGTGAGCGCTGGTCGAATAACTGCAAGGTAGAGCCATCTCATTACTTTTGGTGAGAGCCCCCATGTGTTGCTAAAGCACCCTCTTAGAGTCCACATTATCGCTCTAGCCTTGGCTATGGCAGCTTGTAATTGAACGTTCCACAGAAGCTTGCTATCAATATGCACTCCTAAGTATTTCACACTATTTGTAACTGTCAGCACTAGCCCATTTAGGGTCAGTTCCGGTGCCACGGGTAGATTCCTCTTCCTGGAAAATAGAACTACTTCAGTCTTGGTCGGATTAATGCCAAGTCCCTTGTCTTGACACCAGTTTGAGATTATTTGTAGCGCTCGTTTCATTAGGTCGAAAACAACAGTCTGATCTATTCCTGTGACTCCAACCACTACATCATCACAGTATGCTTGCACAAAATATCTCAGTTCGCCCAAGATACTGAGCAATAGGTCTATAACGAGACACCAGACAATTGGTGAGCACACCCCACCTTGTGGACATCCCCTTCGGACATTTGCAGTCACTTTGTAGGTGCCCCTTTGAGAGATAATTGTTCTTTGTTTCAGTACCTTAACGAAGTAGAATAGTTTATCTTCAGTAGGAAGAATATTTGATTTTTTCTATAACGATCTAGTGAAAAAGTCGTTGGTGGATGCATAGGTACTCAGTAATATAATATATTAGTTTTACGTCAAAACCTACCACCAATGCTTTCACTGCACTGCAGGTCACCAAAGAATTGCAAAAAAGTCGAACGACAGACTATTAGGGGTAAAACGTGAGAAAACGTTGATGAAGTCATCCCCTTAAGGCAGTTTACGCAGAGCAAACCAAAAACATGCAAAACCCATCAAGGTAATAGCTTCCCTGGAAACAGTTACTCCACCCTTTAGGTCTAAGCTAGAAAAGCAATACGCCACGAGGTTTCGCTCTTCGTTATTGTAATGTCATTCCCAAGTGCTGGATCGCTGATAAAATAATAGCGTTGTGCAGTAAGCGATTTGTGCGCCTCTGGAGAGGGTGAGGAATCGTCCCCCACATGCATATGTTTTCTGATTCCTCTCCACGCTCCTCCTGTGGGACCCATCCACAAACCGTACCCCTACTGCTCCTCAACAAGGAAAATGTTTCTTCACGGCACAAGATGCAGCATTTCAACACGGCAATAGCCTTATTCTTGTGAAGACGCTAAAGGTTTTGAGGTTTTTGATGGTAACTCCCCCCCCCCCCTAAGCCGAGTTAGCCGAAAACGTATAAAAATAGTCCCGGGTTGTAATTTTTGTGAACCTAAATCCCGAATGTCATCCAAATGCATCGAGTAGTTTGCCCACAGACAGACATTCCTAAAAAGCACTTTTTTGTGTTCCAACGAAAACCAGAAAAACCAGGGTTTATATTGGCCTACCTAACCTAATCGTACAAAATAAGTTTTCAAAAGATTATTAATAGGAAACAAACTTTGCATACCAGCGTAGCTATATTTTAGTAATAGTCGATAAATTTGATTATTTTGTTAATAAATGGGAGGAATTGGCTTACCATTAAGCCGCGTAAAAGGAGGCACTGGAAATTAGTTTTCACCATTACCTTGTAAATGGTGCACTAAAATGAAAAATTGCCCCCCCCCCCCCCGAAACTATGGTTGAAACGACGCCACTGTTCGTGAAAAATACTGGCGACCCCTTGGAATTGGCATTGGAAAATAATTCTGAATTAAGGTTTGCAGTAAGGCGGCAACCCCATGCCCCAATGCACAGCATACAGCATAACTCCATACGTTTGCCTTGTCATATTAATTAAAGCTCTCTAAAATTTTATTTAAGCCTTCACATTTTTATTTATAATTATGATTCAACCCGGGGGCGGATTTGGCTTTTGTGCGGATATAGACACTGCCCTTGTCGCGAACATTTATAACTATTGTATTATTGTATGCAGAGTGGGGGGGGGGGGCATTTGCCTCAGTAGCCTACTGGTAAATTCGCCACTGATTCAACCGGTATGTAGCATAGATCCGAAAAATACCACCAATACACAGTATATATGAATTAGACAAGTAATTTGCATGGATGGTGCAATGACAAGATAATGTATACATTCGTTAACATTCAACGGTAACGTTAATATCGCAGTTTTCATGGACAAGGGAGCAGAATGGATCACTAGGGACCTGCGTTTTAATTGGCTACATATTTGCTCACATGTGAGTAGAGACAACTAAACACCAATCGCCACCAATGTAGTTTTCAGTCTTTATTCGAGTTTCACAGAGGCACTAATTGTAGTTGACCCTTTTGTGCCATTAGCGCTCCTGGTAATGTATCAAATACAAATGTAGTTCCAATGCACTAATTGCTTCGTAGAAGTTAATTTCCAAGGCGCCATAGTTTACAGTATACACATTCATTTGCAGAAAATTAGCTTTTTAAGAGGGTACATACAGCCCGTAGGAAATTGGCAGCCCGAAATTTAATACTTTTTATTTTTTATTTAATTAACTAGGCATGTTATTAAATATTTGGCTCATTAAAGTTGTAGAAGACTAAGTACTTCATGCATCATATAATAAAGTATTTTTACTTTTCAAAATTTTAGTTTTTTCATAAACTTGATAATATTTTATAAATAATAACTTTTCACGTATTATCGATTTTATAAACAGCTACAATTTCGAAAACAAAAATACCTTATTATATGATGCATGAAGTAGTCTTCTACAACTTAAATGAGCCAAATCTTTAATAACATGCTTAGTTAATTAAATAAAAATATAAAGTATTAAATTTCGGGCTGCCAATTTCCTACGGGCTGTACACACATAAGTGGAGAAAAAACAAACCATAAAATTATAACTTGAACAGTTAAATATAATTGGATGGTTTAGATAGACTGCACCTGTCGGGACTTTGGTTCTGTGGTTAAAACGACGCCCCAGTTAGGCGTAGATTGTGGGTTCTAATCCCGCCAAGTCGAATTTTTTCAATATCCTCCAATTTCGGTTATAACGAGGAGGTTACCTCTTCATCCAAAGTTAATTTAATGTCAGTGTTTTATCATATAATACTACAATATAATGAATAAAGCATTGCCTTTACGCAATAAAGTAAGCTCACAGAAATATTAATTTTGAAATTTTTTATATTTATTTTAAAACCATACTATAATTATATGTAGTCTCTAAAAATACAATATGCACTCCCCATCTTCGCTAAGCAGTTCCCAGTAAGCTAAAATAACTTACCAAAAGTAAAAAAGGAACATAATCTCGGGATGAAATTGAGAATGTTAAGATATACCGATAAGTTCCCATTCTTTGAAAAAAAGGTCGCTAAACTTACTTGAATCCAAAAATTAAGTTTCCAATCATAGAAAGGAAAAAAGACGGAATAGCCAGATCATACTCGACAGTAAATTTGCGGAATCGATATCGAAAACCAATTCTATTCCCTTTCAATAATTACATAGTTACAGTAAAACCTTTGGGCTGTTTCTAAAATTTTACATGCCTCGAGAAATCTATCACAATGCTTCTTACTGCTGTCTGAGTGGTGTATTGTAATGTTCTCATCATATGGTAATGCACATGTATAGTTATACACAAAAAAAGCATATAGAATACAGTATTTTCCGAGGTTCCTATTACATAGTACTAGAACTTTTAACCAGTTTGCTGGCTGAAACTTTTCTTATACTAACATATGATGTTTTTCTAATGTCCAAATTCCATCTTGAAGATATATTATAGACGTCTTAAGGGTAGATTTGAATAACTAATAATCTCTTAGAGATGTCAATTAAGAGTATTTCCTAGATATCTTCAGAATATGTTTAAAAGATATCTGTTCCTGTCTAGCAACTGTCTACTGATTATATCTTCTGAATATCAAGCGTAAATATCTAGGCCTACTAGTAGGCTGCTCATAACCTCTTTAAGATATTTTCTACGGTCAAATTTTTGCGCCTACTCTTTCGTAGATGTCGAAAGAATGTATCTCACAGTTAGCTTTCATTGTTGCCATAGGCGGCTATTCGATACCGACGTCGAATTTGAGACGGGTGTAGGAGCTGCTATAGCAGCTGGTAGCCAAGACGAAAAAGGAATTTGAGCACTCTTAGTTATTGCAGCAAGTAATATAAATACCCCAATAATATAAAATATCTTATCAGAATTGAATGTGAATGTGTTATGACGTGGTAGCAGACATCATTAATAAGTCTCTACCATATTATAACTTAATTTATAATAGATAAGTTAAGTATCTGCATAATAGTCTCCTTAAAATGTGGCAGAGACTTATTAATGATGTCTGCCACCACGTCATAATACATTCACATTCAAATTCGACATCGGTGGAATAGCCACCATAGGTAAACCACACTGGCCTGAGCATAACTCCATCGTTTGTTATGATTTGTAATGACTTCTTAATGACTTGCATGTCTTGGTAAGTTGGCTGTAGTATGATTTGTACTTGGATGAACAAGGCCGTTCATTTATGCATTCATTAGTTAACCAGGCACAAGGTAGATACCTACCCGAATTCAACCAAACACTGGATCGAGATTTATTTGTATATTTAGAGTATTCTCGGCAAAGCAGAAAAAGTAAACCCAAATAAGCTGCAAAAACATCATTCCCTCTTCCCTCCAACAATTTATTTTCCCTATTCGAAAATCTTTTTGACATTGACAAAGTATGTAGAGTTTAACAAATTCGAACACCTGCTGCTACCTCTTTGGTGACCATGGCAACAGTGTAAGAATGCGACACAGATGGAGATTTGTAAGTGGAAAATGTGTGGGCTAAAATTGAGAGGGGGAATGATAAAAGTGGAGCAACAAAAATGCTGCGAATACATCATCTTGAGTAAGTGCTGTATATGTACATACTGTATATACCGTATCATTCATTAAAACACTAAAGATATTACAATAGTTACAGCAGTTATGTGTTCCTCCACACTTTTCTCAGCTTCATGATTGCCATTTCACATCTTCAATTTGGTAAGCCAGTTAACAAATTCAGTGCCATCAATGAACCTCTTTCATAATTATATAAATCCATATAGAAATGACGTAAAATCCGTACGTTTTGATTGGTTGGTTGTGCTCATGATCTGATTGGTAGGTACCAGAATTTAACAGCTCCATACACATGATTAGATTTTATATTTTAACTAAATTAATTTTAAGGAAAATGCGGATTGTTGGGCTATCAATTAGGTATCATACATGCCACGAGTTTAACTCGCCGCATTTCTCGAAATCTAGCCGCGAAGAGTATTATCGAAAAACTTAATGAATTGAACACCTCGAGGCATTCTTTAAGAGGGAATGAGAATATAGTGGAAAATTAGAAATTCCGATAGAAAATTCGTCGGTAACTTTAAAGGTATAATAACAATCACGTAGAAGTAAACCTCTAGGGCCATTTGTTGCAGGAGAATTTGTGATTACCATTCAAAGAAAGCAGACAGTCGGAAATTGAGGAAGGGTTGCGGTTGCCACCACTAGTGGCTCCAATCAAGAGGTTCCTCTTCCTCTCTGCAGCAACTCCAGCCCACCCCTTATTATTATGAGCTGTGTCCCTGACGCCAGGTTCGTGGTTTAGCCTACACCCTAGAAATAGTTAGTGAGCCGAGTTAGCCTAAAATATTCGAGAAAGTGTTTATCACCTTTCATCGACACTGGCTCCGCTGCATGGCACCTCCCCGGGGATATTCTCATCACGCCGAGAAAGTATTCAATACACTGTATTTATAAACAAACACTGTATTTAGTTACGGAAGTAATGTATATCAATATACATTAGGTATTTATTTTATTCAATCCCCTCGTGAAAAGTTACAAATCTGAATCTAAATCGGATGCTCTCAAAATTCCTGCTTCCAAGGTTACTATCTGCAATATTTTATGTATATATAGGCTAGGTAGATAATGCATAATATGATTAATTTAGGCGTTTATCTTTAAACCTATTAAGAGGATATGCTTAGTAGAAAATTGCCGCATCAATTACTTTTCATTTTTTATTTCATTAACTCAGCAATAAAAATTTGGCTCATTTAAGTTGTGGAAGACTACTTCGTGCATCATATTGTGTAATCGGCTATTTTTACTTTTCGGTTTTTTTGTAGTTTTTCCCAAAATCCTAGATTACGCGAAATTTTAATCCTCTCTGGTTTTCATGAAAGAACTGAGGTACCAAAAAATTAATATTTTCTATTATATGATGCATAAAGTAAGTAATTATGTATATAACTGTATATAATTGAACAATCAATAAAAATCAAAGCATAAATTCCCAGCACTAAGTACAAAAATGACTTGTCACGCTGTGTTCAAAAGTTGAATACATGACATATTTTTTAAATGAATAAATAAACTTACAGTCCAAAAAAGTATAAAATATAGTAGAATAAAAAATTCAATGCAATTAAAATTGTAGTCTCTGTATATAGGTACAATGTCACAAAGTAGTCTTTTACAACTTACATGAGCCAAATCTTTAATAACTCTCTTTGTTAATTACTCCAATTAAAAAATAAAAAGTCAATAAAAACAACAAACAACACATTTTAGGGTGCTAATTTTCTACCTAGCATGTTCTCATAATAAATAGCCTAGACAAATTATTTGAAGCAAGGTAACATCATAGATATATATTAACTGGAGCGGCGGGAGCCTTAATATGCCTTACGAGGCACCCGTTAACCATACGCCAACTATCAGAGATAAGTACCACGCAAAAAATATCGAAGTCTTACACATACCAGCATAACAGAACGGATACCTGGACCCGTTCCCAAACTCTGTACTTATCTTGTGCAAGCTACACTAGCAGCCATATTGATAACGGTCTCCAGCCACGGGATGGGTAATAACATGGGCGTTGAATTTTTTTAAAGCTCCCAACAAAATAGCCAAAATAAGTTTCTCAGCTACCGCATTCTGTTAATTTATGTTATGTTATGTTATGTATGTATGTTGTAATGCATGCTGATGGATAGGAGAGTCGTGGTAAATTCGGTTCACCTTTGTAAACATTATGCTCATGCATATTGCAGTATTGTTCAGAAGAAAGGTGTAATGAAATTTGCGTAAAGTTTAAATTTCCCTCCTAAATTCTTGGTATCAAATAGCTCATAAATAAAACAGGGTTTGTTGGCCATATACAGCACTTAATGAAAAGCAGGGGGTTGGTCACGCAGAGCGTTTTAATTCATTTAAGAAGTTGATTAAATTTTACAATTACTTGTCATGCATTCTAGACGGCACAGTACGTGCTTCCCATATTACATACCACCACCAGGCAGCCGGCGCTTTCTTTGTACTTACGTTGTAATTTTACTAGTCACTGAAAAGTGAGAAGGCTTTGTATATCTGTATGAATCGTATGCTGGGGGGGGGGGGGGGGGGTTTCTGTCGATAGTGCAGTACTGAATACTCGTATGAAATGTAGCAAAATTATAGTCTATGTATTTACCGTGCAAGTATAAGTAATTTATACTCATGTTATACTCTGCTAATAGGGTCGTCGTCTCTTTTTAAGATACGATTAGTTTCACAAAGTTTATAATAAGGAATCACTGCTTAATGTAAACACGGAATGACAAGCTTATCCCAGGTTTGACCCGCTCTTGCACCCGCTCCCCAAACAATATAAATGAACTCTACATGAGAAGAAACATACATTTATGTTTCGTTATCTTCAATTCCTAGTTGTACTTTACAAAAAGTTTTATTGAAGTTAATATTAAATTTATGGACTTTACTGAAAATCGTAAAGTTAAAACAGTAGGTATTTAAAATCAAGTCAAAATTGCTATTGTTCCTAACCATAGGCAATAACAAAATTAAAATTTTAAAAAAAGAAAAAGAAGCAAATTATCATAATATGAAGAGTTTAGAAAGTTTAGGGAGGGAGGAAAGATTCTTTTGTAAACTGCCGTAGGCATCCTCCAAGCTCAATTCACGATGGGAGAGTTAGACAATGAATAATGCTGAAAAAGCAACTCTGAGGGAAAGGCATTTTTTATTTAGCTTTCACGAGTAAAAATTGGACTCATGTAGAATTCGCATCATTGGCATTGTATGCCAATTTGGTTTCAAGGAATGAACTTATATTACGGAAGAAGATAAAAAACCGAGTGTGTGCTTAAGACCGCACGGCAGAAGTGAAACTTCATTGGCAATCCCAATCAATTTATAGCTTATGTAAATAGTAAGTAATACAATATTATGTATTATATAGTATTAATTTCTGACTTGTTTCTCATTCAATTTACGAACACAATCTAATAATACTACACGATGCATAATATTATTCACTACATATACGTACTAAAATTGTCCTAAATTTATTGAAATTTCTAATGAAGTTTTCACTTCTGCCGTGCGCTCGTAAGCACACACTCGGTTTTTTTCAATATATATTATTTTTCAATATCTATTATTTTTTCAAAATGTAGTACTTTTCAATATTACCAAACCGCTAAATACGCAAACTAGTCTCACAATGTAAATCAAATAATTGTTTTAAGTAGGTAGTTAAGTTAACCCGCCCATGCAATTCAAATGGGATTGCTGGAAATGCGTCTCAGTTTACTAATTTTGTGTTCCACTCATGTTTAAGGGGTGAAGGGGTATATTTGAAACTATGTATTTATGTATATTCGTTTGAAACCTTAATTCATACTGCTTCTAATGAAACATTAAAAATTAATTTCGGTTGAAAATTGCAGGCTGTGCAATGTTTTTACTCTATGCATGTAATGGTAAATGTACTCTTTGAACCTGTTTTCCGCCGAAACACGGATGGCTTACACACTCACCTAAGCCTGAACATAAAGGCGGATAGTAAAACTGAGTATATGTCTGGAAAGAGTAAGAAAGGCGAAAAACAACTAAAGTAGTTTGAACATTTCCAATTGATATTAATTCCTCTAAAAACGCTGCTGAAAAAGGCCTATTTTCGCCAAAATCGGCAAAATTGGGCGCACCCCATCACGTTTCCACCCCCAAAGTCGAACACCTGGCTCTATCACATCAAAGAGAAAGAATAGACAAAGACATGGGCATAATTTAACTTGAGTTAGGCCTTCTACATCTGCCAAAAATGTTGCTTTAAGCCCGCCTATGCAATTTAAATCGGGTATTCAGGCACCCCATCGAGCGTGTCGCGCCACAGGGGGCCGTCACAAACCAGTTCAACTTACTACCCTGCTAAAATCAGTATGTGGTGCGCCTAAAGATGTTTCACTTCAAAAACAACAAATGTGCCACAGACTACTTTTACTTGCCATAAAACTAGCACGAAGTGCAGACATCGAGCATGAGTATTGAAAAACAGTCCAACTTCAATATTTACAGTAAAGCAAGGGAGCCGCTTTCAACTCTCCTTTAACGTTAGCACGTAGCCCACCTCTTCACTATTCGCCATAATTGGGTTGACTAGACCAATCAGGCAGTCAAGCGAACTATTGTTTACCTCCAGTACGTTGCTGTAGGGACATTTGCCGGGTTCCAAATTTAGTTCTTGAAAGTTCATAATTAATTTTCTATTAATTAATAATGCAACTGCAGAAAATTCTTATTTCGGCTACCAACGGCTAGGCAATCTCATCAGCGAGTGCTTAACTGAATTCTATTAAGCTATGATGATAAAGTTCTCATTACAGATCGGCACAATAGAAGCCAAACGCAACTTCAATATTATTAGCGCGGTAGTAATGTGATAAATTGATTCTGGATTCTGAAGAAAAAAGCGACTCCAGTAACTCTCAACTCATTGTCCAGTAAGTTTACTGCTGTTAGGGGTGTGCCATGAAACAATTTAATATTTATCATTGAATTTTAATAATAGCAGCTGCAATGGTTTACCACGTACAAAGGATGGATAAGAATAGGACCACCCGCAGGTTGGAGGAAGCAAGGCCACAAGGTAGAAGACCCAATGGCAGCCCGAGGACAACCCTCGAGGAAATAATTAAACAACTTGCCGGAGCAAGAGGAAAAACAATGGCCGAGTTCAAGAACTAGCGTCCGACCGGGTCGCGTACAAGAAAGGGGTCCGGGAGGACCCCCTCACGCTGCGCACGCGGCACTAAGAAAGGAGGAAGAAGAAAATAAATAAATAAATCTTGACTTTTGTTGTTCTATTACTAAGCATAGCGGATGACCCGGGACCGCCTGCTTTACACGCCCTCCGAAGCATGGCCAGAAGAAATAGCTGGTGTGGGACTCGAACCAACAACCTTTCGAGTAATACAAAATTTAGAAACTAGGCACTGGCAAGTAATCATTATTATCGTTGAACTATTTCCTTCGCGGCTGCACCACAGAAGTATACATAGGATAGGTCAGGGAAAAATCCTAAAAATTTCCTGAATACCGGCAGACCTTTTTCTTTTTCTCTCTGTATTTATAAAAAAAAGGTTAATCCCATACAAACAATTCAATGAATTGACCTCTTCAGTCACATCACTAAGTTACCTAATAGGTACTTATGTCGAGTAACGACACGTCTCCGATCGCATGGCGTGTAGAGACTCGCACATGTACAAGCACGCTACCACCTGGCCATGGAAGTCGATGCTGCAACAGCAAGCTGCAAATACGAGTCTTCTTAAGGATCCAGAAGCACATAACGTCACTATTGCACCAATAAATTGGTATTTGCATCGACTACAATAGTGTACCCGAACTATTATACAATACCATCATTACTGCCTTGCCTAAGGCATACAGCATTCAAATTTGAGAGTCAATATATCCAATATTACTAATGGCTCCGCAGCGAAAATGCAGCAAAATGTAAAAACATACCAATTTTGAAGTCAAAATTCACGATACGAATTTACTGAGAGAATTTTGAATTTCATTCCTTGAATTTTATGATGCAGGTATTGTACACGTAATGTATACAGTATGTGTCTGCTGCATTATGCCATGTTTCAAAATATTATGTCCGGAGATTATGCTCCTTGATATGTGCCGTACACAATATTGCACTTAGCGAAGATTACTTCCTGAATGAATGAATGAATGAATTAATGCCCTGGACTGTACCCATACAGTACCTACTTTATATAGTTCAGCTATCGATTTATCTTGAAAACTAATGACATCGTTAAACTAAAGCATTTAAATTTTACTATAAAACTGCTTAGATAGATATCGTTAAAACATTATCTAAGAAGCTGAACGATGTTTCCTAAAATAGTTTACGTAACTTATATAGGCTACTAATTCAGAAGAGGTTCAGTGAAGTTCAATTAATTATTTAAAAAAAATTTCTATTTTATATGCCAATACTGTATGGTCTGTATGTACAGTAGAATCCGTTTATTATGACTCCGCCTATATTGACCAACCGCCTATTATGACGTGATTACACAAGGAAGTTTGGTTTTCATTAAGGCTATGTATATACATATACGCTTTATATGACATCTGCTTACTATGACGTGTTTGTCAATTCCCTTCGATGTCATAATAAACGGATTCTACTGTACTCGTATAATGAAGGAACTTAGTTTGCGCCCGCAATTATGAATTATTGACAGCTAACCCTCCAATCCAAAAGAGCTTCAAAATAATTTCATAAGTGTTTGCGATTTTGTTTCCCCACGCTCGTTCACACGTACGTTAAAATTTGCAGTCAAAAACAAATTAAAAATATCCACAAATGCTGTGGAAAGTACGAAAAAGGCATTTGAAAGGGACCAACAAGAAAGCTCACGTCAATAACAAGTCAGGCCTTGATCATTTATCTCAAGACGTTTCCTTTGACAGTGACCTTCCCACCGAATAGGAGAGAGAGATGACGCCGAGCTTTTCGAAAGCTTCTTTTATTCAAAAAATACCGAAGTTACCCATAAAAAAAAGCATTAAGGCGCTAACAAATATTTACACTGATAAATCCGGAAATGTAACATGGCTATTTAGCCAATCCACTTTATTTTCTAAATATTGAGTCAGCTTCAAACATCACCCAAACTCGGTTGACCCTATGGTAGTAGACGAGTATTCACAGTATGAAACCGTAAATCGTGGTGAAAGGGGTCAGGGTGGTGAATCGGGTCAAAACTTCTAGTTGGCTCTCTCAGCTCTAAGGTTGTAACCAGGAGTTCTGAGAGGGGGAGGGGGGTGGATTCAGTCGAAAATACTTTGAGTGTTAGTTTTAGTTCTTCAGTGTTATCCTCAGACGCCACAGTTTTGACCCGATTCACCACCAAGACCCTATTCACCACCATTCATGCCCTTAATTGGGCAGTTATCCCTCTGCCTTGCCCGGGAGCTTAGGGTTGCCAGATGCCGACAGAAGTGTTGAATATTAATTTATTAAATAATATACCTGTGGGCTCGTGCGAACGTTCACAGATTGTATTGTGTATCGGGGGGAGGGGGGGGGGTTGCGAAAGAAATAGGACATGAGCTTGTTCGGGGTGTTCCTGGTATTCTAAGGAAAGTGTAGATTACCATATACGTGTAGTGTGGTACAAAATTGGTACCGAGCCGCCCAGCGGCCTTAGCCGAGCAGTATAGGTGGGATTTGAAAATTATACCGGTACATACGGACACCAAAAAACTTTAAAGTCAACTTTTTGTTATGAAAAATGTAGGAAAATCTTTAGGGCCTTTCAACAAGGTTGTAAGGCGTATGAAAAGAGCTTTCACTCACGGGAAGTTAATTACTCGGCAACTTAGTTGCATAACCAGGTTCTTTGACTTCGGCCTTCTTTAGCTCGTTACTCTACTAATATCACTTCCTCCGCACTCTGCCATCTTCTCCCTTCTTCCATCTACATATTTTCCCAACCAAACTATTTTCCCCTTTCCTTCTTTCTGCCCGTTAAATTGGTAACGAAATATCGAGTTTCTCGTTAAAGGGGGCGCCCCCTTCACCCTGCACCACCCTCTATTTCCTTTTTGCCTTTACGTCTCATAGAGACTTTATTATTTTCTTTTGAGGTAAACATATTTTAAGGGAATTCTCTAGGACGAAGACACGGTCGATGTTTTCGTAAAGGGTACATTTATGTACTGTATATTCGGTAAGAAGAAGTGACATTAATCTCCTTGAGTTGTGAGAATGTATTTGGAGTATTTCCCAAACCCTCCTTATCGGCAGCTAATAAATTCAACGGCTTAATTTCGTCACAATTAGAGTTCTACAAATGAGGGATGGGACATTCGATCCCACCAAGGATATTTTTGAAAATCTGTTGCCAAATTCCACGTCCTTTTCCCCCAATCCGAGCAAAACTTGGGTATACTTCCAAGTAACAAATCCCGTCGTGGCTGCAAGACGCCCTCAGATTGGCCAAAAGAAGCCATTTAAATTGGCCATAGCTCTGATTGGTCGAAGAAGGTGGGACCAAAAACTCATAAAATATTCTAGACCGGAGTGAATTTCTCAGCTCTCCTACATAGAAGAAGAACAAAATTGAGTTTTGACTTTTTGTCAGATCATAAATAAGTAATAAATAAATAGGCCTAAATAAATATATATTTCTCTTAAATTATACTATACAATACAAGTCATCAACAAGTAATTGACAAGAAAGTATAAAGTAAAATCGTCAAAATCAGGTTGTTCTGTCATTGTGATAGTGCTAGTGCCTCAGTGACAGTGTAGAAAGCTTTCTCTAAGAGATGGTCTCTAAATTTAGGCAAGTTAGAAGCATTTCTCGCCGCTTTCAGTTCAATCGGGAGTTTTCTGAGTTTCATAGTTTTAGTCCCATATCCTCCAAGAACCGTCCTAAGATCAGGTAGAAGGGTAGAACCGTCTCCGTGAGCAGGCCAGGAACCATTCCAAACCATCATTGGCGGGGACCAATTGTAATTCTACAACTATCACCCCTCAATCCGGAAGAGGTAAACTTGCATTTAAGGACCAGACATTGAAGCGTACCTTCTGTCCCACAAGGGCAAAGAGGAGTCGCCACAATAGCTTGTCTATGCAAATGGGGTTGAGTTACATAAATAAACGATCATTTATTTGGAAACAGACCTAAAAGTCCAATAAAATGCACAAGTAGTGCGACCCAGGCGCATTCTTATTAGATTATTCAGTAGCCACATCGGGAACCTCCAGCCATGGAACCATTCGCGTTTCCTCACATTTGCCTGAAGTAAAGTAAATGAAAATAGAAATGAAAACCTGAATTATATTTCAACTAAAAGAAAAATGCCATTACCTGTGTCAACGTAAAAAAAAAGATTATATTTTAGAGGGAGAAATAGGTGTGTAAATGCGGGTCACGCCAGCATGTGACTTCAAATTAAAATAATAAAGAATGCTGCATTTAAAAGGGATGTGGTCGCGGTGCAGCCATGCAGTGGTTTTGCCCACACTCTGCATATAAATTATAGCGCGAAATTCTACACAGAATTATGTGTTACTGCACCTGCAGTTATAAATTTTTTATTTTATTGAAAAACGCAACCAATTGACCGGTGGTCACCCTAATAAACCGGAATTCCCCGGAAAGTCAACAAGAAGTTTAATATGAGGGCAAAGGTAAATAGTATGGCCATTGAATAGAAAATCATGTTATGTCATGCGGTTACAGCCATGTTCATTTTAACATAATTGATGCCTCCATTAAATTTACCCTTTCACTACAGGAAATTATTGAAATTATTTGGTTTTTATGTTGCTCATTTGAGTTTACTAGACGACCTCATTTGCCACAATACTAATGATAATGATTCTCGATTGATAATTTGATCCAATAAAAAAGAGCCTATTCTATCATTGTCAAATGGAGAAAAAAAAACAAAGAAAACCAATTTTCTCCCCTACTTCCGAGAGAATCAGAAAATTTGAGGGACAAATAAACCGCAAAATATCAATAAGGCCTGCTGACTCAGCAGAAAAACAAATTCGAATCAATCAAAGGGGTGCCAAAGCCAATTCAGCTGTAGGGAATCAATAATATCAGTGAGTCATTTTAGGATCAACTGACTTTGGTTTGATTGAGACAAAGTAAAAGCGTTGCTCATTCCAGGTTCGATTTAACTTACCAGTTAATCAATTCTAGTGTATTAGTCTAATTATATATAGTCTAATTTTAATAAGAAGATAAGGGTTCATTCGAATAAAGCCTCATACGCATTCATCTCAAGTTATTTAATTGGCTGTAATTGAGTTGTACCGCCAAATTAAGGATGCCATCGACCACTTGTGATTGTCATCAGCCCCCACAATCACAAGCAGAAGACTATGATTGGACTGCCCTAAAAGGCTACTACACGTCTACCGTATGTAGATACTTTTTGTTACTATTTCCTACATTGAAAACGTGACCATTTACCTATAGGTACATTTTAATGATAATAAACCACTTCTATTGTGTTATTGTTATTATCCCCATGACAAGAAAGGTTCACTACCTTTTAAATTAGGCTTACATTACCAAATAAGTGAGTAGGTATTATTTTATAAAATGATTGGTGTAATAACAATTTTAAAAATAACACAAAAGCACTGAAGTAATAACGATTGGCATTACTTACAGTGCGTCGAAAACAGGATTTCATAAAAAAATAGTATTTTGCACATTTTTTTGGTTTCGTTGCAAAGCTTTGCATGATATATATTATATATATAATTGTATGTATTATATTGATTGATTGATTTTGTACAGGAGGGAGCATGGCCGTGCCCAGGGGGGTGGTCCATGGGGTCCGGACCCCCCCCCCCCCCGAAATAAATTTTTGTATGTAAACCTGTATGGTTTGAAGAATTTATCCATTAATTCATTAATAAATAACGTTAAAAAAAATTTGGACCCCCCCCCCCGAAATCAAAACCTGGGCACGGCTTTGAGCGGGAGAAACCACATTCATGGAAAATGCCACTGTTTTGGAATTATGACAATTCAGTCTGTCGCACTCCACCAGTCAGATACCTTACTTAGGCTCCTACGTACTAAGTCCGTCTCTACGATAAAGTGAACAAATAGGCTAACTGTCAAATAATTATGCAATGAGCGAAATGGTTGAGGCAGAAACAGAATTATACAGGGTCTGTCCGGAAAGTAATGTAAGTGAATTGTTTTTACGGAGACTGTACACAAAAGCGCTCGCCTTATTGGCTCAGATTTTGGTGGAGGGATCTGGGCGGTACAGTAACCCGGTGCTAGAAGAAAAAAAGCGTTCGCTTGAGCAACGGATGGCGATCAGGTTTGGTGTAAAACTGGAGAAGAGTGCTGCGGAAACCATTAAAATGTTGAAGAAGGCTTTCGACGACGATTGCCTTTTGGGTAGGCAAATTATCCGGTGGTACAAAGCCTTCGCAGAAGGTCGGGAAGACGCCAACGACGAGCCGCACGCTGGACGGCCATCAAACTCCACTACCAACGACAATGTGCAACCTGTGCGTGACTTGTTGAATACTGATTGACGTGTAAGTGTCCCTTTGATTTCCGATAAATTAAACATTACTAAAACCTTCAACAGACAACAGTAGTGGAGGTTGATGGCCGTCCAGCGCGGGGCTCGACGTTGGCGTCTTTCCGACCTTCTGCGAAGGCCTTGTGCCACCGGACAATTTGCCCGAAAGGTAATCGTCGACAAAAGCCTTCTTTAACATTATATAATGGTTTCCGCAGCACTCCTCTGCAGTTTTACACAAAACTTGAACGCCATCCGTTGCTCAAGCGAACGCTTTTTTTCGTCTTGCACCGGGTTACTGTATCCACTCACATGGAACAACTGAAGCGACCACTACAGTATTAGACTGTTAGCCTACACTGCACCATATCCTATGTGTTCGTCGAAAGACCTTATTCAAATGGGTAATATCAGTGCCTGATTAACCGTTGTGGGGGCCTTGAGGCCCAACCAATGTGGGGGTCCCCTACCTACAATTTTTCATTAAAAAGAGAAAACCATAGTTGGTTGCCTAACCGTATTGATTTAGTTGAATATCTATCCAGCTTTCCCTCGAAGATTTTTTTGTCAACAGAACAGTACAAAAACATAAAATTAGTGCCAATTTTCCCCCCTAATTTCAAAAGTTTTTATAGTTTTAATTTTATTGTTTTGTATTTTTTAGAAGTATTTCTTTTGCTTGCGTCAATTGTGGGGGCCCTTTTTAACGTTTTTTTTTTTGGGCCCTTAGGCCTGGGCCTCATGGGTCTCATGCTTAATCCGGTACTGGGTAATATAATAGACTAAGTAATAATATTGAGCTGTGTGAGGAGCTTTCTGTCTGCTTTGCCGCCCTATACGATAACTTTATTAAGTTCAAACATGCAGGATTGAGGGCCCTTTGAGTTTTTCCGCGGTCTCTTGCCTCGTAAATTTGATTTCTAACTGCAAAGCATCAGACGGGGAAATTATCCCGTCACTTTTCAATCGGTCCACCCTCGCTATCCAAAATCCATCGTATTCCCAGTTAAAACCTCTCTTGCCCAAGTTTAATTACTGTAAATAAATAATGAAGGGTTAGCTGCAAGGATTAAAAGGAGGCTTACGTTTTATACTTGCGTACATAATCCCGGTATTGATTGTGTATAGACCAATAGCATAATGCGATCCATGAACTAACTCTAAATGGGATGGCTTTTGTCATTTTTATGCGGTCTTTACTCTTTCGGAAAAGGATTTTTTTTTTTTTTTAAAGTTACATATAGTTAACGACAAAATTTATCCATTACTTATTATTTGGTAGGCATGGTAATGCTAATTCACGAGAACCGGTCCGAGTTCACTCGAACATGCTTTCCAATTTATCAAAATTATTAGATAGAGAAAATTAGTAATTTTATGGCAAATAATTTTCCTATGGTTAAATTTCCGATATCTCGGGGGGGGGGGCGGTTGTCCACCTGACGTCACTGGAAGTGAGGTAAATTCTCCATAGGTCAAACAAACACATTAATTACCACACAGCAATAATGGCAGGGCATGCAATGCATTTGAGCGCGAATTTTCTATCATTTTTTTCAAAAAATAATTTTTTGGGCAAAACCAAATATTTTTTTGGGAAAGCAACCTATCCGGTTTCGTTACTCAATTTAACACCTAAAACATGCTTGAAGGTAGAAATCATCGATAGAAAGGTTTCGCATTTTTTAGTCATTTTTTCATTAAAATTTAGTTATTTTTATTTTTTTACCCCCAGAAGCAAACTATCAAGGGGCAAGCGACTCCCCGCATTTTGTCAACATTAATAACGACTACAATCTACGAGAATTTAAAAGAAATCGTTGGAGCCGTTTTTTAGAAATAATTTTTTTAGACGTTTTTTTGGAGTTTTTTGAAAATAAAACCCCCCCAAATTGAGTTAGCCAAAAAAAAAAAAAATGGTCCCGAGGTATGATTTTTGTGAACCTACATGCCAAATTTCACTCAAATCCACTGAGTAGTTTGCCCGGAAATCGACGAACAGACAGACCGACCGACAGACCGACAGACCGACCGACAGACAGACATTTTGTAAAAACCACTTTTTTGGGTTCCTGGGACCTCAAAACGTGTAAATCCGTCGAAATCTCGGAATCGAAAATTTCGACCATCACAAAGCTTTCCTTATACTACGTATAAATTGGAAAGCAATAACAATAAAATATGATTAATTAGCTTACGCTACAAATCAGATGGTATGTACATATAGCGCAGATTTTCGTGCAGCTTCCCTCTAACGTATACTTTTAGCATTAACCTGCACGTTAGACGCTAGCTGAAAGAATCGGTCTATGACTCTTAGCCTAATCTTAATGCGTAGTTAAAACTAACAAGTTCTAACAAACTATTCCTATCAGCCGGTAGCTATCACCTGCCATAGAGAGTCCGGTTCTATTTTTCTCTGTTTCTCAGTTTTTACCAAGGATTTTAATCACCTGGCTTCACCTATTAAATCAATATTGCGTCTTATTCGGTGTGCTTGTCCATGGGCGCCTACTTGTTCAAATTGTTGATTTGATTACTAGGACTAGACTACTAGGCAATACATTAGGTCTAGCCAACTTTACTTCTCTCTTCAAGTTACAGCCGGATGATGGCTGGTTGGCAGCAACATATTGCAGCGATGTCTCCAATCTCCGCGATTTTGACATGCCCTCTTCAGCTCCACATAGGACGTTATCCCCAAATCATGTTTAACTTGTTGGAGATCTTCGTCTCGTGGCCGTCCCCGTCGATTTACGCCTTCCATGGTCC
The DNA here is from genome assembly GCA_963971405.1 of Psococerastis gibbosa. Classification (NCBI taxonomy): domain Eukaryota; kingdom Metazoa; phylum Arthropoda; class Insecta; order Psocodea; family Psocidae; genus Psococerastis; species Psococerastis gibbosa. Next base: position 28,334,023 of record OZ020485.1, read on the forward strand.
CCTCAATGACGCAGCTGACTATGTTATCATGCAGAAGCAGGTGTCCGAGCCAGCGTGCCCTCCTAGCGGATATGCAATAAGGGTCCTTTTTTCATTTATTTGGGTTAGGACTTCCTCATTAGTTACATGGTCTTGCCAAGGTATTCTCAAAATGCGGCGATAACTTTACTTTAAAGACCATTTATTCATACAAAATGAAAGGTTTGCCTTTGATGGTAACGCAAGAAGAAAGTTTACATCTCATTTCACCGGAATGAGTTTGTTTAGTGAATAATTTGTGAATTTTTGTTGACAGCTATAGATGTAACTATACACCATCAAAATATAAGTTCCGATTAAAGTTAATCACGTCATTATAGAATTTTTAATACTTCTAGATGCCTGCAAACTACAGTAGGTATTCCCTTGTTGGCCCAGTTATCTGAATCATAGCCCTAACGTAATATACGATAATCGTATTATGCATAGTAGCGTCAACATCGTTATGAGTAAATCGAGCTTGCTATTAATGTGTCGTATTAGTTTTGATGTAACAACGGATTTACTATTAATTATCTCAACACTTACCTTTCTAATTATTAAGCCCCACTTCTACTAATTTAATCTATAATATCGTAGTTGAAGCAAAGTAGGAAAACTTACCTGAAAACAAAAAATAAAATTATTATTTTGAGTATTAGGTACCTACTCAGTTTTTACTGCATTTGCAGGCTATCCAACAAAAATTTGCTGCATAAATTTGATGTTTAACGAACAAGAAAGATGAGAAAAAATTCATGTGGACATTACTGGAATGACAATGGATTCTCATTTTAGCATCCGCGAAAAAAAAATCAAATATACATGAAAGATCTTTGTGTTTGATAAAATTTCAGATGCTTTTTTTTCGAGCTGTATAGCCTATTTTATAGGTAGTTGTACCTACCAGGCAACATTTGTAATAACACCAGTGTCGTGTCATACGTGACATAAATAATCGTAACCATAACAACGATTCTCCAAGTGAGGGCATAAAAAGACTCATCATGGTTGAAGAAAAAAAGGCTGAGGGAAGCAACAGCGATGGATGGTGGGGCTGAGTCTACGAAACCATTGCTGCATTTTTGGAGGTCTCAAATCTGGAGCCTTATAAATCCCATTTGCTTTGAACGCATGTCGTTCGATTTGCATGTTGTATCGGATTTTGTGTTTGCATAACACGTGGCGCCTGCTGCTCTTCCTCTCACGTGTTTCATTCCACCCACCCGCATTTCCTTTGCCGATTTTCTTGACTTTGGCGTAAAACTTTTGTACCTATTTTTCCAACGTGACAAAATAATAGGCTACATGCGTAGAAAATAAAACATGTACAAATTAATTCAGAGCTTCACATAAATCCCAGTGATATCAGTATGAAAGAAGATTGTCGATATTTATTTTCACATTGGGCGAATAACCAATTGGTTAGTAGTGAATTTAAAAAACAATCTTGCGATGCGTTTATGAATTATATTTCATTTTCACGTGACTCACCATAAGTGTCATTCAGGAAGTAAATTTAACTAATGTCAGAAGAACATCCTCAACTTTTTTGTAAGAACTGCCATCAACCGAGATGAACCGGCTATATCCTCACTAGCGTATAGCCAAATATTATTGCAATAATTCAGTATGGCATAACTAAGTTAATTATTATAGCCAATTCAATTGATTAATTCCTAAAAAGGAAACCACGAAGAAATGTTGAGAGTTGTGTGGGGGCAACGTGTTTAGGCTGCCAAGTACATCAACCACCATGAGCCATCATTTACCCAGGAAATGGAGATAAATTTTTCATTTTCAAGGTTTCAAGGTAAGATAGTCCAACTGTACTACCCGACCACGATAGGATGGCACTTGGAACACTTCGTTCATTCAAAACTTGCATAAGCGGCGAAACACCGAGTTTATTAGATCTGCAGGATAAGTGTTCCAAGTTCCATCCTATCGTGGTCAGATATTTACACGCTGTCCCGGCAAGAAATTTCAAACACTTTTTGTTTTGAGTCACCGTATAACGTTATCGTACCCTATTAGCAGCCGGGTGCATTTTATTTTATGTATTTATGCATTTTGTTATTTTACAAGTCCTTATGCTCAGGATTCTTACAGAAATTGTTTGGTAACCAAGTGGTAAGTCTGAAGCTAACACGTGGTTAATCTACTCTTTCAGGTTAGTCCTTTCCCCAAGCGTTGGGGATTATTCTTATAAAATGATATTGAGAATTCAATAGTAAGTTGGAATCCTATCTTAGCGGAAGCCTTATTCTACCATCTCGGGCTTTTCTCAGTGGTCTAGAGGGATTTATGTTCCCTTTAGTTGCTGGGGATGTTGATTCATGGATATGAGTAATTCCCGAAATCCTATCAGAGTCCATAAAGTAGAAGGGAGATAGGGAAGTTTGAAATGGAGTATGGTCCATACAATACTATGAACTTAGATTATATGGTAGAGACTACAATTTGAATGCTGTTTATTATCAGCTGTTACGTCAAGCACAGAAGTCAAACTTGATCCAATATCTTTTATCACTGTAGATGGTACTTTAAATAAGTTAGGTACTCTAGAAGTCTAGAACTTAAGATGAATGCTTATATATTTCTGCCAAACTCCAAGACTAATGCTCAGTACACACTGATCATTCGGTTATCGACAATACGCTGAGAAATATTTCAGGGGAGCAAATCGGGTGGAGATTGGTGGGTACAAAAACAGTCTATTTCTGAATGCACTTCAGAAATTTTCTAGGTCGCTGGTTGGTGCGTTGCTGGTGGATCGAGGGGAAAACCGTGCACCCAGTGGCGGTTTTAGTATTTTCAAAAGGGGGGGGGGCATTGACAAGAGATCAGACCCGACTAGTTTAATACTGGGGGTTTCCAAACACTGTTGACATTATTTTTTCAAAAGGAGTATACTAAAATGGTCATGATGTAAACTGTCAAACCCCCCCCCCCCCTGGGTGCACCTGTGATAAGCCAGCGATAAACGATAGAAATTTGCTGCAGTTGACTCAGAGGTTTTGATCCAACCCATTTGTAATACAGTACCGGTAGGCATTAAAATAGTACTTAGTTATTTTAGCATTAATATACGGAATAAAGCAAATATGGATCCTTTCCTTGAAACGATTCTTTGTAGATTCATTATAATTTAATTTGTCCAGCTGAGTACCTAACAATCAAACGCGGTCGGTTGACTGCGATTAACTCGTAAATCCAGCAAGCCAACAAAAGTTGATAAAGTCATACAGTTGATTTATATCTGCATGGGCTATCGGCCAATCGAAGCATTTTAATGGTCATTAACAGCATCGCTGCGACCCATTTTGCCGTCATCGTTATATGAATGATTTCGCTCTAATGGGGATGCTGATTGCTGAAATCATGATTACTTACTATTTAAACATGCAAACTTAAAAGATCAGTCAGCGACATCCATTGATGATTGTGGTTGTTTTGTACATAACCAATCAGGCAATCAAAGATTTCTAAAAGTCTCCCATTTCCAAACATTCATTAGGTACGTAGGATTTAAATTTCAAATGCCTCGAGTCATCTTCACACCGATTTTAAATTATGAATGGTACAATACTACCCAGCGATGAATGAATGAAAGGAAATCGCAAGGTAAAAGTATACACAACACAGCTTCGGAAAGTACCATAAAAGAAATACTCCTCTTTGATATCAAATTGACCACAGTTTTCGAACTTCTTCTTCTGGACGTTCTCACCAACAAGTTTTCGTACAAATAGATTTCAATAACTGTGGCCAATTGGTGTTAGAAAGAGGCAGGCAGGCAATTTTTTTCTAATGGATCTTTGGCAGCTCTACGGTCGATTTTCATGAGATGTTTGATTTTTACAATTTTCCACCTCTGATAGTCTCTTTACAACAAAATTCAACAACATAAAGGATAGCTGAAAAGCATCATAGGGAGGTGTTTATTTGACGGGTTGGAAAATATTTAATTGGTTGTCCGTTTTTCCTTTAATTAGGACCACCGGATGAGGGGCCCATTATAGGGGAGGGAGGGAGGGAGGGGGTGGAGGCAGAATGAGTGACGTATCTCAGCAAGCAGGCGCCATCACGCGGCCGCACGTTCTCCCATTGATCATCACCCTTTTGTGAGCCATTCGACCGTCCTTTGCTTTTGACACACCACATTATTATTTTGTTTGATTGTTTGGTTTACATCCTTTTATTACTAATTAAGAGGAAATGGGACACAATGTGCCTGCAGTGTTGTCAGCTGCGTCAATCTGGCAACATTTGTGATTCCACTGTATAGGTACTGCAGCAGGCTGATCATGGCGATTGGTATTTATTTAATCCTGGGATTAAAAATGTAAACAAATAAATAAATAAATAAACTTTCCATTATAAAATTATCTTGTTTACATTTGTAATACCAGGGTATTAAATAAACCCCGGTATTATAATCAGCCTGCTGGAACTTATTTTGATGATGAAACTTAACTCCAATATTTATCATACTAATATCTTGATCAAATTCGTGACCCAGCCTGTTCCGTCATTTTGTTTCAAGATGGCATGAATTTTTCTGCATTTGATGAAGAAAATTTTGAGCCTGTTCAAGGCTGCGAACTTCCTAACCATCAGCTGCATCTGAGTTTTACTTATAGAGATTTAATTGTGGAAGAAATTATCATTAACAAGCACTGGCTGTACCAATCGAAAAAACTGGAAGCTCCTCTTGAGCAAATATGTCCCTTTTCTGAGTTCGACTCCTCAAAAGCCCCTATAATGTAACTCAGCAGAAAAAGAAAGTACCGCGAGTCTTAAAATTGTCATCTGGTCCCGCGGAATGATCCATATTATGGTGTCCTTCATGCAATAAATAGCAATTGTTTCATTTTAACTGAGTTTAAATGTAAGAACAAGCATTTCATTGCAAACTGGATACGATGATGCCTCTCTTCTTTTAATTTTATATGAAGAAAGTCTAAACGATGGCATCAGGAGGGAAATGGGAAAGACGAGAAAATATAAAATACAAGGTGGGAGCTAGTAATTAGATTGTCAGATGTCGGAATGATGTAACTCAGCTCTGGATTTGTCACTCTTCAACTTTTTTAAATTACCCGGCATCCAGCAAGATTCAGTCCCGCTGACTTCTGATTTATGTACGCCTCCCCATGTTCTGCCGCCTCGTCACATCATCAAATTAGGCTGCTAAATAACCTTCGTCTTGACATCAGTGAAAGGGTAAAAGGTTTCGAGTCACTCCCATTGGGCCATTTTTGAAACTCTACGCAATTCCCGCATTGTACCCTTAATCCACCCTTAGCCCGATAACGGTGCATTTTCGGCATCACAATATATGGGTTAATTTTGTTCCAATTCGAAATAGAAATACGCCCTAGAAGGTTGTCGTCATTATTTATTCATGATTATTTATTATTGATTGTTCAATTATATATATACTTACTTACTTTTACCTTAAAACCATCCTGTATATATTAACGAGGGCTCTACTAATATTCATAAATAAGTAATTAATATTGACGTCATTGCCGTTTAAACCTGTAGAGTAGGGCTCCTTATATACAACATATGTAAAATATAAAAATATACATATGTAAAATTATAAAGAGCCTTACTACAATACGATATATAGCAACAATAGTCTTGGACAGTTTGAAAGTAAATATACAATTAAAATTGTGAGTTTTAATGTTGCAAGATGATAACCCTAGTGCAAACAAATGAAGCTTTTGAAACGAACCATTTTGAAAATATGCAACAATGAGGAAATCGCTAAGCTTGTTGCCTATAGCCTATCTTTCAATAACAACTCTATTTTTTTCGTTATTTTCGGGGAGTCGTTGAACAATCAAAATATTGATATTGATAAACTGATTTTGCATCCGCCGAGAAAAACAACCCGTTTCTGTCTGTACGTGTATGATTACCGATGCACCGATTGTAATAGATTATTAAGACACTGTTCTCTTGCATCCCTGATACCATACTTTCAACACCCACAAAAAATAATATTTGTTTGCCAAATAACTCACAATAAAAAAATATTAACGTACTGTATGCATAAAGTATTAGTTAATTCGCGGTTTCTACTCTAAAATATTACTAAGACAAAAACACACGATGACGCCGCGTTGTTTATTCAAGATTCCCTTCAGCAGCAGCTCCAAATTTCAGACGACAAAATGACTCCCACTCTAATGCACAGGTGGTATTATTTGAAAATTTGTTTGCTCACAAGCGAGGGGGAAGCTCCACGTTCGGGTTGCTCACCTGTACTGTACTCAGTGTACTGTGTATGTTAATTTTCACGCTAATGGTTAGTCCATTATATCAAATCTTTAACCTCAATATACGGAACATTAACGTCCGTTCAGTTGCTCAACAAAGCCAATGCAATTATTGAATTAGATTATATTGTCTCTAATCTTATCAATTTTGCTACTGATTATTATTATTGATTGATCAGTAGTGAAATTACGAGTACGAGAAAGTAAGGGGATAGATAGCAGCAGAACATGTACAGAGTAATTTTGAAAATCCAGTATATGATATATACTGGCTAAACTCTTTAAGCCGAAGCCTAATATTACACAATTACCGTTTCTCTGAAGCAAGTAATGGACCCAGTAAATTAGAATAATTATAATTAGATAAACCAAAGGTTAAGTTAACACTTCAGTTAATACTTCCTACAAAATATGTAGCCTATTACTTTTAGTAACTAATTTAATTACTTTGGTTAATTATATTAGATAGATCGGGGTGCCTTATTTTAAGATTGCAAAATTTATTGGCACATTATTTAAAAAAGGGTTAATTGGACTTGCCTGCTACCATTTGTTACATGTATACACATGTGTTACACATAGTAACTTATTAGTATATTACACCATTACCATTAACCTTATTTACAAATATTGTAGATTACCAATTTAATTATTTAAACCATTCAATTAATTAATTAATAGGAACATAATAATATAGGCTACATGATGATAGTCTAAGCAGCTACTGCTGCTTCGTATGGGCCGAGAGACTCGTACTTTTCAAAGAAAGCTATTGCATGTATTGAGAATCGAACGCCAATTTTAATATCGGAGCCTACAAAAGTCAGCTGAGGATGTTCCCTTTGTGCGTACATAATAAAGTTACTCAAGGATAGGGATGAAATATTTGTAAATATGAAAGGATGGAAATAGGGGTTGAGGGGAAAGGGGGGGGGGGGTAGAAGCCCCTTCCAGCCGATGGGCACATTGTGCAGACAATGAAGTCAAGGCGATACCTAAGCGAATCGTTCACACTCCATCTCCCCGTGTTAGCGACGCCCAAAGACATCCACACAGGCGTCCCTTACCTCTATTTAATGGTAAAGACCCGAGAAAGGATTGTAGTTATAGTTTATTTTTGTAATAAATAGTTGGTAGACAGTAATAATATGTCATCTATGACTCGTTGGTTCCCTGATGTTTTTTTGTTTTTTTTCGCCAGTCTTTCGTTGTCGCGAAAATTACCTCATTTGTTCTCGAACTCAATTTCGATTAGCCAATTTTTCAAGTTAGGTACCTTGTCAATGCTTTGAAGTTATTTTGGAGGAAACTTAGTACATGCTTTTTTTACAAAAGGATTTGATTTAGTACTTACGGTATACCTTTCTACGTATTTTGCAATATTTCTTAATCAATTGGCCCTAATCTCCTAAATACACACTTTATTATGTATTCGATCTATTGTAATATTTGGAGTGTTTATTTTTGGCGGAGACAAATTTGATAATGGAGCATTGTTCCATGCTTTGCCTGACTATAGGTGTAACTTGGGACAATGAAATATGAATGGGACAAAATGAATGCGAAAGGATGTAAACGAAGGTAAATGAATTATGGTGTAAGCAAAGTGACTATGTCAGCTGTAACGGGGTTTCAACTCGACGGGTTAAGTGCTGAATTAGAGACTGTTTTCACAGTCGCAATGTAACATTTGTTAGGCTAGGCTACACATCCTTGGTTGCTTAGTTTGTAAATGGATAATTTGGCCACAATGCAAAGTACCTACTTGACTGGTTCCCTTACTTGATTAAGCCGCGCTAACGCCTATTACAATGTTAATGATAAACATGTCTGAGCTTATTGCACTTGTAGTCGGTGTGTGGCTGTCATCGAGGAGTTAGTCAGTTTTGAAAACAATGCCAATAATATTGGCAGGGCATTGTTAATTGGGCCACTAAAAGTAGGCCACGTCCCTTAAATGCTCTTCATTGGTATAATAACTGGTACCTACTATGTAACGAGCTACCACCGATCTAAGTAAGAAATTGATATACCTGACCCCGTCATTAGGCCGGTCTTACTCTACGGTGGGGAAGCCTGGGTGGTGAAAAGAAGGGACAGCCAGATACTGGAAGTCTTTAAAAGGAGGATCCTCAGACGAGTCTTCAGAGGGATTATAGAGAACGGGCAATGGCGAATAAGAGCAAACGAAGATCTTTGAACTCTCTTTAACTTGCCGAGCGTTACCGAGGAACTAAGAGCACGAAGACTCCAATGGACCGGTCACCTTTCAAGGATGCCCCCGACCAGGGCCGCGGCTAGGTTGTGGCAAGCCCAACCAGCAGGCTATCGACCACAGGGGCGACCTATGAAGAGATGGTGGGACCAGCTCTTCGAGGATTTGAGAGCCTGCAGCATCCATTTCGACGCATGGAGGGAGTTGTGGTGCGACAGGTGAGAGGTCCTCACGGGCCGATGGAGCCACCTTAATGGATAATGAATACCCCGTAGTGCTACATCCCATGCATGGCCTTACCCTGCTTCCCCAACTTTTTTTTTTTTTTTTTTTTTTTTTTTTTTTTTGCGGTGCCTCCTTAAGGTAAGGTTCGTTGCGTCGACCTTTGAGATCTATTGCAGCCGCTTTTACCCTGCTTCCCCAACTTCGAGCCTATTGAGTATTCGAGTATTGGTCCAGTCCAGCGCCGTTTGGTGCCAGTCACGGACGCCAAGCCCTCTAGACGTCGCGTTGTCTTGCCATCGTAGTCTCGGTCTGCCCTGACACAAGCTTCCTTGACCCATCCACAATGGTTGGGTCCTTGTAGAGGGTATACTCTGTGCAGTTTCGCATTTCCGCGTGTGCGCCACTCTCCGATGAAGAAAATAAGAAGGTGCCAACTTTATCCTATGTTGTTCCAGGCAATCTATCCATCTAATTTTAGTTGTCTATCAACGCTGATAACACCCACTACAAACAATAAATTGCATACATAAGCTAATTTTAATACAATTATCAGATGGTTTCAATAGTTTCAACTACCTACCTTACATTATAATTATGCACGAATAAAAATCGGTGAAAAAACTTGGTAGCATGGACGGATACAGGGGCACATTGGGGGGCAATTTAGTAAGACTGTTGTAAGTTATTGACTATTTTCTAAATATTAATTTAGAAGCTTCCTCTATTTTGATTGATGGTCCAACGGAATGCATCTATGAACAATTTCGGCATTATAGCCTATTGTAGGTATTTGGTATCTAGCATTCACATCACATTATTCGCAAAGGTAAAATTTTGGCAAGTTAAAATAGGAATTCTTGCTTTCGGAGGTTGCCCCCTTTGTTTTAAAAGGACATGAAACCGCTACAAGGTAAAAGGCTACCTATACAGGGCCCACACCCTCACCAAAATTCCATTAATTAATTTCCAAGCCTGCTGAACTTAGCGTCATAAAAAAGGAACAAGTTATGGAGCTTCACATGCGACAAAGGGAACGAAACTGATTTCTATGGATTGGAAATTAACATAAGAAATTTTTGGCGATAGTATTGGTTCCGCATGTATAAAATGATGGGCGTCATTCGTTATCACTTAAAAGATAAATTCTTTTGGTTTTGCGCTCAAAATATACAGATGAACTGTACACACTGTCAATACAGTATGTATAACAAGATGGGTGCCACTCATTATCACTACTTAAAGGATAAATTCTTTTGGGTTTGCGTTCAAAATATACAGATATACTGTCCATACTGTCTGTTCTTCAACGTTTCAGACTTAACAGACGTACAATTCAATCCGAGCCATTTTTTATTATGGTCTAAAAATTTAAAGTAGGTATATGAAATAGATGTATCAAATTAGGCTTATAGTAGGTACCTTCTCATTTGTAGAACTAAGGAAAGCTCCACGTCACTGGCAACCCCCCCCCCCCCCCCCACCGGAAAGTTACCACATCTTAACGAAAAGTTGCAAATGGAAATTGTCAATTTTTACTTGGCGAGTTCCAGAGGCACAGAGGCAGTGCCTCCACCAGAAAAATTTCTCTACCTACAGTATGTTGGTGACTGCTATCTCTGCTAAGCAGCCCATCGGTTGTTATTAATTAATTGAAAAAGATGTTGAAGTATTGCCTGCAGTTCAAAGGAATACAGTTAACAGCATGCAGAGATACCGCCAGATCTATAACCTGAACATATAGTCTACCCTACCGTATTACCTGTGTGTAAGTCTGTAATCCCTTTATGTATGTTTATTTGTATTATGTTATGTATAGGTATTTATGTTTATGTTACGATTTCGCATAATTTTGTGAGAAAATGGACACATGTTATAACTATACAATTTTGTTTGATTTGATGTGCTTTGCTGTGTAATTGTTACTGTTATTGGTGTGAGTCTGGAGACCAGTTGGCTAATGGATTAACTTTCAATAATTTTGAATTTTGATATTAGTACTATTAATATTATTTATAATATTATGACATTTAATTTCTATATTAGTTCAACTATAGAGAACCAATGCAAAAACCTAAGATTTTGGGCAATAACATAATATAATGAAAGCGTAAAACTGTTGGGGGGTGTTACCATGAAATTAAGTCAACAAAACACTGTTTAGTCAGTTTTATAACTGACTTTACTTAATATCAATGTTGCCACAAAAACTTTTCCCTCTGGGGATTTATTTCGTTAAATAAATAATCCAAAAATGAACTCTTGTGGCTGGTTCACCACAAAAACTGAAATAAGGTTTTTAAAACGTAGGTAACAAAGGGAAAACCATTCACACGAGACAGAGGGGGAAAATGAGATTATATGGGACCTGAGGGCTCACGTAGGGCGAGCTGGCTTAACGAACCATTTCGAGTCCTTACGTAAACGATGGTTCGTCCAACTTTGTATATTATATCCATCTAAACACATTATTTCATTAATTAAATTTACGTAATTATAAAGGTTTTAATGGTACTGCTATGTTGAGATTTCTTCATCACGAGTACACACTTGACGCTGGATGGAATAAAACTTTCAATGTCCACTCATGGAATATCTGTTGACGTTACTTCATTAGTGCACACTGTACGTACGAACTTCTTTTTAAAAAACTCACCATTTATTACTTTAGTCATTTTCTGACACACAACACAACAGCCTAATCGTCTTTGTATCTGTCAGAATACACAGGTTGCTAAAGCCAAAATAATATGCTCTTTTCCCATAATCACATTTGCTAGTATTTTGGTCCATTTTCGGGCTGCCCGTCTCCCTTAGTTGTCATAAGGTGTCTTGAGAGACAGAGCACCACCGATAAACCTTCAAGTATACTAACTGCCAGATTGGGAGTTTGCCTACTTTACCGGTCATACCGAAATGAACCGTCGGCTTAGCAAACCGATTTCACGTTAAAGCACTGATTTTGATACTTAATAAGATGGGCTATACAAAATTGATTTTATTATTTTGAAATTATTAAGCTTGTGGTCTTCTTCAACTCTTTTATTGCTATGAAAAATGTTTCCATGTGGCAAAGTAATTTCGAAGTTGTAAAATATTAGCGTAAGGGGTAATTTTCTGAACTCTCAAAATCAGTGCTTTGATGTGAAGTCGGTTAGGTAAGTCGACAATAGGGTGCAAAACCTGGATTCACCCTAGAACCAAAATAGTACATATTCGGTATATCAATATAGTATAGGTACATTGAATTTAATATAGTAGTTTGGGGCACAACTAAAAAATTACAATTTCAGCATCTAAAGATTTAAAATCGAACATGCTCACGTATTTTTATGTATTTTACCAAACATGCACATGCACATACATTTATACGATTTTGGGTAATTCTATGAATGAAAGCTTTGACTTTTCAGACGTAATTGGTAAGTTTAGGTACATGTACTCGTATGTCCTCGTCATGCCGTTTATGTCGACTGGCACTGACAGCAGCGACGACTCCATATATACTCAAAACAGAAGTTGTGGCAACTACGGTACCCTTGTGATAGAGGGCAATTTCAAGAATAAGACAAACACTATCCACAGCAAATTTAATTTAAAATAAACTGATATTGGCTACGACAGAGATGCTGAAAAAATACTGAAATGGACCATTACAAGTATCTCATTACAATAAGGGGGTTTTCGTTCTAAAACTACCATTAGTCTGTCGTAGTTAAATATTACAAACTCACTGAATGTAGGAATTCTGACTATACGATATCGGACTAGAAGTGTTGGGACCACAAGGTGACAAGACGTTGAGTAGTGTTTTCAGATTTTGGATTCATGGCCACCCAGAAATCACAATAGCGCAATGATTGGTCATTGCTCACGTTATATACAGCACTCAGCGAATGTCACACTGAACTGAACACGATAAAGTCACAAAGGCTATCAACTTTGTTGTGACGTGCTGACATGTCTTATCTCTTGTTGGAAGAAAAATATGGAATTACTTCATAAAATTTTAAGTCAACATATAACCACGATTCATGATTCGCCCATTAATGGAGGAAATTTGTACCACAGGCAGATATTCCCCATCAAAGAGCAAGGAATAGGTATATTAATGCAATAGTATAATAAGAATTATTTGTCATTAGGATTCTTTATCACATAAATCATAAGAGAATCAACGTCAGTGAGGACAGAATAGTTTGGGAGAAAGAAGTGTCTGCAAAGGACACCCGAGAAGGAACGGGGAAGGAACAAAGGGTGGCAGCTCTGCAGAGTCCGTAAATTTCCAGTTCATTCCGAATACGTTATTTTCAAAGAGCGTAGAAGGGAATTATGGCGGCTGATAGCTCCTTTTGTTTCAGAAGCTTTCGTGAAGGAATGCAAACGTAACTCAGAAACGGGCAACAGGGCATGTCGCGGAAGACATGGTATTTGTACTGCTAGATTTACGACTTGAGCAACGCTTCGACATTGCTTTGCGCAAGTTAGATCTGACTTACGGCTTGCACCTGCGGGTTTCGAATTAATTCTCTGCCTCCATCATGGAGGGCGAAAGTTTGCTTCAGATGAGTTCAACATTACGCTAATTTCTACTAGTAGCCTATATTTAAAAAAAAAAAAAAAATGTGTAAAACTGAAAACCAAACACACAACGTATTTTGGTTTCAGTGGTCCACTGCGTTGTAAAATTGAATGTTTCCATTAACTAAGATTATAGTGCAAATTAATTTGATTGGATCTGACGTCATTCTCATAGAAAGAAGGACTGGACCTCTAGAGTCTGGGTTGTTTCTCGCTATGGAAATGATCTTCCTCTATTCTTCTCATACCAATTTGTAAGTAAATGACGTGAGACTCAATCATGACAATTTAGACCTGTGTGGCGTCAAACAGAAATCCACGCAGAGTCGAAAACCCTTATTATAGACGAAAACAAGGCTGTCTTTATCCCGAAAATATTCGATAACAAATTTGGATGATATTGCTTTTCTATTTATACGGTAGTGTAAGCGTTACACTGTAAGGTACGATTTGTGATGGTCGAAAATTTCTTTTTCGAGATATCAACGAAATTGCACGCTTTGAGGTTCCAAGATCCCAAAAAGGTGTTATTTTACGAAATGTCTATCTGTGTATCGGTATTTGACATGTAGGTTTATAAAAATGATACCTCAGAAGTTTTTTCTCTTTTGGGCTACCTTAATTTCGGGGGGGGGGGGGTGTTTCACATCCCCAAAAATGGCAAAAAGGCTCCAACAATTTTTTTAATCCCATCTCTCGCATTGAGGCAATTGAAGGGTTCAATCGGATACATTCATCAAACTGTTTGCACATGTCTAGATATTCACCAACTGGTATCTAGCCAATCATGCATGCATGCTTAACATTACCTTATATTATATATATTATACGTATTATATATTACACAGTACCTAAGTGAGCATAAATTTACTTTTGCAAACCTAAGCTGGGGAGAAAATACTTATATATAAGTCTTCGAAGAAATTAAATTGAGGCAGTAATGCCAAAACAAAAATTGTTTGGGTCCAAGCCAGGTTGGCTAGATATGTGAACTTGAATAGGTGTCCCATCGGAATAAAGCAAATGGGACAATAAACATGGAAGTATGTAAAAAGCGGTTCAGATGATCTGTTGGCGCGAAATTATTTCCACAGTTAGTGGCAAAAGATGAAAATGGATGTAAAAAAGCAGAAATATAAATTAGATTGTTTGTCAGTTGAGGAGGAAAACACTCCGAGAAAAGTTCACAAAGTCTCAGAATAACTTTGGAATTTTAACACACTGTAAGAAAAAATACTTTTTTATATCTAAAAGGGTGCCTGCAAAACTGAGCTATTAATTTCATGAATTCCTCGAAAGAAATATCAATTTTCCAGGAGAAATGGGATCTGAAAGACTGGGTGCTTACACGCCAAAGTCCGGCAGTTGAGAAAAATTTATTGTCCATGGCATAAAGAGAATTCCGACAAAAAAGGTCTTATCAATATGAAGTAGAATGGGAGAAGAGACTTTTCTTTATGCTCGAAACCACCTGACCGGGTTACCCTTGACAATATCATAAAACTTTAGCTTCTAAGTTCTAAGAAACCAATTTCATAAGCGGCAATACAGCAAATAGATTTTGTACACGCATTTATAGCTGCCTAATGAATGTGTATATACATACAAACCAAGACAAAAAGCAGCCAAGAAACACAGATGATATATGTACGGAACTGCATGCTTACAATTTTCTCAAAGGGAAGAATTGAAATAACTGTCTCTTTAGCAGTTTAGCTTACCGATGAAGCTGTAAATTTGTATAAACGTAGATTTTTTTTAAATATACGTGTGCAAAAAATTCCAACTTGATTCCCTTTGCCTTTCTTTGAGGTTGTATAGTCCTTACATACAGTAAGTACTGTTTCTAGTCTCTAGTCTAACTTGCTTTCGGGCATCGGAGAAGGTATACATACACTCTTCTCGGTTTCTTTCTTTCTCGATGTACGTGGTTGCTATTCAAAAGTGATTGATGAATAATTTAAATAATTCCCTGTCATACAAAAATTTCACTTGTCATGTACCTTTACGATAGACACCACATTTTGTGGATAGACCTATTTCCATGAAAAAAACCAAATCTTTTCATAGAGTCAGTTTGAGCCTATTATTAAAATTGGCTGGACACTTTGGAAAATATCTCGGGGTGATTGTAAGATTTTTATGGTGAATTTACGTTTGTAAACACGCATGTTATTATTTTAATGTTTCTACTGTTGATAAATTAGATGATCAAGTCGCATATTGCTGACAATATTTGGCCGGAAAGTTAGCATAAAAATCCCATGACGACTGTAAACTGTTGTCTTTGCATCAAAGTGCCGCAATTAAGGCCAAACCGGAGTTTTCAAAAACGTGAGTGGCCTGGAAATGACTTTGCAGGGGGTTCCTAATACACGTTTTAAACCGCAGGGGCGTAGTAATAATCGATAGGAGGGACTAGTATACGCGTAGACATGCTTAAGCTATCCAGCCGAACTAATATTACTATTACTGTAGGTCTCAAATTCGTGCATGAAGCATTTAAAACATACCTCTCAGAACATTTTAACGTGCCCCACAGGGAAGAAAAACCTCCAACTTTTGTAATTAAATGCATATGCCTGGAAATATGAACACTTAATTTGACTGTAAAGCGCTAGCAATAGATAAAACTGCAATTATTTGAAATAATACAGGTGAAATAAGGAACAGGTATGTGACACGGGGCTTTGTTTATGAAATGGATATTCAACTATCCCGTGGCTGGAGACCGTTATCAATATGGCTGCTAGTGTAGCCTGCACAAGCTAAGTACAGAGTTTTTGACCGGGTCCAGGTATCCGCCTGCAATGTGTAAGACTTCGATGTTTTTTGCGTTGGTACTTATCTCTGATAGTTGGCATATGGTTAACGGGTGCCTCGTAAGGCATATTATGGCTCCCGCCGCTCCAGTTCTATTATATTTCTATGTCTTCAACGCTCAACGCTCAAGGTCACAAGTCTCCGGTTTGGCCTTAATGCAACTTCGCAACAGTACTACTGCTTTTGCGTGCTTGGAACTTCTGATGCAATAAACGAGTAAATAACTTGATGAAACTCCTAATAAATGTCCATCTCACTGAAAATCTCACGGAAACCGTCTAGGTGTCGAGACATTTCATTTGCACATCAGCAGATAACAGCTTTCACTACACCACCCCAGTCTGGGAAATGGCATAAATAATGGAGTATGGGAAATACAGTTGGGGCTGGAAACTCCCCGAGTAAGCCATAAAGGGTAGTGGGTTTTCACGGACAGTTCATTGCAAGTATATCCCTCAACGCGATTCGATCCTTTTCTTGAATTTTTAAAACGTTCTCTGGAATGAATAAACTAGGCCGAAGCTGCTTTTTGAATGTTTTGTTTCCATTTCAAGGCAGCCTCTTAATCCACTTGATGTGTTATTAATGATTCGGTGAAAAGGTCTACAGTTTGTCCGCAGATGGTTCTAAAAACAACCCTCTGGTAGTGTAAGTGTTTGTTTTTTGGCACTAATGTGTCGTACTTTAAGGTATAGTGTACGTGCTGACGATGTACTATAGTAGTCAGTCCGATCAATGGATTCCTACTATGAGGATAACATAACACAATATATTATATACATATTACAATATTATTTAATTACACTGAGCATTATTACAACCTGCATTCAGAATTGTGAATAGAGGTGAGCTACAGTTGGGATTGGAAGAATACGAAGGTGCAACAGGTAGATAAAATATTATTAAATATGGTTGTGCTGTATTTGAACTGAACAAACGGAAGAAAATAATAAAATAAACTTAAATATATTACTTGGTTGTAACCTAAAATAAACCCATTTCGTGACGGATTCACTGAAAGTTAGCAAAAGTCAATTCTAAAAAGAATAAAATTTTGAAACATGTTATCATTCCATAGGAGGTATATATATAACTATAATATACATAATATATAATATATAATATATACTGTATATAGCTATAATGGCTGAGAACGTTTATATACCAAATTAACTAATTCCCAGGCTTAACAATGCGAACAAAATATTTTTATTATATATATATTAATGTTTTGTTTTGTTTTGTTTACGATAATCCTGGGTAAGTTGGTTTTCGGATAGGTACAATTTTTCAAATCTTTAAAACTTATGTCATTGGGTGTCGTCTAAGGAACCTTTCGCGAAGGATTTTCATTGTTTTAAAAGTCATGTTCAACGATTTAGTACCTACGTTTTGAATTTTATATCACCGCATTAAACAGCTGTTGTATATATTTTGATACCCACGTCTTGTATTCTCACAATAAATAAACATAACATATTACATAAAATATATACGATTACAATATAGATATACAATAGCTCGAAATAAAACGTAATATAATTGCATCTACGTTTATAATCTAATTCTAAGCATTGTAAGTAACCTATTGTCTGGAAAGCCTTTTATTGGTTGGTTTTTAATCGACACGATGCCGAATGTTTTGATAAAAACGGATTAACTCATAACTGTTAACTTATTAACTATCAATAATATGCAGATATGATCTCAGATAGGTGATTAGCAGCCTGCTGATGAAACGTTTGGAAGTTAACTTTCAGATTGACCACGGCCCATCAGCCCAGATTCTATTATTTCTTCAACTATTTCAGTAGTTTGAAAGACAGTTGACATTATTATACCATATATGTAATCGTCAGCAATGGTCTTGGAAGGCTGCAGTATACCACAGCTATATTTTTGTAGCAATATTGGAAATTTATCGGGGCATCACAGACAATGAAAATGGAATTTTACATGGTTTCGTGTATTGCGAAGCGTGATAATGATCAATTATGAGGGAAGTTACGATAGTTGTTGCATGCCTCTGACTGAGGTTTATCATAACGTACGTCAGTCAGTTGGCAAACCCACTACAGCACATCATTGGTAACAATCCAAATTGCATTTTCTTGTCTTCAGTAATTTCATACTTCAGTTACTGCGGAATCGGTCAAATGGAGAAGTACTCATGTTAGCCTGATTTTGGGTTTCATGAGATTACGGAGGAGATTTCAAAATAGTTTGCTAACAAAGAACGGCCGCGTCTTTTTGACGAAATTAAATAATTCCTCGTCCTAAAACCAGAAATTTATGGATATTGTCTGAGGTCAAAAGATTGAACGAGATTTCATCATTATCATTATCATGTTTATGAGTAATAAGAACCGTTTTATACTTGCTTTATTTTATTTATTTATATTTTTTCATTGTAAAAAAATATTATTCGCATTCAAACAATTCAATGAATATATCTAAATAACCTCTTCAGTCGCCTCTGTAGGTAATACCGGTATTAAGTTACGACAGGTCACCGATCGCATGATTTGCAGAGACTTGCACAAGTACGAACAAGTTACCACTATGCCATCTAAGTCAGTATATACATGCACTTGTATGCATTACGATGTTCCAGACAAAGCAAATCTTGGAACTTATTCGAGACAATGTCATTCAAATGTGATTAAACACGATAATCTCATAATAAACTAAAAGAAGTTAATTAGAACTTTAAGTAATGTAATTTGAGTAAAATAATTTGATAAGATTCAAAGCAATATTTCTGAACGAATTTTTTCTCCGTCAGCAGATAAGAGTCAAGAAGTTTGCAGACTTGGACATGTTTCCAGCCATCTTGCTGCAGTCCATTGTTTGGGACAACTCTGTTCTCATTCATCTATTCAGTCTCGCGACTTATTGCTCCTAGAGTGTACCGTAAACTAGGTCAAAGAAGCAAGCAAATTGAAAATTACTTATTCAAATCGATAATGAATAAAAGGGTCGATTTGGAAGGATTCCAATCACGAGTTGCGTTTCATATTATCTTCATATCAATGTTATGAAACTTCTCTAATTTCTTATTTACATCCATACATTGCAGGGGCATACCTGTACAGTTTACATATTTTTATTAATAATTAATAACATAACTTGAAAATTCCACGCACAATAGAGGGTGTGACTTAGCTGAGGGTTTTTATTGGCCTCATCAACACAATTATTTCAATTTAAATAAAAAATATTAACTAATTGAAGTATGAAAAAAGTGTTGATAAAGAGGATATTGGCCATTCCTGGATTAATCGGGTTGTATTTTTCTATTTCATTGCTACGTAAGTTACAAAGATTTGGTCTATGGAAGTTGTAGAGGACTATTCCATACACAATATTATTGAGTATTTTTAATTTTTGGCGTTGTAATTATTTAATGAGCTTTACGGAGGACTAAAATTTCTCGCAGGGTAAAGTTTATCGAGAATTGGCAGTTCAAAAATGAACAAATACCCTATTATTCGCCCACATGGAAAATAAAGACAATTTTCTTTCTTTCTATTATGTCTATTATATTGTGAATAAAGTAGTCTTCTATAACTTGAATAAAGTAGACCAAATATTTATAGCTTTCGTAATAAAAGAAATAAAAAAAAAGAAACTGATCGATTTTTGGTTGATCCAGGGGTGACCAATATCTACATTCCATATCCTCTTAATTACATACTGTATATAGTACAATACTACCAACAGTCAATCCTCATTTTAAAAGGTTATGAATACTGTACATGGATGTGGACACACAGAATGATTCTAAAAAAGAAAGAAAAAAAGATATTAACGAACTCAAATCAATGGCTTATGAACTCTCATTCATCACCTAGATAAAATAAGCAATTTTAAAAATTCCATTCAACCCATATATGATAAAAAAAAAATCGAACCCACACATAAAAGCACGGTTGGTCATTGTGCATACAAAACACCGATAGGGCCCGTTGATCGCAAAAGGTGACTCATTTCAAAAATAAATCGCGAACACGAGAAAAGGATGGCATAGCCGGCAAAAAATCCAATTATCATGTATGAAAGCGGATTTCCAGTGAGCAGAATACTTTTACAACGTTCACACACAGGCTCAATTTAGCGTTTCTATCAAATTCTTGGTGGCATTTCAATTGAGGACTTCGGAATACAGCCATAATATGGAATGGACTGCGCGATGGGTTCCTCATCCAGCCATTCTCAGCATTGTTCACATGTAATAAAATTCCGTCTCTGTGAACATTATTTCAATTTTTCGTTTCAGACAAAATGATAGTACATTCCTATGTCTGATATCTTTCTCTGTTTCTACTGCGAGATTCATTCATATATAGTAAGTCAGATCATGAAATTTGACCTACGATACGAAAAAAGGGTGGTACTGTTTTTTGAACTGAATTTACTATACTAATACAAATATTAATATTGTACTTCTAGTCAAATTTAAGAAAATTATTTTTTGACAATGAGATCAGAAAAATTATGAAACCAAGCAAAACTGGAGTTCTATAGGCCTATAGGGGAGATGGAATATTAGAGCGCGCCAATTTTTTTTTTTTTTTAAATTCTGGGGCCACCTACTTCGTTTTATCATTGGCTGTTCATAAGAGATTCAAAAATATTTTTGGCGCGCAGAAATGTCCCATCTCTCCTATATAGAACTCTAAGTAAAATATCCAAATTACCACGGCAGTAATAACTCCGCATGAAACGATAAAAATGGCAGCAAAGTCGCAGCATATGAAAAAACACGTTATGTGAGAACATTACAAATAATTGCCCATTCACAGACAATCTGTTCAACCGCAAATGCAATTGACCACTTTCCAAGATCATTACTTTAAACCATCCTCATATCTCGTATGTGTATTCGCAAATTTAATAGCTAAAAAAAACCGGAAATAAACGAAAGCGTGTACGGCTATTAGCCTGGTTAATGCAAGGGTGAGTCAGTTTAAAAGTTGCTGACACCACAACACAAGCACGCACTGCCCTATGTAAATAGTTTCCGCGCAGCGAATACAAACTCTGGGCATCACTTGTGTTTACGGCCGACCGTTTGCATACTGAAACGCTGGGAAATTGCATGCATAGTAATGACCGTCATGAAAAAAATATGGGGTGCGAACAATCGAGGCTCCATTTGGATCCCCATGGCACTGTAAACACTATTTCCAGTAAGCAACCCCTACATGGAAATGGAAAGGTTATTTCTGCAAAGAAATAAGGTGGTGACCTTTGGCTGAAGTGAGGAAAGGTTGTGGTTTAATTTGTTTGTGGGTATATAAGACTGAAATCGTTCGAAAGGCTCAAATTTCCCCAGAGTTCTTTGCACTTCATTTCAGCGACTGTTGCTGCTGGCTTACTTGAATATTAAAATTGTAGACATTATACAGTACGGTATTTTATGCGAAATAACAACGTATAAAGTAATTATGTATTTCTTGGCTGTTTTCTTATCTAGAAGTTAGGGCAAAATGTAGCAACATCTACTGTTCAAGTCATCAAATCTTACCATCATTGGGAGCACAGTGGAAGGAAATAATTGAAGAGAGCGGCCGAAGAGGGAATTCATGGATCAACTGAAGGACGACGCAAGAGCTCGAAAGTACCAAGAGCTGAAGAGGAAGGCGCAAGACCGAGAGAGCTGGAGGATGATATGCAGGAAGTTGCTGCCAACCAATCGTTGAGATTGTTACCTCAGAAGAAGAGTCTGGTAGTCCGAACTCTACTCGATAGCTACATAATCCAAATGATCTATATACACCCGTTAAGGTACAAAAAAAAGAATACATGCACCACATGTACAGTACATACACTTTGTTGGAATACGTACTTTAGCTTTCAGAATGAAAGAAGGTAAAAACTACATACTACTTGTACAATGGTAGTCTATATATCAAATCCATAAAAAGAATCACAAATTGCCGTAGTTATAAGGCATGGGCAATCTGTCAGATATGGAAAAAAAATAGAAATAAAAATAAGTCCTAAGATGAAAGGAAAAATAAAGCTTTCAATGGAAAATGTTCAGAGGTTCTCGACAAAATAACGAAAAGACCTCATTTTTGGTAAGTCACTGAAGAGCTGAAGGGTCAGGTTTTTGGTTTTTGGAATAGTTTTGGTAAGTAATCAGGGAGGAAATCGGATGCTGCGGCCATCGGTGGTCTTTTTCCAGTCCCCAGAGACAATATTCCCGTGTAATCCGTGATGAAGGAAGTTGCTGGCGTAGTTTTCTTCGGACAGTGGACTATTTACGCAATAAAATGATGCTGCTCAGCAACTTCTTTATTTTCTTTCCGATTGCTGAAATAAATTCTGCCATACTTGCGAAGATTTTCATTTTCCCCCTCTCTGACTTCCATGTTAGTTCTTGTAGGTACTTACTGTGTATTGTAGATGCTCTATTGTGTTTTGCAAGGTCAACCAGGCAAGAAGTTATTCAAAAAAAATCGCTGAATCGTAGCAGGGCCGCCTCGAGGATTGACGAGACCGCAGGCGAAATGTTTGTAGGCAGGAAAAATACTCCAAACAGGGGGATGGGCTCCCGCGGGGAAAAGGTTTTGAAAAAAAGGCACGAAATAGTGGAGGTTTACTAATTTTGATAGCAGTAATTGCTAGAATGACTCGGATCTGTACTTGGTTACTTCATACTCTCGCCTGCTTCATTGGGTTAATGGTAGACTTGTCTCATTATTGCTTGTAGCCGGTGTAGGTAAGGCGCCCATTCCACCGACCGGCTAGGGCTATTTACAAAAACGGTGACGTGGTAGCAGACATTCAAGACTTAGGTGGCGTATCCACCGACCTCGCATTGCTGAATGCAGATGACATTGACGGAAATTAGAATTTTTCTTTTTATAGAAATCTATTAAAATGTTTGTACTTAACATATCCCATGACGCCATTTTTTAATTTTAGTTTGTTTGTGATTTTACTGTATGATCATTGATCAATTTTAACTATCGCATAGAGGAAAATAAACATTTCCGTCAATTCTGCAATGCGAGGTCGGTGGAAACCCCGCCTAAGTCTTGAGTGTCTGCTACAACGTCACTGTTTTTGTAAATAGCCCTAGCCGGTCGGTGGAATGGGCGCCTTAACACAAGAACGTATCACACAGTTTTCCATTGGCCAAAATTTATACAGAAACAATATACAAATAATGTCCAAAGCCATGGGGTCATTGGCATTGGACAATGGACCTATGTGCCACTATAAGTAGGCCTGGGTCCATAAAAAGTCCTTTAAAAAAATGACAAATATAAAAAAGAAGTCATTTTCATAAAAAGCAAGGAAAATATGCCCATAAGCACTGGGGCAGAGGATTTCAAATAACATGTGCATGCAGTAACACAGTGGAAGGTCTGTTGGTCACAGACATTCAATCAATAAGCCCCCCGCGTTTCTCAATATAGAACCCCCACCAATAGGCAATATACCTGGGGGGCTCGGAAATCTACATGAAATCAAAGGAGTCGCCGCCATCCCCTTACATAGAGAATTCCCTACAGGGATCGCTTAAGGGCAGTGTCTCCTCAAAATATTATTCAGCCGGGAAGACGCGCCACTATATATAGCGACTTCGGTGGCAAGGTGGTAGCGTGTTTGTACTTGTGCGAGTCCCTACACACCTTGCGGTCGGAGACGTGTCGTAACTCGACACAAGTACCTATTATACATTATATTATACATTATACATTCATTAAATTGTTTACGTAACCTTTTTTCATTAAAAAAAAAATATATATATATGTAATTCGGCCTAGGTGAAAGTTTGGATTGAATTCCTTTGTTGTCCAGTACTTTGTATATGTGTACCTTACAGTACGATAGTTTATTTCTACGTTTTTAGATAAATATTGGGTTATCTTAGAAATTTAAGATATATCTGCCTATTGTATGTAAATAAATAGATAAATTAATAATGTATTTTTTAGTTCTTTTACTTGTTGAGTTAGGGCTATAAAACCATCTCTTACACTCAAATATGAAGGCCCGGGACCACCTGCTTTACATGCCCTCAGAAGAATATAAAATGTAGAAATTGTGGGACTCGAACCAACAACCTTTCGGGTGAAAGCTACGGTTCGTACCACTACTCTACATGTATACTACTCTATATGGATATTAATAAAGGTATATATATTGTATTTCTTGAGGTTTATTTTATTTCAGAGTATTGCAGCCAATGAGGAATCCATATTTAATGTGAATTTTTGTTGGCCAACAGGCAAATTCATGCTAACTAGGGCCAAATATGTTGGCTCTTAAAACATGAACATAACAGATTTGCATCAGCACAGAGGAAGACATAGTTATGTATAGAAATGTATCTGTAATTGCGTACCAGGATCATCACACTGTACTCTACAGGAAAGCTTGATAGAACACTAAATATTAAGCACAAGAAATATTGATCCCTACAATATTGTACTAAAAAACAAATAATTCTACGTTACAATTACGAAATTCCAGACAGTAGCTAAAGCATGCATGTACTGTATATACTGTTCTGATGGTCTGATACATGATTCGCTTACATAAGAGATAAGCAAAATGAATAGTGCTCTTTACGTGTTAACAAAGGACGGTCCGAAATATCGCCATAAATTAAAACAATAGGGGAGACATAAAACTGTGGGAATAAATGTGGAGTCAGCACTTGAGGAAATCTCCCTCCCCCTAGTTTTAAGTATCCCCAGTTCAAAATGACCCAAAGTTTTTGCATAGAATAACAATTGCGACCCCTCCTGTAGGTATTATTTGATTACAGCCAATATGTTCAATTACCCGTGGTCCCGTGCCCTTCCTTGACTCATTTCATTAGGGTGTTGGTTGATGAAAACCCTAATTAGTGCGATCGAGTATTTATCTGAATTAGAAAAAACTTTGGGAGAGAGTGGCGTATCCGTGGAAATGAAGAGCTCTGCGCAATATGCCGAAAACCTCCGATAGTAGCCGAAATCAAGAGAGCCCGCATCAGGTGGCTAGGCACGTGGAACGAATGCCAGAAAATAGGGCTAAAATAGCCGCCATACACAAGGTGCCTAAGGGAGAAGACGAGTGGGACGACCACGGATGCGATGGCTGGACGACGTCGAGGAGGATCTGGCGACCCTTGGCATCGATGACTGGCGAAGGAGAGCGCAGGACTGTGCAGGGTGGCGCGATGTGGCGGAGCAGGCCAAGGAGTAAGTAAGTAAGCAAGAGAAAAATTCGGATGAGGGGCCTGAAAATGTTATATACTTAGCTGTCTTGGTGCCTAATTTAGGTGACATACGGTACTAGCCTAAACACTATATAATAATAGCCTAATTGTACTAGTATTACAGTATCACATGCATTGCATGTATACAATACAATATATGAAATTTTCATCGCTTCAAGCTATTTCTTAAAAAATTGAATCCGTAAACCATAGGAAGCACTGAGGTTGCAATTCGGATAACTTTATCAAGGTGTGCCTTTATAAATGCACTGCTTCTTGGACGGTGTGTACGCCAAAAAGCAGAAATGCAATGCATCCGGGTTTAGGGATTAATTCAGTTGTCGGTCTTTGTCAAAGGAAAGCCAAGCGCATGTTGTGGTCAGCTTCATTTTAAAGGTAAAGTACCCAGCCGGGTTGGTTGGACCCAGGTCCAGATGAAAATTTTCCCTCTAAAGGTGAGCTTCGAACTCGTTCTTCCATTTCAGGTCCAGTTCTCTACCAACGAGATTATTCCAGACCATTTTATATTTTGGATAAAGTGGTTTCCCAGGACTGTCTAAAACAATTTTCCTTTACTTATGGCTTATACAGTGCGAATGTGCTAGGGACTAGGGAGTGTACTGAGTGCTGATCAATAACTAGAGACCATGCTATAAGAATATAATAATTACTTCTAAGGTTCGATTTACATAAAGAAAAATTTACACATCACTGTTCCAGCTGCTGATTCGCCCTACAAATCCCTATGAGACCTGGGTTACGATTTCGGAAGGACTATGCAGACTCATGTAACCTTATCTAGCTATAGTAGTTAGATGAGAAGGGAACTCTATAGAGATATAAGTTAGGTAATTATAAAGTTGGTTCCTATATTTAATATTTCGAGACGGAGGATAGCTAAACAATTAAACCCTGCTGGTATACACAGGACAATAGACCTACACATAAAATAAAAAGGTCTTTAGTGGACGAAGGGACCCAAATGCATACCGAACTGATAAAGTCCGCCCATACGGAATCTTATCACAGAGCTTTACATTGGTCTAACTGGAGGGGTTTGCTTAAAAATATATATTTAAATCGAATTTATAGAAGCCACTAAGGGAGATATCAAGTTTAATGATAGCACCAAAGGGGCAGTTTGTATATCTCTTGACGACAAAATTACAATT
Organism: Psococerastis gibbosa; assembly: GCA_963971405.1. Classification (NCBI taxonomy): domain Eukaryota; kingdom Metazoa; phylum Arthropoda; class Insecta; order Psocodea; family Psocidae; genus Psococerastis; species Psococerastis gibbosa. Next base: position 28,360,576 of record OZ020485.1, read on the forward strand.
TTCAATGGTCGGCTGCTATCATTTCTTCCATTCGATGGTGGAATATCCACTTTCTTTTTTATGGGATTGGGGATTGCACCGGGGGTTATCCTCTATAATGTCCTATCCCCTTTTATTCTTTGAGGATTTAGATTGAATCATATTGCTACAAGCAGTTACAAATTTTCAGACTCCAGATTAATAATGAAATAGCGCTGTCTCTGAACTTGCGACCATATCACCGAGGCTCTGACCATGCGTTTGACAGATAATATTAGAAGAACAATTTTCCTCGTCCAAATCGAGGATTTGCGCCATCTCAAAGTATCGACAAATGCAGTTGCACTCCGCTTGCAAGTTATCAGAAAAATATGTAAAAACTGAATTTTAAATTTTAATAGCTTTACTCATAAAATGACTATTTTTCAGGCCAAGTAGTAATGCTCTATTTCCATTTTTTCCCACATTTGAGTGAGAATACAATACAACACCATACCCCAAATCCAAATAAATAATATATAATATTTTTTTTTTTGGCCCATCGTCTTTCAAAATCATGTATCAGAAGCTGGACTAAAAGTGTCAGTAGAGAGCTATCGCGTTTATCCCAATGCTTTGCTAGTGGTCTTATTAGTGCCTTGGTTGGGAGAGGGAGGGGGGGGGGCGATAGATAAATAATATGTAATGTAATATAGCCTATAGATAATTTTTTTACCGATTTCCATATTATATATAAATAGTACGAGTTTATGTACATCTATCCTATCAACTATGAACTATATCAACAATAAAAAAATTGCGTGAAAAAATTAATTACCTCTTGCAGGTTAACCACTTTGCTTTGACTGTGAATTGATTTACTGGAATTCACGAAAGAACTTGGCAATGCACGGCAACACGCAACAACAAAACGAAAACACGGCCGTTAAGCGCATTTTCTATAGAAAAGTTGGATAGAATGATTGTGATCATATATGGTGGCAAAGATAAATAGGTAATTTTTTTGTGTTTTAAAGCGCGGGTCCCTATTGGGAATTGGCGCTAGGTAATTGGGAATGTTTACCGATAATTTTGTGGTAGAGAGTTATCCGTTCTGTTGTGTAAGTAGTGGGGAGGGGGGGGGGGGTTAAATGTTGAAGAAGAGGCTGGTGGCTCTTAGGAATTGTATGCTATTATTATTATTTGTGACTGTTGTAATAGGTAATATACAACAGAGTTAATCACAGTTGCTATATGTAAAATTCCAAGGCGTATACTTATACTAACAAGTAATAAAGAAATTACTGTAGAAATATTACCAAAAATCTATAGAAAAAATTTCCATTATTTTCCCATTTATTTATTGGCTATTTCATACTATATATAGTATAATTTCACAATATTCTGAGTTTTCCACTTAACCATTTGATTTTTTTTAAAATTTTGCTGACCCCCCACTTGAATCTAAAAGACTGCCTAACGGTCCTAGCACAGCTAGGGGTGTCGAGTATTTATTTATTTCTTTAATACTAGGCCTATATTATTATGTGAACTCACTTACTGTACGTATATTTATAAAATAAATAGGCTACGTGCTTCACCTACCCTACCCTAAATACATTTAATTATCATGAACGAGCAGAACTATCTATTTTAATGATATCTATGCTGTTATAAAATTAACAAGAACACTAATAAATAATGTCTAGGTGTAGCTGGTGTAAACTGTGCCTGTACTTAATATAAAATATAAATAAATAAACTGTCATCAGCACTAATGTCAATGGCACGTATCTAATTATCCTCTTTCTTGAACAATTAAAGCGAGAGCTGCTCTAAGTAGACCTATTGTTAAGCTCTAAAAAGATCTAAAAATAGCAAGGTACGATAATTGGAAAGTTCCCTTTTGAAAGATAATCATGTCGGAGTGAGCATCCCAGCATGTAACAAGTAATCTCACTAACAAGAGAGCTACCCGACTTAAGAAGCCTTGAGAAATTAGAATAAAAAATGTTAATTCAAAATGAGCCTCAACGAACGAGTCACGCTTTTATTATTAAAAGCTTCTTTGATAGAAAATTTGCTTGTTTGCATGAATTCATTCTTTAAATTTGCATGGGTATCTGAGGCTCTCCACAACATAAAACCTCATGAGTTAAAAAAATTAGTGTTTTAAATAATTTTAGTGCGTTAATTTATGCCTTCACCGTCAATATCGAAATCTTCCATCACTGAAAAGTAGCGGTCTTTAATTTTACATTTGTAAATACTATGCAGGGGGTGAACCCGTTTTTTTTTAGAAGCATTGAAATGAATTGAAAGATAACTGTAAAGATTTGGTCCATTCAATTGGTAGAGGACTATTTGATGCTATATTTCATAATATATTATAAGGTGGTTCTCATTTTGTCACAATTTGTGAATTAGGTAAGTTTCTGTGGCCAATCAGTTTCATGGAAAAAACCCTTTCATCAAAACTCAAAAATTACTCGTACCGGTAGTACTACGTGTGAAATAGTTCTCTGCTGATTGGGCAGACCAAATCGTCGTAGGTACTCGTAACTAAGTAATAGATTAAATAAAAAATACAAACCAACCCATTTTCCAGGGGTCAACATGTGTTTTTTTTTTACTTTTTATTTTTTAATTAATTAACAAAGCAAGTTATTAAAGATTTGACTCATGTAAGTTGTAGAAGACTACTTCATGCATCATATAGTAGGAAATATTAAATTTTTGGTACCTTAGTTCTTTCAGTGAGGACTAAAAGTTCGCGTAATCTGCGATTTTCGGAAAAACTACAAAACCGAAAAGTTAAAATACCTGATTATAATGATGCACGAACTGGGTATAGTCTTCTACATCTTAGATGAGCCAAATTTTTAATAACTTTCTGTGTTAATAAAATAAAAAATGAAAAGTATTTAATTTTGGGGTGCCAATTTTCTACGGAGCATATTACCCTCTTAACAGATAATATTCAAAATTGACCGCAAACGACTAATAATCCCAATAAAATAGATGTTCTCTAAAACGATAAAGAAGCCTAGAACCACGGAATTGGAAATTCCAAAAGAATGATACCCATATAAAAATTTCTCTTGCTCTTGGGATATTTAAGCCCCAGCAGTCAGAGTGAATAAAACTCCTTTAAAATATGGTCTACCCTAGAAAACGTGGAAATTATTCTATAAAAAAAAAAAAATCGGTCCCATCTTTTACGTTTATCTATAACCATGAATACTTAAGCATGTCCTCTATTATTCATCAATTGTGATTTCGTTATTTATTGCAATTGTTCCGTTTTTTGTTAATATAAGGCCTGTAATATTTCTGTAGTTTTATCGGGTGGAGAATGTTTTGGGGTACCGTATTGCATATTAATAAATTACACCCAGTGTCTTTATATTGTAGTAACGCGATCACAGATTACCTGAAATCTAATTGAGGTCAAATTATCTATACTTTGCAGACGCCTGGTTTGACCTTAGGTTCAATGAATTTTAAGTTAAGTTATTCAATGATCCGATACAATAAATATTTGTATAATTTATTTATTTATTGCAATTGTTCCGTTTTCTGTTAATATAAGGCCTGTAATATTTCTGTAGTTTTATCGGGTGATGGAGAATGTTTTGGGGTACCGTATTGCATATTAATAAATTACACCGAAAGTGTCTTTATATTGTAGAAACGCGATCACAGATTACCTGAAATCTAGTTGAGGTCAAATTATCTAAACTTTGTAGACGCCTGGTTTGATCCTAGGTTCAATGAATCTTACGTTAAGTTTTACAGACTATCTCATCAAAGTAGCTGAGCTTCTGAGTAATGTCTTATGGTCACAGAGGCGAAGACGCAAAAATTCCTAATCTTAAATTATGTAAGTGAAGATGGAAGCGCGTCATGGTAAAGACACGGATAGGGGACCGAGTTTCAGGAGGGATATGCGAAAAACACAGTCTTTCCTGTGCAGGTCACTCTTTTGTTCTGGGGCTGGGAAACTGGCCTTGAAGGCTGAAAAACTTACATTCATTACACATTCATTAAAATTGTTTGTATGCGAGTATTCTTTTAAAGAAAATCATGCAGATACATTGGAAATATTAAATTTACTGTCCAAAATATCACAAATATTAAAATTTCTATATGGTATGATTCATAAATGAGTTAAGAGACCCCACTAGTTGGTTCTTGTACAAAGTCAAATTCCTCATAAAATATAGACATAATCCATTTATGAGATACGATTAATTAGAAGAAATAGTCCCGTACGTTTTAATACATAGTGGGTACCGTTTGGCCACTATTTTGAAGGCATTTTCTTCACGCCTCGAAAGACTGTGACCAAACTGTGCGAACGCCATACCCTGCATGCTGTGCTAACTACATTGACGCAAATACAAAAGAAGATAACATAAAACAACCACAAATACAACATATTCAAATGCTGGTTGAAGAAGTCAATTATTACATGGACAAAACTAAAATTAACTAAAGCGGTGGCGGTGCTGCGGTTAAAGCTGTAATTAAGATGGCCTTTCTCAGCAGTCTTCCTCAAACAGCTCCCGCGGGACGCACCACTACGCCCCTGAAATCTCTCGCTAATGACTACTCAGCTTTGAAATTCTAAGCAGTTTTCTAAAAAACAGGACGGCTGCTGCGGGTGGACAGGCGCGGAATATTAAAACCCTGCCTAATTAATCTGTAGAGTTGGAAAAATTGTCAAGAGTGGCGGAAAAACTCGGCGCTTTTCTCCAATTTAACCTCATTGATCCTTTTTTATACAACTTTGGTTTTCATTCTTCAAAAAACTTCTTTGCACTGTAGCCTACTGTAAAAACTCGTACCATACTGTATGATATGGTAGACGATACTTAACTTATGGGACAGAGCGACGACTTTCTCTAATCCTTGTACCTTACGAGACAGATGGAGTGAGGTAATTTCCAGTTGCTAAGTATTGTACAGTCGAAAGGAAATATGAGATGGGTCAATCCTGTCCAGCATTTTTTGCTCCTCCAGCGTGCATCCCAAACTGTAAGCTCTGTCGAGGCTGTCGGAGGCTGTCGTTCAGCTTAAGTCAAATATGATGGAGTAGGTGGCATTTTAATGAAAGAATCAGCCCCTAGTTAGTCTAAGGCCTGCGCTTAAAAATATTTTTGTGAGGAATAGTTGAGACAGGCAGCCTGTCACAGGTTATGCATTGGAACAGGAGAGTGTCACCATTCAACATAACAATGGCTCGGTAAGGAAGTCTGACGTCATGGATATGTACTAAGGCGGTACCCCATGTTCTAATGCATAACAGCGTGCTTCCACTATTCCTCACAGTAATTCACAATGTTCATCCAAATAAAACGGATTAAATAAATAAATAAATAAATTGTAATAAAAGTACACCTACAGGTACTCAGTTGCTTGAAACTCCTGGCTGGACATGCATGCCGGGTCATTTTTAGCCGGCAATAGTGGCGGTAACTTTTAAGAAGGGCACCTTCGGGGGAAATTTGTATCTATCCGCAGATCATAACTCAAAGTTCGAACATCCTTGGATCAATTAGACGCACGCAAGAAGGGCACGCAGAGCGAGAGGAATGGGGTTTCATATCCTTTTGACACGCGCCCATTTGTTCCTCCTGTGTTTTAAATCGTCTGCAATTGATTTTGTGTATGTTGGAGACGTCGTCTACCTTCCACCTATCCTTTTCGAGTATTTCCTGCAAATGATTTAATGATTGGAAAAATATCAACCCATTTATTTTACGTACTTGTACCTCCCATACGATTTCGTAAAATTTGATAGAGAATTTGTTTGGTATTTTAGCAAAAGCTGACCTGCGGGCCTATACTTTATTGTAGCCAATAGAAGGTGATTTCTAGATTTTGTGGACTAAGCAGATTTCTCAAAAGTAATTGGATACCTAATTAAAAAGGGAGTGCGAAAATTTTACGGCGCGTACCATACAGACGCATGAAGGATAAGTGTCAGATTTTTTTTGTTTTTTTATAAAAGATTATTTGCATACAAACAATTCAATGAATGTATCCAAATAACCTCTTCAGTTGCCTCTGTAGGTAATGTAATACCTGTGTTGACCGATCGCATGATGTGTGCAGACTCGCACAAGTACGAACAAGCTACCACTGTGCCATCAAAGTCCTTAAAATTAATTGTGAAGCGTTTAAATAGGGCATGAGTATTGTATGTTGGGCGTATTTCTGGAGTTCTAAGGTGTAGGTACCTCATATGTGTAATTTACGGCACGCGGGACCTTATTTTTGGTACAAAACCTGCCAGCGGCCTTTGCGGAATAGTATGGATGGGATTGGATTGGCAAGGGGGTAGCTGCCCCCACAAAATTGGGTAAATCTTTTGTAACAACCTCTCCCCCCCCCCAAAATTGGCTGGATCCCTCCATGGATTGGATAGTATTAGGACTAGCAGAAATTTATAGGTTTCATCATCTCTAGGGTAGAAACTTACGCTTTTCCTTCGCATCTAGGTAAGCATTAATTGGTTACTATTATAATTAAGTCTACTACTTTACTATCTATTGTATTTAATGTAGGCTAAATATATTGTGTCTGATACCAATTAAAATATGTAAGGCTCCGATTTCCACTGTTTTTAACAGATTTAGTCAACTGAAAAGTGGTACAGTAACCCACAAAATTTACAGTACCTTAATAAGTATTTATCATTTAATTAATTGAGCTTATGAACATAGGGACTCGCATCTGTACTTGGTTAAGTCATGCTTTCGCCTGTTCCATTGCGTCAATGGTAAGCTTGTCACAACTTGTCGATTATCGCTTGCAGCCGGTGTATCTTAGGTTGACATCGAGGATGTATACAAGTTTGCCAATGACCCAAAAATTCACACCGAAACAATACAAATATAATGCCCTTAATCCATGGGTCGTTGACATTGGACAAGGGACCTATGGGCCAATATAAGTTGGCCTAGATCCATAAGAAGCCTTTCAGGATATTATTAAGTAATAAAGATAGACAATGAAACTATCCGTGAAGCTTATTCAAATGGAAGAAAACCACTTTTTTAAAGCAATAGGGAGCCAAAGATATGCGATAGTATTTGAAAATTTACTTTAGGACTGCTGCAGGCAGTGTGGATTATTTATTGAGAAAGGAGCATATAAATTTATTTGCTGAGGAAGCTTCTGCTTGACATGGGTAGGGACTCCTCGAACCCCTACAATTTGTGCTACCCTGCTGGGGCCCGCGCCCGCCGCTTGCACAGCAAATCTGCTACAACACTGCATTTCCGCTCGCTTAGGAATTCATTCTTTTACACCAACCGACGTCTTGCGGCATTTTATGCACGGCGACCACTTTTGACGCTTGTGGCTGTGGCTGACGAGGGTTAGCCAATGGATGCTTCTATAAAATATTTAAATCCATTTTTATTGAGCGGTATCGTATTTCTGTGATCGAAAAAATCTTATAACGTGAGGGTACTTGCAGGTGTAACTTTAGATTTTTGACGTGACAACGTCTAATAAATCACTGTCTCGGCGGAAAACAGGTTCAAAGGGTACTTTTCAATTTACATGCATAGAGTAAACACATTCCACAGCCTGCGATTTTCAATCGAAATTAATTTTTAATGTCTCATTAGAAGCAGTATGAATTAAGGTTTTAAACGAGTATAAATACATATTTTCAACTTCACCCCTTAAATTGCATGGGCGGGCTTAAATCAATTTTTTGGGCTATCTTTTTTTTTCATCGGAGACTTAGGCATTGGAAATTATTATTTTTTTTACAAATTGTCTTTTACACATAAACATAATGCCAATTGTGGATAATAATTGAAAATGAGAGATTTTAAATTAAATTAATGTAACACTGAATTTTGGCACAAACCCTACATTTTCAAAATATTTTCTTCGGTGTGTGTCGAAACGTCTGGCCCCCTTGATACTTGCCTAGTGGCTGACTCTCACACTTGCTCAGCCTGTTCAAATGTGTCATAAGCAAGTTTCCGCTTGTCAATTGCCGCTTGAAGCGAGTTTACGTCGACAACACAGACACGTGCGAGTACGGCAAAGGCAAAATAGAGCGGGGATGCTACTAAACATCTTGGAACAGACCCTGTAATTGTAATGACTATTCACTGGCAATTGAAAACCAATTGATGAGTCAAGTTTCAAATGCTTTGGAGTAGGATAAATTTTCAAATTGATTCTACAAAGCTTAAATTACCCCTTACTACTAGTAGTATTCCACTTTATAGTTAATATTGTTAATATAATATTATGTAATGTAATATAATGTAATATAATATAATGTTGTTAATATTGTATTTGTGGGAAGACAGTTGGATTGGTTAATTCATTTTAAATTTTAAATTTATTTAATTTAAAATTAATTATATACTTTGGTCAATCAATTTATTATTTTTTTGTAAACCTGTATTATTGAAGAATTGGAATAAATGTATGTATGTGAATTGAAATTTACTGAAACATGCATACCGTTACTATTGTATATATAGATTACATTAAACGGAATGAAAGTGTAAAATTGTAACCAGCAGTTAAACCACATATCGCAATGTAGCTTCAAATCCCCTACCCATTCTTAAAATGTATTTGAAATCACCTTTTTCACACACAGCTCCCCCCCCCCTCTGCCATTTTATGAAAAAAATTCCATGTGGCCGTGTAGTAGTAGTAGTAGATTTTTGGCAGAGTCCCAGGCCACGGTGAGGGCCCATAGGACACCATGTGGCCGTGTAAAAAGAAATAAAAAACAAGATTGCCCTTGTGTTGTTTTCCATTTTACTTGAAAATAAATGAAACACATGGTGGCCACCGGAAGTCGACTCACAATAGACTATGAGAATGGATTAAAACGGGGGAGGGGGGGGGGCATTGAGCGGCAGGAGACTAAAAGGGGCTGATGAAAGTGGTGGAGACCAAATGGGTCCCTATCACATAGACGGCAGACAGCCTACACCCTGGCGGTTCGCTAGGTGTCCGTCGTCAAGTTTTGATTTGTGCTTTTTTTTAGTACGATAGCAAAGAACAAAAGGCCACAAACTCTTGAAAAATTTTGAAAAATCCAAAAATATTTGGAATTTTATTATAGTTAGTTTTCATATTCGCTCGTATTGCAAGCCCCAGGGTGGGAGTCTCTCAAGTTCTTCACATTTGCTGATTCCTTACATGGTCCCATCTCACTTAATCTAATCAAATTTTCATATCCATCCATGAGGGCGATACACATTCCCCCGCTATATGGCGGGTCTTTTGACTGTTCATTAGAGGGCCAAGTTGGCCAAAATATGATCATTAGAGTTCTATTAATGTCTAGGGGCTAGATGTTTCTATTTATACATGGGGAGAGAGATAGTAGATGGTACGAGTAGATAGGCTATCAAACACCCTCAGCACTTAATGCCTACAATATTCAGTAAATAAACCAGCAAATAGCGTCAATGTAAATGAATAATTTATCCAGGGAATCATTCAAACCATTTAAACACGGTAATAAAACTAACCCACTCCAAAACAGACGCTATTCAACATCTTGTTGGTACCTACCACTAGCGCCCAGCAAAAAAGGTAGCCTAGGGACGCCGTCTATCCCACCTTGGTGGGTCATGGACAAAGATTAATTGATTGATTGACTAGCACCTAGCATAACATGCAATAAAGAAAAGCAATTAATCTCTGATAACAAACCACATTACTTTTATTTTTTAATTCACTTTAATTTTAATTTATGAGGGTTTATTTACAATAAATTACACTTATTCCCGGATAAGTTGTTCTTTTCCGTTCGTGCTACGGCTGTTGAAGGGCAGAGTTTTGCCAAATTTCTCATTCAGTTATTTCGAAATTGTTTTAAAAATTAATTGACCGTTGCACAGTTTAACCGATTAACGCAAATTAACCATCGCGAGTGACGTATGGTATTGTCACAACAATGGAACAACATGATTGTTCTGTCAGAGCTATCAGTTGCATTGATCAAAAACGCCTGCTGGCTAGTTAATCACACTAGCACAATTGACTCATGTTCTCCTGTTTATTTACATTTCACACTCGACAGACCCCCAATTAATTACTTTCGTGAACGCCTGGCACTTAGATTAACACAGCACATCGAATTAAATCTGAATAATTAGTGAGTATATCGCACAGAATTATTTGTTGCGTTCACGTGTTTTCTTGTTGTCCCGAAATTTGACTAACACTGTGCTATTACCTTATACCTACGAATATTAAATTTATAATAGGCGAAATAAAAATGTATCACCAAAATATTTGGACCTAATCGCTCCTGCAGATTTAAAAGAGTCATATGCAATAGCAGTCTCATGAGACTTGATAGATTCGTCGTCTTTGCCTAAATATTTAAAAATGAATCTAGTATGCATGAAATAGTTGTCTTTGTTTTGAAAATGATGGAAAAAAATGGGCTCTCCTTGCCCAGATGGCCCACGGCCAACAACTGAGGCTGCTTCCTCTAAGCTGTCTTCTTTCACATCCGGGCCCTTTGTTTTTCTGTACCCCTTCTACTCCATACCATTGAATATGTAACACTTATTTTTCCATCTATTCAATGACTATACTCATAAAAGCGTGATAATTACCATAGTACATAGATCATTATACTAGTAGTTTTTAACGCATCTTAACTAGCCTGCATTGTATAGGCATATAAAAATGGAAGTAAACATAATATGGGTTCCATAGTACTTAATAATGTTATTATATGACCTATACATCCCGTGGCTGGAGACCGTTATCAATATGGCTGCTAGTGTAGCCTGCACAAGCTAAGCACAGAGTTTTTGACCGGGTCCAGGTATCCATTTTGCTATGCTGCAATGTGTAAGACTTTGATATTTTTTGCGTTGGTACTTATCTCTGATAGTTGGCTTATGGTTAACGGGTGCCTCGTAAGGCATATAATGGCTCCCGCCGCTCCAGTTAATGTATTTCTATGGACTTATATTGTATTAATGTCAATATTATGAAATATGCACACTTGCAGGAAATACGAACAGTTGGCAGCAAGTAAAATCTAAATCCTCCTTTAAGAAATTTTTGGTCTATGTACGCAAGATTCAAGAACTCAAGTACGACAGGTAGCAAAGGGAACCCAATAAAATAAGGAGTTTGAGCATCGAAGTTACTTTTTTTTAAATTTTATGGAGAAGGAGAAACCTAGATTTCTTTTGAAGCCGTGATGTCGAAACCTGATGAACCAACAATCGCAAATTACACTCCTCCAGATAGAAACCTTTTAAAATGCAAATGCAAAAAAAAAACCATAGCTTCATGATTTAATAACTTACCTACCGTTAATTAATAAGCCTAGGGCCTACTACTTGTATTGGCGAAAGATTGCATGCAGTTTTGAAGCAATACCTTCAGTTTAGCTCGAAAACACAGTGGGTCTTAAATCCCCTAAATTTTTAATAAGTCCCGGGGTGAGTAGATCCCTAATTGAGAGATGGCATGATAATTGCAGAAAGCTTTGTCTCAAGACAGACAATGGCTCTACGGGGGTTGCGTGACTGGGGGTGGGCCGTATCGCTTTCAGTACCAAGTGATGGGGAGGGGGGGGGGGCAGTCCCAACGACTATTTCCTGCTGGCTTTTTGTGCTGAACCTTTGCTGAGGTGGCTCAAGTGCTCGTGTAGCTGGAGGAGTTTCGATACTTAAAGGGTTTTGTATAAAAAGCTTTTTGAAGCCCCGTCACAGCACTCATATTGCTATTAAACATTGTCAAATCTTGAGACCTTCAAGTGACAAGTTTTCATACAACTTGTGGCTTATTTCATTTCTCCAGCTTTTTCACTGGGTGATTTCCGGAGTCGGGCTACAGTGGTTTCAATGCTACAGAAGAGAAGCTGAAGTGAAGAATTTGCTCAACTGCCGAGGGTTCTTATTTACCGTACATTTGTCAAATTTGAACTTACAATGTACTAGTACTAATAGAAAGTAGAATTTGATGATGCATGATGCGTCATTAAAAATGACTTAGTAAGTGTACATAAACATATAGGCTGTTTGAAAGTACGTTGGTAGCGGGCTATATGCATAAGTAAACATGCCGAAATCGATTATATTGTATAGCAGACATATAGTCAATGTACCTTCACTCACACGATTTTGGACGGTTAATTCCTGGATTTGACTACCCCATTAAGGTTCCCATTTTGATCGGACGAGAACATTTTCTCGCCACTCTCTCGTAATAAAACAGCTTTTATAACTCTTGACCTTTTCATAATAAAATCTTGTGGCGTCTGAGCCCTCTATCTGAGGGTAAAGCTTTTTGTTTTATGGCATAGTAGTCTGTGGAAATGAAGGTCTTTTTCATTTCAGTTTGTAAATATGATTGAATAAATAATAATTTTCACGAGACAAAGCCCTCTTGATTCAAAAGCTAACCGAACTCAGACCTTTTGCTCTTTTCGTCTCTTTCGTTTAACTCGGTGTGTTTCTCTCCTTTAGTTTTCATATCCAACTAACTAGAACAAAATACACATCGCTATGAATAACAAATTTTGTCCACAGCCTTGATAGGTTTAGTTAAAGAACCTAACAGAAATTAATTCAAGCACTTACATATTGACTCATAACTAGTTGCATAGCCATAAGCTTGTACAAATTAATTGAAATTTTATGTGTGATATAAGACCTAGTTTATATAAATGAATGTTCAATGATTATTATTTTGAATTTACTGTCGACGTATTATAATAATGAGTTGAATGATGTCAAAACGTAAACTTGTCAGGGTTGTCAATTTGATCAAAATTCTGTGATGGCTGCATTAAATATTAACGTTAAAACGTCATGAATGATTGCAAGTCCATAGAATGGGCTCTAGCCTCCCCGCCCGGTTCAGTTAAATTTGACAAAGCTTATTGAATTATACATACGTATTAATAATATACTTGGACTCCAGTTTTGTAGCAGCACAAAACCGTTTGGTGGAACTTCCAGTCTAGTCACAAGTCAAAACCCGCAGCAACTACTAGGGTATTCTTTTGTTTGGAGGAGGAACTCAATGAAGAGGCAACGGGAAACCACTGCATTACAATTTCCTAGTACAATCAACATGACTAAGTACATTCGATACTACTTCGAGACATACTTTTGAAAGGATTTTGAAACGTATTGAATTGTCAAAACTGGATCCATTTGCACTAAGCAAAAGTGAATTAAAGCGAATTGCGATGTTGTGACAGTCATATGAACTATGGCTACTCGTACACAATTGTATTATATTGTATGGTAGGTATTTATTTTGCGTACATAAGTGCTATCCGTTTGAGAAATAGATAAGATACCATTCCCCCCCCCTCTTTTTCAATTTGACTGCTTGTTTCTCGGGTATTGTTTTATGTTTTAACTTCTATGTTGTAAGTTATGTCGTAACACATTATAAGCTTGTTTATTTATTTATTTATAGGCTACTTGAATTTCTTTTGGGAAATCCGTCGTACGGTATCTACGTATTAACCACCGCCATGATTATCGCCAATCTTCAATTGAAGTGGCACTAAAAAAAGAACAATTTAAACTTCTATATTAAAAATGCTTAAAAATGCATTACTCCAACAGGTTTTAAACATTTTCTCACCCGCAGGAGAGCTGTCAGACGCCCCCCCCCCCCCAATTCTCTCGTCACTGTGACAGTGAAGAAAACTGTTTGGTCAGCAGGTCCAAATAATGTGCTCAGGTGGAGCCGCCACATCACACTGTGTACTGCACTGGATTCAAAATTTGTTTGAGTCCCCCAAAATAAAATCTTAGTGCGGGGGGGGGGGGCGGAATATCTTTGGTCCGAGGCCCATTGATTCCTTCAGCGGCCCTGCTGTTTGATTGGCCAATCTCTCCTTACGAAATACTACCTTCATTGCATAGAACTCTAGTTCACTATCTCTTGATACAAATTAATTAATTACTGCATGCAATCGCGTTCATGTCTTCCCCACAGTGTTCCCCTTCAGTGATTCAATAAATTTACATCAGCAAACACCCTGGTGGTCAGTTTTTATGTGATCCGGAAGTGTAGCTCTAAATTAATTATTTGAGGGCAGCAGGTTGTCATATAAATAGAAGGCATATGGAGAGGATAATGGTGAAATGTCGTGCCGGCAGCACAGTTTTTCACCTTTTGTTTTTTCACAGAAGTTGCTGTCAGGTCTATTTGCGTGGAACGTCCCTCGTCATATCCGAAATGTCGACATGAACCAATCCGCATGTCACAAACACACTTACGTACACAATTGTATTGTTTTATTTTCGTTTTGACATGTTGTCAGCCTCCGAGATAATGTTTCTCTTGTAATGCTAAATTCTTTCCGTAAAATAAAATAACATCGTAATAGAAGATTCTTCCATAAATCGCATAGAAGAATGCGCCATATTAAACTGTATCAGCATGGACTGGATAGATTCAGGCGAATTCCCTCACTTCCCCCTACATTACATACAATATACTGTAAATGAACATATTTCATTGGCTATTGGTTATTCATTGAATACGTATTATGCTTAAAAAATACCCCTTGTACTACAGTAGAACTCGGTTGGTAAAGACTGGAATAAAGAACATTTTTTTGTTCCGCCAATGCCCTTTAAGGTGCTATTGATTAGAGAACACAACTTCGGTCATCAGGGAACGTTTTGAGATTTTAGAGGTAAAATGGAGTGAAAATCCTTGTTCCATTAGTGGTTTAAGTAAAGAATCTCAGTTAGTAGCTCCTATCTCTACCAGTGATGGATTCAATCCGAATTGATCGAACCGAGGACCGAAGAGGGAAGGACCGAACAGAAGACCTGACTGAACGGTACAAACAGAGGACAGGACAGAAAATACATACGAGGACTAAAATGATATTACTGCAAAAAGCTGAGGGTCCGGGGAAATATTGTTTGAAAATAGAGGGAAATATGAAATAGTGGGATTTTACGCAATCGATTGATTCCAGCTATTGTAAAAATAGATAGGTGCATTGTTCTCCTAATGGCAATGAAAATTTGTCACACTCAGGTGAATATTGCATTGCATTAGGCATTAGCTCCATGCATTTTTGACGCTTCCATTTTGAGAGGGGGGTTGAAGACCCACCTCAACCCCCCCCCCCCCCCCCTGGATACGGTCATGCCCTCGCAATACCCGGTTGGAGAACCGCGAAAAAAAAACTCCAACTAAAACCGACAACGATAATGAATTGAGTGATTCTATACAAAACGTTGGACTTTTTAAGTTGAGGGAAAAGTGCGGGACTTAAAAGCATTAGCAGCAAGTAATGCGTATTGATTTCCTTTATATGCTACAAATACGCGCCATTACGACAACAATGAAACCTATATTTCTTCATCACTGTCAGCGATGCACATGTATCAACGACACAACTTCATAATTGCGTTACAAGTTTGCCTCAAGACTACTCCGTGACGGTGACATTGGTTTCAATGGTTTCAAATGGAGCTTCCACAGTGACAGTACAGTATCGCCTGCTTCACGTTTACAGTATGTGATTCTCAAATTTTGACTAATTTAACTTTAGATCAGGATCCCGTGATTTGTCTCCCAGTTACTGTAACATCGTGGGCTGCAATAACAGCGAAATGTTTTCGTGCATAATTTTTCATTTTGTTTTTACACACTGTACGGCGCATGTTGTCTCTAACTGTGACAATGTTGGTTTAACATGATGTTTTGATACAGATACATACACATATGCATAAATAATAGTTTTTTTTGGGAGGGGGGGGGGCAAGACCAGACCTAACTATCAACTTCTTGCCGCGGGCAGTGGTCCAAGATAACATTGAATTCTACCAACCAATCCACTTACCATTCACTTCTGACACGAACATCAATTAGATCTGGAAAATTATGCAGTACAATAATTCACATTACTTATAGTCAATTTCCTCTTACATTTTCCTATTTCGGGGGGAGGGGGGCTTATATAGGCTACGCCTCTGCCTCGATAAAATATTTTTTCACTAAGTAACACTATCACAGGTAACTGACATGTCCTATTATATCTCGTTCTAAGTAATATTGTAGTACAATATTTGTTACGTTAGTAAAGAAACAATATTTTATCACTGGTTCCGCTAAATATAGAGTTCACTCAAGCATTTTTTATATATACATGCAGTCATGCATACGCTAATACGTCGTATCTTCGTATTGGGAGTGCTATAACATATCAGAGGTACAAAGGAACCAACAAAAGCAAAGGATTCTCTCATATAAGCGTGGTCAGAATGAAAATACGCTGAAATGCTATAGTAAGAAGTAGAATCAAATCTTCAAGCAAGTGGAAAATTCTGGAAAACACATGCGGCATTTCCCAGGACCCTTTTGACCCATGTGGTCTTGTAAATACGCAGTTATGAAAGATGGGCAAGCCTCGCGAAGGGCAATAACACAATAGGGGTTCAACATCAGAATTCACTTTCTGTACTTTTATCTTTTACTACTTCCACATAGTGTTATTGTTGTTACTGCCAAGAGTCCACTTGTTGCACCATGCATCCATATGTTGTGCTGAGAATTGTCCTCAATTGCATAAAAATGATTAACTCTGGACATCTACAAGGTCTAAAGGTAATAGACGTGTTACCAGTGTACATAGCCTGCTACATCAATAATGCGTCATTATTAGCCAATCAGAGCGCTAGTTGCATGTCTTTTAGACTACTGATGGGTAGGCTTCCTGAAGTGATAAAGGACTTGTAACGGCGACATAGAGGACAATTCCGAGGCCATTACCAAAGGAGAAGATTGAGAAGAGAGAGAGAGAGAGAGAGAGAGCGGCCGCAAGATGTGATTTGGGTAAGTCTTTTGATAGTGAATTACTTATTGTATATATTAAACATTAAGTTCATTTATTGCTTACAGCGTCCTATATGGTCAAATAGACCCTAACACATGTACAGATCAGCATGAGGAATGGTTTTTAGCCGTCTACCATCAACTTGTCATAGCACAATCTGTGTTTGCATAGCATAAAGAGAACTATCTTATACGCCGTTGTCTCGCAACTGCTTCGTACATGGCTTCGCAATTACAGATAATTGCTACTATATACATAAGTACCATTCCACGCAGTGGATGCTAAAAAATCAGACTTTCGGACATTTTCCTATTCTCATCTAAGCATCATTAAAATCACTACCCAAGATACGTGGTTAGGCTAAAACTACAACGATTTATCATTGGAGGTGAAATTGTGATCTGGATCTCGTTTATTACAGCTTGGGACGATAGGAGTCGTCGTTATCTTTACAAGCTTTGATAAGAACCAAGGCTCATCATTTACAGCCTCTACAAAGGAAATAATATGCTTTGTGCCATTGCACAATTTCTTTGTAGCCCCAAATAAATGGAGTTTCGCCAAAATCAACAAGTTAGTTATCAGACAGATTCGTCCTGATGATTGAAATGATTGGAGCGTCGCCATATGGTTACGTGAACTCTGCCCGATAGCTTGAAGGAAGGGTCCTATAGGTACATGCAGGTGTCCGAAAACTCCTTCAAGCTATGGGGTTGAGTCCACGTTAAGTCATGCATAGCACAATGACAATGACAGAACTATCTGATTTTGACGATATTTTGACGATTTCCTTGTCGATTACTTGATTGTATAATTTAACAGAAACAAATATATATATTTATTTATTTGGTTTTGCGTTTTACCTGTTGGCTGTTTAAGTAAAAAAATTGAAATTTGAAATTCATTTGTTTCGTTACAACAAATTTGCACGCTCCTACTAATATCAAGCACGCATGGTCGGGTTGAGGGGCAACACGTCTCCCCCGCTATCGGGTACCTGCGTTGATTATAAGGTTACATTTTCGGACGTATATCGAGCAGCCGAAGCACAGAATCGCAAGGAGTGGAAGGGAACCTGCCGTATATCGCTACCTAGGGATAAAAGCGAAAAAAAAGTGAAAGTAAGAATCGGACGTATCCCGAAGGCACCTTAAGAATGTTTGAGGGCTAAGAGGCACAACCTGGAAGGTTTAGAGAAGGTGGGCGATGTGAAGATAGGTGGGGCGGACGTGCATTGGCTTGGCTAGCGGAGATTATGAGACAAACACACAGCGCCATTGCCTCACAGCCTGCGGTGCCCCACCACAACTGTCATCGCCCCAACCTTTCGCCCAAAATCTACTCGCCATGTCCAAACTAATGGACTAGGTTTGCCCAATCTCACGCCCCTTCCTGCCACAAATCTAAATTATTGTGAACAGGTATCCCGCAGCAGTTCTGTAACCACTTTTATAACAAAGTGCTGGTTTAGCTGAGCTCACAGGCTTGTTCATTATAGTTTTAGTTTATACCTACATTTCCGTATACTTGATCAAAGGTATTACGATGTATTTTACATTGGAAACCGAATGAACAATGCAACTACTACAATTTCCCGTACGATGGCTAAATATTAACGATAATTGCACACACTTCAAGATAATTAACTAAGGATGATTTTTTTGGTAAGCAGTGCATTGCATTGCAAGTCTAATTAATTCTAAACAAAAGTTGTGCTTTGGCCTATTATAGCCGCGAAAATAACTTGCACTTATGTATATGCCTTTGTCCTGGGACTGTGTCCAACCATGCTACTACTATGCCTAGTTCACACATTTGATTTCTTCAGAAATCATTGCTATATAAGTATATAATTATGACAAGAAAATCATTTGATATTTTCGTAGGCTACGTGTAAATCCCTTGTGATACTCAAACACTATATCTATCGTACTACCCAAACACGATAGGGGGGCACTTGAAACACTTTTTTTATCCGAAAAAATAAGCGGAACACCGAGTTTATTCTATTTTTATAAGTGTTCCAAGTGTCATCCTATCGTGGTCGGGTAGTACTGTCTAACCATTAATTAAAGACAGTGAAACATTTTGTTTGTTTCTTCCAATACTAAGGCGGGGTTTCCACATACGTCAATGGTCAATGGGAAATATGGTTTTGACGTGGTAGCAGACATTTTTCGTATGTCTTTAATGTCTGCTAAAACGTCAATTTCATGTTACTCATTGACCATTGACGCATGTGGACACCCCGCCTTAAGAACATACCTGTACATTTGCAAACAAATCGAAGAAACTCAGTATTTCGTTATCTTTCATTCCTGGTCGCACTATACATACAATTATGCATGTAAATGGCAAAGTGGACAAATTGACATTATGAAGAGTAGGTACCCGATCCATCTGTCGAAATGACCCAATATTTCCCTGCTTCTAGAGTAGGCTAAGAGTTGTGTGGAGTAGGCTACTAGAAAATTGACAAGAACAAGACATGCAACTAAATTGAAGTAAGAAACTCACGTGTCAGTAATCTGAGCTGCAGACACAGGCGTGGCAGCAGGAGTAGGTGACCGCCTGGGTGGGGACGGCTTCGAGTAGGGATGGACGCCGTGGACACCCGAGGAGACGTTGACGGACCGTCCGGTCAGGTGATTATTGTTGAGCTGGTCTGACGTCGGCGACACTTTTCCCGCGAGAACATTCAGCTCGTTTAATTGACTAAGCATCGCCAGTTTGGACTTGAAAATGGTTTGGTTGCTAAGGAGGAAGGGCAAGAGTTTGTGGAGGATTTGGTCCCGGCGCGACGCCTCACTAATCACTAAGTTCTGTTGCAGCGTTTTCCGAACACTGTCTGACATGATTTTCACCGCCGAAAGTCCGCCATTTTCACGATTAAAGATCTGTGTTTTTTTTACTATAAACTATCACTTTCACTAAGAGTTTACTGTAACAAATCATATTCAATTTAGTTTGGTAGTGGAGAATTTCCCTATAAAGGGGAGTGATCAGAAATTAAGCAGGCTAGTAATTGTACAGTAGGCTATTAGTCACGTTGAAGAAAAAAGGGTTACTGGCAAAATATTCATCAACACATTCTGGAAATCGTCTTTCAAGGTTCGACTACGAAAGATTTTTTTCATTCTTGCTTCCTTTCTAGTTACATTGCAACTAATCAATAATTTCTTAATTCATAGTAGCGTTGGTAGTGGCACTCGGCAGCCAACGAAGCATTCACATACAGTACCATATGCTACCGTATTACTATCTATAATTTTTCAATTTGACAAGTGCCCCTCATTTACATGCTGCGAATTCATTAATTTATCATTTGTAAGTATATTTAGAAATAAAACTTAAGCAGTATGGTGAATTATGTTATTTTTAAGTATCATAATGAGTCATAATGTCATAATATTAGTAAATAAGTTTATACCGTATTGTAAGGTGTGATTAATGCGTGCAAGAAAGGTCCAGTGCAAGTGGTTATGTGACCAAAGCCGCACAATGAGAGGAATTGTCCATTGAAAAATTTCGTTTTAATCAACTATCATAGTTAATTAAAGTAACGAAAAAAACGCCTTGGCAGTTGGCGCGGCAACCCAATGAGGACTGTATACACAGAACGATACTTTTTTTTTCAATTGGTAAATATTCGCATTCCTTCAGATGTTTTGGAGTTGCGCCCACATTTGAAAAAGCTGAATCAAAATGCACTGGAGTCGGGCGACATCAGTCTAAATATAACTCCCCCTCCACGTGCCGGTTATCCAAAATGATAAATGATGGCCACTGTGGGTGTTCGAACTTAGTGTTTGCTATTTATTTTCGTGCCTACAGCTCTAATCTGAAACTAGTCCATATCTGATTAGAAACGCAAACAATTTGTTTCCGTGAGAACAATGCAGAAGAATTTAAAATCCATTTCTATATTAACCTTCCATACCGTGTAGAATAATTTATTTCCACCAAATAAATAAAAGTATAAGTCAATTCCCTTCCCTGAAACAGCATGGCTTCATGTACAAGAATGACTACAATATATAGAAGAATAGCCTGTAACTGTTTGGAGCCGAACATATTATTGGCTGGCTACCGTTGACACATGAAACCAGGCCCGGTTGCCAATATTGTTAACAGAGCCCCCTACTCACATAAACCCTCACCTGGTTGCAATAAGCATGGTACATATACTACAATATAAATCAACTATTGATGAAAGTCACCCGAGTGAGTAGTTTGTTTTTTGAAAAAATAACCGACTGATCGTTAAAAGTACCTTGAAAATTTGAATATTAAATAAGTTTTACCAAAGTTAAAAAATGTTCTCTCACTCCAATTCATTAATAATGACCTAAACAAAAAAAATAATAGGATCGCGCCTCTAAAAGCAGCTGCTTTTGAGCTCTTGCCAGTGTGTGACGTCATTTTATGTTGGTCCCTTGGAAATTCTAACATGGCGTGTCTATAGTATTATATGGTCTAGGGTGAACACCAAATAAATATACCATGAGACGTCGACATTAGTATGACAGACAGCTTCAAGATTTTTTCCATTGAGAGATTATACAGTACAATGTTTTTCGAATTAAAACAAATGGAAATACAAGTCCTTCAGCAAGTCTGGAAAATGGGTGTAGAAACAAGGCTGCCCTAGCAAGGTTGTAAGGGAAAGACTGAATTTATATTGAGAGCTTTTCTGTTTTTCAACAACTTCCTCCAATGACGACTATAAATAATTCAAGATGAGTCAACACGTGCTACAATTGTTTGAAGTGTAGATTGATTTCTGTTTGCTGTTGGCCACGAATAAATGCGGTCTGAACAAGGTGAGTAATAGCGAGCATTTGTAGAAAAGCAGAAGAAAAGGGTTAATACTCGTTGGTGGCTTACGTCAGGGACTTAGCTGGGCAGACTACCACAGGCACAAAAAAGACGGAAAATAATCGCATCCCATGGGGTTGTTTGTTAAAACCTTTTCCTTTTTCAGGATTTGCATATTTTTATGTTGATGATACGTTATTTGCCACTTTTTGTTCAGCTAATACTTTACATTACCAGTACCGTATGCAAAAGGGCCTTATTTATTACGAGACAGAATATTATCACCAATGTACCTAGGTCTACACGTACCGCCTCTCTATATAACTTAACACTCGTGTTTCGTTACGGCCATGGCCGTCCACAGCTATGGGCAGATGGGTCATCTGACCCACCTCGATTGACCCGAAAAAAATGGTACTACTAATCAGACCTACAAAACATAATTACTTTGATTTTTTTTAAAATAAAAATCCAGAAAAAAAAAGAATAAAAAATGAACTCTTCTAGACTTTCAAACAAAAACGCGCGAAAACTACAGCAAAACTAGAATCAGTAGTACAAAATCTACGAGTCGAAGTACAATAGGCTGCCATTGTACACCCATACAGATTTTCTTTCTCATATTGATGTTTTTTAAACTGTCCAATTGGCCACTTAGTATATTAAATAAAAATTAATAGGAGGATTCATCGTAATTATTGATTTTTATTTACAATATTACTTTATCCCATATCTGCTGTGGCATTTTCAATTGTTTTCATTTGCTCTTGACCCACCTCATACGACGGCCATGGTTACGGTACATCTCCGATCGCATGGTGTGTACAATGCATGCACAAGTTCAGGCACTGCATTCACGCTGTCACCTTGCCACAGAATCCGAAATAATGGGCTACCTACTTCAAAATTTTTGAAAACTTATTTGAATGCATTAAGTAGATTTATTTTATTTATTACCCCTTAAAATTATTTTTTTCCTAAAAAAATTATTTAGTAGGGGAAAAAATATTTTTCCATTTCAATTATTGATGGTAGCAAAGGTGGTCAAATGACTGTAGAATGCGACGTCATTAGGAGAATTACTAGTACTAGTATTTGTTATGACGTCATTTTCTTGTCACCCATTACTACCGTTTCGGCTCTTGTAATCCACAGCTAAAAACAACTGCATTTTTATTAGAAATTTTTCTCATGAAAACTAAGTATTGCATAACAATATTATGGTCAACCTATAAGCTACCTTATCTAGCATACTATATATTTTATTGTTAAAACTGTCAAGTAGCCTTTGTCAACGCCAATGTTTGTTTTTACAGTATAGTATATCCTTTTTGCTTTTGAAATCAAGACAAAACCCATTAACAAGAGCGATGGCAGATTATACGCCATATGTTACTTTGGTAGACAGAGGGTACTATTTAATCTGTTAAGATTAGGATAACTTGACAGCTCTTCACTGATAATAACGGTACCAAATAGTATTATTACAGAAATACTAGCAATAATTTATTATATTGTATTTTGTTTTATTGTGGTCAATGTAAATTATTTCTCGAATTTTATTTAGGCATTGCCACTGTTAAAATTTACTCGTATTTACTACAATTTAAGGGTACATTCAGTGTGTATTTTTCTACTAGATTTCTGCAATTTTTCCTTTTGTATACATACGTGAGCTTATGTAAAGCTTTGTGACGGTAAATTTTCGATTTGGAGAATGTTCGAGACTTCAACGCATTTACACAGTTTGAGGTCCCAGTGGGCCTACTATGCCGTTTAGTGTTAACTTATTCTTACTTATTCTTGGGGTTAGAAGTGTCAACAAAACAATTTTGAATAGCACTTTCCATTCTTAAATAATCTTGTTTACATTTTTAATCCCAGGTAAAGATTAGAATAATCGCCATAGTAGGCCCGCAGGAACTAATAAAATGTTACTTATGAAATGTCTTCCTTTCGGTCGTTATGTCCATGGATTTGTGGGCAAACTACTCAATGGATTTTGCTGAAATTTGGCAAATCATATTATTTTGGGCTAACTTGAATTTGGGGGATTACCCAGAAAAGCACAAACAAATGGCTAAAAAATCTGCAAAACCACTTCCTCTCCCGCGCTCGACAACCTTTTAGATCCGGTTAGAATAAAGAAATACCTATTCGGTTTTGAAGCCGCAAAGCCTGAGTCCCTAAAATACTCGTGGGCTTAAAAGGATTTGCACAAGCAGTAAGCAAAGCGTAAGTGGGGCGGCGGGGGACTTGGCCTGGTTTTAAACGAAGGGTTTTGGTTGGGATTTTTAGTAAACACTACCTACATTACAAACGCGAAAGTTTCTGTCAAACGGTAAATCTCTTAAATGTTATGGGAAAAACATTAAAGGAAAGTGTACATAATTTTACAGCTGAACTAATCTCTAACTTAGTATTTGATAGAAATTATTCGGTTGCAAAACACGTAGTGCAATGGTTTAACAGTTGCAGGGGACCATTCCAGTAATGGCTTTGAGATACAACCATCATTAAGGCAAAAACGGAAGTCGTAAGTTGGCGCGCAAGCGTTCATTTTCTCTATTTCTTTCTGTGTCAACGCGAGGTTTAAGCTCAACAAACTGTTTCTACCGTACGTTTCTCATTGCATGATTGTGTGATAAGAATGAACAATTTTACTGCAAGTACCACGCAAGTAAACAGGAGGTCACGTGGAACGCGAGGAGAATCGTCCGCTACAGAGATGTGACAGCAAACTTGATGAATATTAAAACCAAATAGAATTGCTGCTGCCACGATTTCTATCCCAATGTACGAAAAAAACCTACTGAGGTCCAACTCTGAGGACTCGTTGAGAATCCACCTTCTTGTCTAATACTCTATTTGGGATATTGCGGTGAGCAACATGTACGGCAGCCGCGTTCTTCCCTTATCCGCATGGGACAACGGTAAATGTCCAAAAATTTCACTGTCAGGTGGATCAAGGTTTGTTTAGTTTAGAACTCCCCCCTCTCCCAAAGACCCGTACCCGAACTTGGTGGGTTGCGCTCACGCCCTTTTACGTTGTTTCAACCAGTTACCGAACCACATTAAGAGATCGCGTTCGGAGGCTAGGGAGTTCAGGCGAATATTACACATTCACCTGGTGGAGGGTGTGTTTTATTCGCTTGATGAGTTTCTGGGGAATGCGTAAACTAATTTGGCCAATTGTTCTTACAATGGGCCAATTTTATTTTGTATTACAAATTTTATTTTTATATTGTTGTTGTTAGTTATCTAAGTTAAATGTTACATTTTAAGTGTTTTTAGTTTAGTTATAATTGTATTGTATTACTGTATGCTATATAATCATTCAATCAATCAATAGTATGCATGTTTCAGCTTGTCCACTGTCGCTTGTTGCCGGTGTGGGGTGACATTGAGGACGTTTAACAGTTTACCAGCGGCAAACAATACCAATAATGCCTGAATAATCGATGAAGTCATTTGTACGGCAAGGTTCAAGGCCACTAGTTTACGCCTACGTGACTACGTCCATAAAAAAAACTCCACAGCTCAAATACTATTACTAGTCTACTACTTAGATCACAGCAGAGAAGAGCTGTTGCAGCTGTTAGTGCAGTAGGTAGCGAAATTTTGAAGATAGTTTCTTTAAGCTACTCATCCTATATAAGAGGAGGGTCCCCATAACGACGCAGAATTTAATTATAACTCTTTCGAAGAGATCGCGATTGCTGAATGCCTCTTTTTATTAGGTTCATTTTCAATGAAATTAAAACGCTAAATATCCTACCATCCACAAATGTTTTTGTGCCCTACTTTCAAATATATGATATTAGTCTCTTTGCTGCAAACATAAATGTTAGATTTCCTTTCCAAAAAGGGCTCGTAGTGCGCACATTTGAAAACGCGATAGTGGTGATTTGCGATGGTATATCATGGTTTTATAAGCACCACATTTTGAAAACCATTCCTGCAGCACAGGAAGCCGCAACCCCCACCCCGACGGGGGAGGGGTGGCACTTCCCCTCCCGACACATTCGCAATTTATTTGCATATAAATGGCCGCATTCGGAAAAACAATTCATGTCCGGGCACAGACTACCACGGCTGCTCTGACGGGGACTTGTCAAATGAGCCTCATAAAAAGTCAGCAGGTATAGTTGCATTGCATATTCATTGGGTAATTCGGCGTGAATGTTTTGTGAAAGTGAGTGGTAGTCTTTC